>CP094635.1:15342146-15702269 GCA_023657505.1 Camelina hispida | reverse complement strand
CTCAGTTCAGATCGCCAGATTTGACAATCCCGCCTTAAGGATTCAATTTCCATCGGCACTTGGAGCCCTTGACACCATCTCCCAGAAGGCACATGGACCTAATGCCACATGGCTTTCGCGGGAAGTAATGGTCCGTTGACTCCAAGTGTTGATGTACCGCCTCAGCCTCTCCAGGCAAGCTTCGGTATGCCAAGACTTTTCGTGTTTGCGGCGAAGTCAAAGTATTTCCCAAAGGTTCGTAATCACCTTCTCGTAAGTTCAACCACCATACGGGAGACCTGTTCTACGCAAAGAGCATGCCTAGACGAGTCACGCGCCACTTCGCCAGAAAAAAACCTTCGTCGATGAGCTCATCCAGGACTCGGATAGCCCTTCCATCGGCAGAGCTTGTGACTTGCTGCATTTAAGACGAAATGCTTTAATATACGCCAAGTCTCTTGCGGCGAGCTCGGCACGGAGTTCCCTTGCAAAGGATTAAAGTAAACGGGACGAGACGAGACTCTTCGGGGGCATTATCCGACGCATTACGCCGGCTCTCGAGGGGCTAGTTCCAGCGGCTGTCAGTTCTCGGGCCCTGTTTCACCCATGCAATCGGGTAGTCACTGCATCTTTGCTAGTTTCTGTTTTAGTTTGGAATGCTCTTAACATTTCCAACCCTTTCCCTATTTATACTAAAACTGGGAACGCAACCCCCCATTGATTCCACTGCCGGAAACCATAAGTTAAGCAAATAATAGGCGGGAAACCATAAGTTAACCAAATAATAGAACGTGTAAAAATCACTATAAGTCTATAAAAATCCTACATTACGGATTTATATATTGGTACGATATCTCAGCCATTACGGATTTATAAAATCAATATAACTCAGGCGTTAATGAGTCGACGAGACCTCTCGTTTCCCCGTAATATTATAACTCAGCCGTAAAGTCATATATATATCAGATTGTTTCTTTCGATAACTCAGCCATTATTCAATATAACTCAGCTATCACATGACCTTTCGTTTTTCCGTAAATATTATAACTCAGCCGTAAAGCGATATTTTGGCGGGAAACAATAAGTTAACCAAATAATAGATCGTGTAAAAATCACTATAAAAATCCTACATTAAGGATTTATAATTTAGCCGGTATTGATATCTCAGCCATTATGGATTTATAAATCATTATAACTCAGCCGTTAAACGTCGTCGACGAGACCTTTCGTTTTCCATTAAATACCATAACTCAGCTATAATCGTATAAATCAGTCGTTTGCTTTCAGATTGTTTGTTCTGATACCTCAGCCATAACTTTACTATAACTCAGCCGATAAATGAAAGGATATACTAAAATGTGGAAAATAGTGTAGTGGACCTTTAATACATGAAAAAAGATACTCGCCTTTAATACAAGAAATGGAAAATAATTATTTTAAAATAAACAGAATTTAGAGTTACGAGTTGATAAGGTAAAACTTGAATTCACTGCCGGAAACCCTAAAGGATCTCAGCGACTTTGAGGGACAACCACCAAAGGTAACAGTTTTTGCACATTATTTGATAACCGTTGATAAGATGGAGACCGTTATCTATATAACACATCACAGCACAAGCGGGTGAAGGGAGTGACGGGCTGTCAGGATAGCGAAGGGAGGCTGTGTATGAGTATTTCCGGGCCGTCTTATAACGAGATAATTCCAACATAAAATCATTACCGGTCACAATGGCATCCGCAGACATCGAGGATAATGATTTGCATCAAACAGCTGGAGGTAATGGACGGCCATAACCTCATTCCCTTGACAAATACTTAGTACCCCACATGCTAAGGTGGCATAAGCATCGGCGGTACAATACGACTGAGAATATCAATCCCACGCTGGATATCTCTATCCTCAGCCACAACCCTAGCCCTTCGTAGTAAATGGCAATGGGGTTGCCGGCGCAAAGCATTTGACGAAGAAAGGCCTGTGCCGCCCTTCACTTTGGAGGCCACCATCAGGGGCATTGGATGTGTTGATTTCTGATGGATCAGTACAAAGGCAATATATAGACGGCTGTCTTTAGAACTTCATTACTGTATACTGCATTTTTCCCTATGACCAGCCCTTAAAATAGAACCAAGTGAGGACCATCGATCTTCTGCAGCATCTTCTGCAACAAGGGAAACGATTTTTATGAAAACATCGTCGGGAGATCCGGCATCTTGGGTGCTTGAGCGGACATAGTGTTGTAAAAAATAATTTTATTCTAGTTTGTATCTGAGAGGTAATAGACTAAAGTAACGGGAATACTTGTATATATATAGAGATGGAATAATATTATATTATTTTGTTGAACCAGAGTATTACAACTCAGCTGTCAAGTGAAAATATCAGCCATTACTCTTTGATAACTCAGCCATTACTCACTATAACTCAGTCGTAACTTGACCTTTCGTTTTCCCGTAAATAATATAAATCTTATGATAACTCAGCCGTTATAATATATCATTCATTTACCCGTCAAGTCATATATATCACTCATTTACTTTAAAATTGTTTCTTGTGATAACTCAGCCATTACTCAGACGTCACATGACCTTTCGATTTCCCGTAAATATTATAACTCAGTGAGTCATATATATCACTTTACTCAGCCATAATGTTACTATATCAACCATAACTCAGCTGTCACATGAATCGATTGGACCTTCGCCCCCAAATAACTCAGCCATAAATCATATTTTGGCGGGAAAAAGTTATATGATTTAGGTATTACGGTATCAAGGCAACTAACACCAGTTAGACAACACCATTTTAGCGGTATTACGATATCTCAGCCATGAGATTTATAAATCACTATAACTCAGCCGTTATATTAATCGACGAGACCTTTCGTTTTCCCTTAAATACCATAGCTCAGCCATACATTAGTATAACTCAGCGTTTGCTTTCAGATTGTTTGTTGTGATAACTCGGCCATTACGCATGAAATATTTAATCAAAAAAGGAGTTTACAAACAGCAGAGACTGAAATATTGAATTAAAAAGAACAATTATTAGATAAATTATTCAAGAGTTCTTAAAATAGATTTGAACTATTTAAGTTCATATTTCAGTTTCCTCTCCCAGCATATTGATTAGTCATCTCTCACTTGGCTTCAAACCTTCTCCTATCAGATTTGTAAAGGTTAGCAAGATATTCAATGGTCTGTTCCTCATCGTTGACCTCTGTTCAATCAATTTCTCCACTAATTCTTGAAAAGCTTAACAATGGACATAATCCAACGGTCGGCCCTCAAAATTTTAGGTGAATGCTCCCCATATCTGCTACATTTGGGTGGCAAATTCGTGATGAAAACAACCTGCATAATCAAGAAATTTTTATTTAAAAATCATTGAGTTGCTGCAAAAAGGAGTACTAATAATCATGCTTCCTAAATATAAAAAGGAGTATAACAAAAATAGATACCTTGGGGGCTTTGGTAATCAGTGGAAAAGTGCCTAAGTTTAAACATTCCCCTCATAAGGTGTATTCACCGCCCGATTATAGTAGCCTCCCAACGGAAAATGTCGTCATCAACAGTTACTAAAAAAGGCAAACACTAATCTCTTTTATCCTACAGTAAAACAAATCTACTCAAGATGTATACCGTTGTTATGCCTTAAGCTTTGAAGATCCCTGTTCGTACATCTCATATCAGTCCTTATAAGGTGAAGGAGAACGACGGGCCATTTCTGGGATTTGATCAAGGAAGAATGTAAACAGATTTTTCAATCTGATGATTTAGGAGTTTTCGTGAGACAAAGGCTGATGTAAAGTCCGATAGCAAAATTTATTTAATACGCGAAACGCCGCTTTGGTTTACAAAAGTACCTTCGCCATAACACGCCGCTTGAAGATACTCCGTAAATATTATAACTCAGCCGTGTCATATATATATCACTCATTTACTATATTGTTTCTTGTGATAACTCAGCCATAATGAGAGAGATACTAAATTGTGGAAAATAGGGACCTTTAATACATGAAAAAAGATACTCGCCTTTAATACAAAAATGGAAAATAATTATTTTAAAAATAAATGACTTTGAGTCGCGAGTTAAGATAAAAACTGGAATTCACTGCTGGAAACCCTAAAGGATCTCGAGACTTTGACGGACAACCACCAAAGGTAACAGCTGCACATGATTTCAAAGATGCTCCACCATGGAGAGGAAGGAGACCGTTGAGATGATGGACCGCCTTCTAATAACACATCACAGCACAAGCGGGTGAAGGGAGTAGCTGGCTGTCAGGATAGCGAAGGGAGGCTGAGTATGAGTTTTTTCCGGGCCGTCTTATAACGAGATAACTCAAACATAAAATAATTACCGGTTAACATGGCATCCGAAGACTTCAGAGGATAATGATTTGCATCAAACAGCTGGAGGTAATGGACGGCCATATCCTCATTCCCTTGACAAATACTTAGTACCCCACATGCTAAGGTGGCATAAGCATCGTGCCGGCAATACGACTGAGAATATCAATCCCACGCTGGATATCTCTATCCTCAGCCACAACCCTTAGCCCTTCGTAGTAAATGGCAATGGGGTTGCCGGCCTCAGCATCTCGACGAAGAGGCCCTGCCGCCCTTCATTTGGAGGCTACCATCGGGGCATTGGATGTATTGATTTCTGCTGGATCAGTACAAAGCCAATATATGCAGCTGTCTTTAGAACCATTATCATACTGCCTTTCCCCTACGACCATCCTTAAAATAGAACCAAGTGAGGACCATCCACCATATTCTGCAGCATTTTGTGCAACAAGGGAAACGATTTTTATGAAAACATCGTCGGGGAGATCCGGCATCTTGGGTGCTCGAGCGGACAGATTGTTGTAAAAATAATTTTATTCTAGTTTGTAGTTGAGAGGTAATAGACTAAAGTAACGGGAATACTTGTATATATACAGAGATGGAATAATATTATATTATTTGGTTATAAACTGAGTTGTAATATTTTCCCGTAAATATTACAACTCAGCTGTAAAGTGAATATATTAAACATTACTCTTCGATAACTCAGCCATAACTCACTATTATAACTCAGTCGTAACATGACCTTTCGTTTTCCGTGAATAATAGTATAACTCAGCCGTCAAATCATATATATCATTAACTTACCTTTAAAAATTTTCTTGTAATAACCCAGCTATTACTCTATAACTCAGTTATAATATGACCTTTCGTTTCCGTATATATTATAACTCAGCCGTCAAGCGATTATTTTGCGGGAAACCATAGGTTAACCTAATAATAAACGCGACCTTTCGTTTTCCTATGGTTTCAAATATTTCATAAGTCAGCCGTGTGAAGTATGTAAATCAGCCGTAATCTTAACCGTAAACCAGCCATAATTTTGAAAATAGACAAATCAAAGTTTTACAAATCCAAGTACAATTAAAAAGAAACAAAAGGAAGGAAGGACTAATGCATTATTTAAGCTGGATCAAAAAACCAGGTGCCTCACGTAGATTTCTGCAGCCATTTTAATATTGTATAGTTAACCTGTGATATTTGATATTTTGATCACTGATTCCATCGAAAGACACACCAAGCGCTAGACATTCAATAAACTTTAAAGCGTACACGCCACAGTCACCAACCTGTACGTTTGAGGGACCTGGAGGCACTCTTCCTCCTGAAACTGAACTGGCAGTGGTGTACGAATTTCGTGAGGAACATTCGCGTTCATCATTGCTGGAATCATCCGTGTAAACGCCCTACAATTATTCAGCATTGTAAGCTCACTCTTTTCGGTTACTTGTCCCACGATGCTATCATAGCAATCAATATGCCTTTCTTTAGATCCACGCAGCGCCACCGTGATTGCCTCCGGAGCATATACAGGTGATCCACATCTTCTATCCACTTCAAATTAGTCGGTTCATCTAGTGGTAACAAACTTTAACTAACTCTTCATAACTATTGCCAGTCATTTTAAAAACTTGGGTTTCATATTGAACATCGTATAATCACCAATCATCGATCTAGTGAACCACTTGTCTATAAACGCAAACGTTTGTTGTGAAATGGGAAGGGATCTCGTTTGTACCTAATACTGAGGAGTCTCATAAACGCGCCCAAGTGCTGTAAAACAGAAAACTGATTAGTAAACAACAACTCAGCCATAATGTAATATAAGTCAGTCGTAAACAATAACAAATCATACCACTGCCACCTACTGTCAATGTATTATATCTCAACGTAAACATAATAACTCAGCCATTTTATGTATAATATCTCAGCCGTAAACATAATAACTCAGCCATCAAGTTAAACTTACTTTATCAGACAGCCACCAAATGTACCAGACGGCCAGTTATTTCTTTCTGATGAGAAAGTCCATGAATTCAATATTCATGTTGACTTTCCTAATGGTGTACCCCTAAAAAAAAAAAAAAAAACAGGTAATATAATTTTAAGATGTGATTAACAAGGGTCTAAAGGGTCATACTGGGCTTTCTTTAGGTCCCAAAGTTTCTGCAACTTGACCGGATCAACAGGTGCCGAGGATCATATTCCAGTCCAGTGAACAGTTCTTCCTCATGCACGCAGTCCGTTGTCCCCAATATAAGGAAAAGTCCTCTCTTGTGTAGCTTGTAGTTTATTCAATGAACTTCCATCCGACTTCAGAGGATAATGATTTGCATCAAACAGCTGGAGGTAATGGACGGCCATATCCTCATTCCCTTGACAAATACTTAGTACCCGACATGCTAAGGTGGCATAAGCATCGGCCGGTACAATACGACTGAGAATATCAATCCCACGCTGGATATCTCTATCCTCAGCCACAACCCTTAGCCCTTCGTAGTAAATGGCAATGGGGTTGCCGGCCTCAAAGCATCTGACGAAGAAAGGCCTGTGCCGCCCTTCATTTGGAGGCTACCATCAGGCATTGGATGTGTTGATTTCTGCTGGATCAGTACAAAGCCAATATATAGCAGCTGTCTTTAGAACTTCATCACTGTATACTGCCTTTTCCCTACGACCAGCCCTTAAAATAGAACCAAGTGAGGACCATCCACCATATTCTGCAGCATTTTGTGCAACAAGGAAACGATTTTTATGAAAACATCGTCGGGAGATCCGGCATCTTGGGTGCTCGAGCGGACAGATTGTTGTAAAAAATAATTTTATTCTAGTTTGTAGTTGAGAGGTAATAGACTAAAGTAACGGGAATACTTGTATATATACGAGATGGAATAATATTATATTATTTGGTTGACATACCTGAGTTGTAATATTTTCCGTAAATATTACAACTCAGCTGTAAAGTGAATATATTAAACATTACTCTTTCGATAACTCAGCCATAACTCACTATAACTCAGTCGTAACATGACCTTTCGTTTTCCCGTGAATAATAGTATAACTCAGCCGTCAAATCATATATATCATTAATTTACCTTTAAAATTTTCTTGTAATAACCAGCTATTACTCTCTATAACTCAGTTATAATATGACCTTTCGTTTCCCGTATATATTATAACTCAGCCGTCAAGCGATATTTTGGCGGGAAACCATAGGTTAACCTAATAATAAACGCGACCTTTCGTTTTTCCTATTGTTTTTCCTTTATATTTTCCATTCATATGTCTGACTCTCTTTCATCTCTCTTCATCTCTTCTTCGTTTCTATTGTTTCTCTTTATCTTTTCTTAAATCACGATCTGTCTTTATCTGTTACATCTTCATCGACATGGAAGTTGTTCCTCACATCGATGGACAGTTTTTTAGAGATGTCGAAGCGATCATCTGCGCAACTGGTCGGGAGAATATTCCGGTTCTAAACCCTGGTGTGGGTTCCTTGGTTGACAAAACCACTGTTACGTGGTTCAAATTCCTTCACGTTCTCTCTATCGCGATTGGAGGAATACTTCAACACAACTGGTACCATGCGTGGCCGACGTACCGCTTGATTCCCTTCCACTTTAAGAGACGGTGGTTTCCTCCTCGCGGTAAGATCAGTAAAACAAACCATATTGATATTATTCTTTACTCTTATCGTTCCTTTCCTTTAATTGTAGCGTAAATACACGTGGGATCCAAAGCATACTTTAACGGTCTGGACGCAGTTTAATTTGGTGGCTAGAACGATAATCAGATCCCAGATACGTGCTCTGAGGAGGATATGGGCGAGTGGTGGCAATAAACCCAAGATGCTGACTAGCATAGTTTGGAATGATTTGGTCGATATGTTTGAAGAATTTGGCCCAGATGACGTCTGTTTCAAAAGTGATTGTCATTGTACTTTTGTGTCGTCTTCTACATGAACTAATGAACTATGAACTACGAACTATGATTTTGTGTTTTGTTAGTACTTGAATATTAATATAAGAAGGGAATCAGTCGTTATTACGATATCAGCCTTCACGTAATCATAACTCAATCATTAAGTTCAATAAGTCAACCACAATATAGAATAACTCAGACATCACTTTACCGTAACACTTTGAATAATTATTTAAATTTAGATTTGAGTTATAATAATTTTAATTTAAATTGTTGGACAAATACTTTTACAAAAAATAAAAATGCGTGAAACGTTTTAATAATATCGAGAGACGTTTTAATACTTTAAGAAAAATAAAATTCGAAATTCGAATAATAATTATTTAATTATTTTGCAATAATATCTTGTGATAAAAAGCTCACTTTATGAATTTATTATGCGTGTGGATTTGAGCAGGCACAGAATTAGTGATTTTTCACGCTTCCCTAACACTTTTTGTAATACCAAGAGACGTTTTAATACTTATTAGTAATCTGACAGAACAAAAGACCCAAGAAAGAAAGAAGACGTTTTCATATCTTCATATTATTGAGAAGACCGTAAACGATAACTCAGCCATAACGTTACCATAACTCAGCCAACCCTCAAATTAGAATGACTAAATAACCGACCAAACCGAAACAAACCGGAAACTAATTTTTCCATTATTTTCGGTTAATTACGGTTATATTCGGCTTGCTATCGGTTATATTAAGTTAATCGACCTAATTTGGATAACATTTGGGTTATATTATGGTTATATAGTCGTCTAACCGACACATAACCGGAAATAACCGAAAAGTAATTTCAAAATTTTTTTTAAAATTTGAAAAATGGTTATCATATTAGTATATCCAAATTACCACCTTAAACCAAACACAATATAACCAAAACCAAACTGTTATATTAAAAACCATAATATTGGAAAATATGAAACATACATCTCTAACCCTAACCCTAACCCTAACCCTAACCCCTAAACGTCATGTGTTGTATGTTCTACACATCCTTGGTGAGAATGTGTAAAAATCAATCTTTGTCTATAATTATTACTTTTCATTGCTTATAGTGATTGTCATATTCCTTTTTTCATTCTATATTTTAATTTTGAGTTATAATGATTTTAATTTACAAATATTTCATAAGTCAGCCGTTTATGTCGACAACTCAGCCGTATCAGTCAAATGTTTGAGAAATACTTTTATTAAAAAAAAAAATTTAATTCAAATTCAAATTTTAAATTCTTTTTAAATAAAAAATCGCTAAAATCTAACTTATTACGCGTGTGGTTCTTAAACGTAAACATAATTATTGTTTGTGTCTCTCCAACAACACTTTTTGTCTTCTCGAGAAGGTATATAATAAATTAATAGACCGTAAACGATAACTCAGCCATAACGTTACCATAACTCAGCCAACCCTCAAATTAGAATGACTAAATAACCGACCAAACCGAAACAAACCGGAAACTAATTTTTCCATTATTTTCGGTTAATTACGGTTATATTCGGCTTGCTATCGGTTATATTAAGTTAATCGACCTAATTTGGATAACATTTGGGTTATATTATGGTTATATAGTCGTCTAACCGACACATAACCGGAAATAACCGAAAAGTAATTTCAAAATTTTTTTTAAAATTTGAAAAATGGTTATCATATTAGTATATCCAAATTACCACCTTAAACCAAACACAATATAACCAAAACCAAACTGTTATATTAAAAACCATAATATTGGAAAATATGAAACATACATCTCTAACCCTAACCCTAACCCTAACCCTAACCCCTAAACGTCATGTGTTGTATGTTCTACACATCCTTGGTGAGAATGTGTAAAAATCAATCTTTGTCTATAATTATTACTTTTCATTGCTTATAGTGATTGTCATATTCCTTTTTTTCATTCTATATTTTAATTTTGAGTTATAATGATTTTAATTTACAAATATTTCATAAGTCAGCCGTGTGAAGTATGTAAATCAGCCGTAACTTAACCGTAAACCAGCCATAATTTTGAAAATAGACAAATCAAAGTTTTACAAATCCAAGTACAATTCCAAAAGAAACAAAAGGAAGGAAGGACATAATGCATTATTTAAGCTGGATCAAAAAACCAGGTGCCTCATCGTAGATTTCTGCAGCCATTTTAACCCGTATAGCCTGGATATTTTGATCACTGATTCCATCGAAAGACACACCAAGCGCTAGACATTCAATAAACTTTAAAGCGTACACGCCACAGTCACCAACCTGTACGTTTTGAGGGACCTTGGAGGCACTCTTCCTCCTGAAACTGAACTGACTGGCAGTAGGTGTACGAATTTCGTGAGGAACATTCGCGTTCATCATTGCTGGAATCATCCGTGTAAACGCCCTACAATTATTCAGCATTGTAAGCTCACTCTTTTCGGTTACTTGTCCCACGATGCTATCATAGCAATCAATATGCCTTCTCTTTAGATCCACGTGCAGCGCCACCCAGTGATTGCCTCCAGTTTGTGGCGCAATATACAGGTGATCCACATCTTCTATCCACTTCAAATTAGTCGGTTCATCTAGTGGTAACAAACCTTTAACTAACTCTTCATAACTATTGCCAGTCATTTTAAAAACTTGGGTTTCATATTGAACATCGTATAATCACCAATCATCGATCTAGTGAACCACGGGTCTATAAACGCAATGCGTTTGTTGTGAAATGGGAAGGGATCTCGTTTGTACCTAATACTGAGGAGTCTCATAAACGCGCCCAAGTGCTGTAAAACAGAAAACTGATTAGTAAACAACAACTCAGCCATAATGTAATATAAGTCAGTCGTAAACAATAACAAATCATACCACTGCCACCTACTGTCAATATGTATTATATCTCAGCCGTAAACATAATAACTCAGCCATTACGTATAATATCTCAGCCGTAAACATAATAACTCAGCCATCAAGTTAAACTTACTTTATCAGACAGCCACCCAAATGTACCAGACGGCCAGTTATTTCTTTCGGTGATGAGAGTCCTATAGAATTCAATATTTGATGTTGACTTTCCTAATGGTGTACCCCTAAAAAAAAAAAAAACAGGTTAATATAATTTTAACAAGATGTGATTAACAAGGGTCTAAAGGGTCATACTCGGCTTTCTTTAGGTACTCCAAAAGTTTCTGCAACTTGACCGGATCAACAGGTGCCAGAGGATCATATATTCCAGGTCCAGGTGAACAGTTCTTCCTCATGCACGTCAGTCCGTTGTCCCCAATATAAGGAAAAGTCCTCTCTTGTGTAGCTTGTAGTTTATTCAATGAACTTCCATCCGGGGACAGCTTAACGTTCTCCAGCCTTAAAGCTTTGATTCTATCAAGCCTAATCTTTTCCTCCTCATCATCCTCAGATTCAGGTTCAAGGATATTGTTTTCAGCCATAATCTTGGCTGTCATATCACATATACTGCTGTCAGCAGCGTCGGCAGCAGCGTTTGCACCAGCTTTGGATACTCCCTCATTCAAATCAGATCCCAATTGAATGATTTGATTAGGCTTAGTAGTCTTTCTAACTCTTTTCTTTGGCGGATTATTTCCATCCTTCACTTCCGCCTCATCTTCTGCCTTCTTTTCCGCAAACTCTTTGACCTTCTTCGCAGCCGCCGCCTCATCTTTGGCCTTCTTTGCCGCCATCTCTTTGTTCTTCTTCGCAGCGGCCGCCTCAACTTTGGCCTTCTTTGCATTTAATTCTTCGTCCTTCTTTCCATCATTGGCATTTTTCCTCGTGTTAGGCCGTAGAATTGGTTTCGTAGCAGCTGGAGACTTCTCAATGAAATTAAGAGGATCATCTTTATCAAACTCATCTTTATCAAACTCATCTTTATCAAACTCATCTTTATCAAACTCATCTTTATCAAACTCTTTATTCAGATTCCTACTGACCCCAGCCAAACCACGGCCAACTACCTGTATAACATAGCGAAGACAATTAAAGATAATGATAACTCAACCTAAACAATCTGGAAACTCAGCCATAACATGAACATAATTCAGACATTACCGGAGGACTGTTGACAGAGTAGTTTTGGTGCATTTTTCTGGAACTACTGGTACTGGTGGACTTTCTGAAAACAGGTCATCCCTAAGGTTTTTATTTTGAAATTTTTACAAGTGTTTTGTGAGAACAGTTCATCCCGAAGGTCTTCAACATTGTTTTGGCCAGTTTGCCCAACACCCAAGGAAAACACGTGCTCTTTCATCTGCTTGAGATCACTCTCAACAGAACGAAACCTGGTTTCAAACCTTTCATTCATCCTCTCTTCTATTCTATCTCCAATGTTTTTTTCCAAGGTGTCAAACCTTGAGGTTAAATTAGACACCAACTCAATGAGAGTTCCAACCGGTCCACCACCCTGACTGTTGGAAACTACCACCTTCTGTTCAGCTCCTTCACCAGATCCACCACACTGACTGTTGGAAACTACCACCTTCTTGACTTTCTGCTTCTTTGCGGGAGGAGAGTCCGAATCAACATCCCAAAACCTTTAACAAACTTATCCTCATGTATGTCTTGGATAAGGCGATCAACTGCTGGGTCGTCTTTTGATATGGCCACGTATGAAATAGCTCCCGTACATCATCCTTCATAACCATTTTAGTCACACGCAGCTGTAACATAAGAAAAAATGAGACCCATCAGTGAATAATAACTCAGCCAACACTAAAACATAAATCAGCCATTACTAAAACATAACTCAGCCGTTACTAAACAATAAATCAGTCATAACTAAATCATAACTCATCCATTACTAAACAATCACTCAACAAGATATAAACCTTACCTCACCAAGCGCTTTGATCTCTTTAGCAATTACCGATACCATCGTAGAACGTGTACGGTTTCCACCCCATTGAAGCATCGGTATGCCACCATCATTAGCTGATGCATTCCCAAACCGTTCTCCAAAGCATTTGATGGACTCATACGCCCAAGCCTGTAACACGGGTGTAAACCCACTGAGGGTGTACGACTTTCCCGTAGGGTTCAGCATCTTTATGGAATCGACAAGAGCTTCAAATGCTGACCGACCCCACGGATACGTCTTCATTGCTTCATCATCAAAAACTCTTTTGGCACTTTCATATGGAATTCTAGAGTTATGATGCAAACCATAAAGTCCAATGTGTTGAAGAAGCAACAGCCCCAGCCATTTACGATGATCAAGGTTAACCCATCCCCGGCACACTTTTAATGCTTCCCTGAGTTCAAGTAGCGTTGGACCTGCCCCACCAGGCACTTTCAAAAGTCGGAAGAACTTTTTGTGTTCCTCTTCAAGTTCAAACTGTTCAGTAGGCATTGGGTCTATGTTTAACCCCGTCGATAATGAAATTCATTCAACCCAAACCTGATAGGTTGACCGCCGACCACAAACCAAAGCTCCTTCTTATGTACCCTTAACTGGTTACATAGTAGGAAATGAACAACCTTACCAGACCAGACGAATTGGCTATCAACTAGCTTACAGATTATTCCAATTGGTACATCCTTCGTTTTTCCCACGCATCCAGTCCTATTGATTCCCTAATCTGAGGGAATTCTAACATCGTGAAATTGGTGTTTATATCTTTAGTATGTAGAATAGACTTCATTTCTGGCCAAAGTCTTGGTGGGTAATCCCTTGCTTGTTCTTCAGAAATATCCTTCGCCATCTGATAGTAAAGCATAAAATAAATCAGCCATAACATATGGCAAACACAAGGCATATAATAACTCCGCCATAATACATAACTCAGTCGTAAAGCATAAGATAACTCAGTCCAAACTCAAAAATAAATAGGAAGACACATACCGGAACTCGAAGACGAGACGGCTTAGACGGAAACGAACAAGACCAGCGCCGACGAAGAGAAGAAAGAGCGAATGAGGATATCGAGCGAGGACGGCGAGAGATGACGGCGGGAGAGTAGAAAAGACAGATTATCTCCGGCGGAATTAGGGTTAGATTTCGCCGACGATAAGGACAGAGAGTTTTTTTCCGCGGTTTAAAAACCGTTCACTTTCCCTCTTATTGTAACTGTCGATGCTGGAAAGATAACTCAGCAGTCATAAACGGTATCTCAGCCAACCTTCAAATTAGAATGATTAAATAACCGACTAAACCGAACCGAACCGAAAATAATTTTTTCCAATTTGGAATTTTTGTATTGGTATGTTTGCCTAGTTTTCTTATATTCAGCTTATTTCGGTTATATTATGCTAACCGACCTAATTACAATATATTTTGGGTTATTTATTGTTAGATATTCATCTAACCGACCCATAACCGGAAAATAACCAAAAATTAATTTCAAAATTTTAAAATTTTTAAAAAAATTAATTTCAAAATGGTACTCATATTAGTATATCCATATTACCACCTTAATCCAAACACATTATATCCAAAACCAAACTGTTATATTAAAAACAAATAATGTTACCACATCTAACCCTAAACCCTAAACCCTAACCCTAACCCTAACCCCTAAACAACATGTTTTGGTATGTTTGACACATTTTGATCAGAATGTGTAAAAATCGCTCTTTTGTCTATAATTATTATTTTTATTGGTTATAATAATAGTAATATTCATTTTGCCATTCTAAATTTTAATTTTGAGTTATAATAACCTTATTTTACAAATATCTCATAACTCAGCCGTTTAAGTCAATAACCCAGCCACTACTTAGTCAAATTACTGGCCCCTTCTTTAATAATTAATAAAAATACATGAGAAATTTGAACTCAAATTTTTGAATTTAATTTTAATAATAAATCGTTTAAAATATTTTTATTAAGCGTATGGATGATAACAAGAAACATAATTATTGTTTGCGTCTCCCCAACAAACCTTTTGCATTCCCGAGCGGGTATATAATAAATTAATAGGGTGGCCGTCGGATAACTCAGCCGTAAAACCATTATTATGGCCGTTGCATAAGTCAGCCATAACAAAGTTGTTAATTTAACTGACTATCCTAAGTCAGTCGTGTAAAGAACACAACTCAGCCGTCAAGTATATTACTGTCAAACGACGTCGTTCGATATATTGTTTTAGTATAAATTAAGGGATTTGTTGTGATTTATTGCTTCAGTAATCGAGATCGAGTCAAGAAGATGGCAAATAGAGATATCTACGGCGGCAACTCCAGGGCTGATGAGAAAACTGCTTCTGAAGCCCAAGCTGAGGTAGATCTCTGGACTATCTGAAATCTCAAAGCATTATCTTAATATTGTGTTTGTGGAACTGTAGGAGCTGAATCGTAATGAAATAAATATGAAAATGAGGTACGGCGAAATCCGGAGGCGAGACAAGGGCGTTCCAATCGGGTGTAATTGCGGTGCGGTGCTTCTCGTTGCCACTTCTAATGATCCTACCACGAGAGGAGAACGTTATTTCAGTTGTCCGTATGACATCACAGATGTAAAGATTTTTGTACTCTTATTTTTGAGTTTTGTGTTCTGTTTCTGACTTTTTTTCTAGTCTAATATGAATTATGTACTATTTTTAAGGGTCCCGGTCAAGGCTGCGGTTTCAGGAAGTGGTGGACTGATGCAGTGCGCGAAGAGTTTAGGGTTATTCAGAGGAGAAGAATGAGATGAAGCAGGACTTGGATGCATCCAAGAAGCGCATCGAGATTCAAGAAGAAATGATCTTGTATTTGGAAAAGAAATATGACGCGTGGAGAAGAAGTTTGAGAGCTTGAACAAGTATCTGTGAGATTAGTCAAGCTCCGTTGTTTTTTTTTTTTTTTTTTTGGAATTGATATGAACTTTCTATGTTGTGGTGTTTTATCAATCTATTTTAATAACTCAGTCATGATTAATTATAACTCAGTCATCATTAATTATAACTCAGCCGTCATAGACGATATCTCAGTCAACCCTCAAAATAGAATGACTAAATAACCGACTTAACCGAACCGACCGATAAAATAAATTTTCCAATTTGATATTTTTGAATTGGTATGTTTGGTTTATTTCGGATATATTCGGCTTAATTTCGGTTATATTAGGCTAATCTACTTTATTACAATATATTTTGGGTTATTTATTAGAATGACTAAATAACCGACTAAACCGAACCGACCGATAAAATAAATTTTTCAATTTGATATTTTTGAATTGGTATGTTTAATTAATTTCGGATATATTCGGCTTAATTTCTGTTATATTAGGCTAATCTACTTAATTACAATATATTTTGGGTTATTTATTGTTAGATATTAATATAACCGACCCATAACCGGAAATAACCAAAATTTTTTTGATTTTTGATTTTTTAAAAAATATTCAAATGGTAATAATATTATTATATCCATATTACAACCTTAAACCATACACATTAAAACACATTAGAACCAAATCCAAAAATCAAATAATCTGAACCCTACATCTCAAACCCTAAACCCCAACCCTAACCCTACCCTAACCCTAACCCTAACCCCTAAACTTCATGTGTTGTATGTTTTACACATCCTTGGTGAGAATGTGTAAAAATCAATCTCTCTCTATAATTATTACTTTTTATTGGTTATAATAATTGTAATATTCATAATTCAATTTTACATTTAAATGTTGAGTTATAATAATGTTAATTTACAAATATTTTATAAGTCAGCCGTGTAAGTCAATAACTCAGCCATCACTTAGTCACTTTGTCGGAATTTCAAAATTTTTTATTCGAATTTTGAGTTCAATTTTTTAATTATATTGTATAATATAATGTGAAAAAATAACTTTATAAATTGATTACGCGTGTGGATCTGAGCAGGCACAGAATTATTGTTTGGGGTTCCCCAACAACACTTTTAGTAATATCGAGGCACGGCACGAAAGACTAAACGAAGCTGTACCAAGTACATAACTCAGCCATAACTCACTCATCCGTACGAAGTAGATAACTCAGCCGTTCGAAATATATAACTCAGCCATAACATATATGTTTATTCAAAATTTAATTATAACTCAGCCGTGTGAAGTACATAACTCAGCCGTAACATTGAAAAGATACTAAACAAAGGACTTCTTATCCAAGTACAATTCCTACCAAAAGAAATCCAGATGTTTTTACATATCCAAGTACAATTCCTACCAAAAGAAATCCAAAGGTTTTTTACATATCCAAAGTGCAAGTCCTACCTAACCAAAAGAAATACAAATGTTTTTTACGTGAACTGATTCATAAAATCAGGTGACTCATCGAAGATTTCTGCAGCCATTTTAACACGTATACCCTGGATGTTTTGATCACAGATTCCATCGAAAGACACACCAAGCGCTAGACATTCTATAAACTTTAAAGCGTACACGCCACAGTCACCAATCTGTACGTTTTGCGGGACCTTGGAGACTGTCCTCCTCCTGAATGTAAACTGTTTGTAAGTAGGTGTAAGAATTTCGTGAGGAACGTTCGCGTTCATCATTGCTGGAATCATCCGCGTAAACGCCCTACAAGCATTCAGCATTCTAAGCTCACTCTCTTCGGTTACTTGTCCCACGATGCTATCATAGCAATCAATATGCCTTCTGTTGAGATCCACGTGCAGCGCCACCCAGTGATCGCCTCCAATTTGTGGAGCAATATACAGGTGATCCACATCTTCTATCCACTTCAAATTAGTTTGTTCATCTGATGGAATCAAACCTTTAACTAATTCTTCATAACAATTGCCAGTCATTGTAAAAACTTGGGTGCGGACTTGAACACCGGATAATGACGGTGAACCATTTCACTGGTGAACCACGGGTCTATAAACGCAATGCGTTTGTTGTGGAATGGGAAGGGATCTCGTTTGTACCTACACCTAAGGACTCTCATAAACGCGCCCAAGTGCTGTACAACAGAAAACTGAGTAGTAAACAACAACGCAGCCATAATGTAATATAAGTCAGACAACGACAACAATAACTAAGACATTAAGATAAACTTACTTCATCAGTACACCACCCATATTTACCATATTCTTCTGGCCTCACTGGCCAGTCCTTTCGTTCGGTGATTAGCACCCTATAGAATTCAATTTCCATTCCGCCTTCGCCTAACGGGATATTCCTAACAAACAAATAAACACAAGTTAATATAATGTTAACAAGCTGTTATTAACTTGTTAAGCAAAAGGGTCTAAAGGGTCATACTCGGCTTTCTTTAGGTACTCCAAAAGTTTCTGAACCTTGACCGGATCAACAGGTGCCAGAGGATCATATATTCCAGGTCCAGGTGAACAGTTCTTCCTCATGCACGTCAGTCCGTTGTCTCCAATATTAGGGAAAATCCAGCTTGGATGATCTTGTTGTGTATTCAATGAACTTCCATCCGGGGACAGCTTAACACTCTCCAGCCTTAAAGCTTTAATTCTATCAAGCCTAATCTTTTCCTCCTCATCATCCTCAGATTCAGGTTCAAGTGAGTCGGCTTCAGCAAAATACTCGTCTGTAATATCTTCTGCACCAGCTTCTGAATCTCCAGGTAGTACAAATTTCAACGGCTTAACACCAACAGCCACAACAGCAGCAGTAGCTTCGAACCTCTACCTCTACCTCTACCTCTACCTCTACCTCTACCTCTACCTCTACCTCTACCTCCACCTCCACCTCCACTCCACCTCTACCTCCAGCCGCAGCTACTTCTTTAGCCTGCTTTGCCGCAGCTACTTTAGCCTGCTTTGCCGCAGCTACTTCTTTAGCCTGCTTTGCCGCAGCTACTTCTTTGGGCTTCTTTAACGCAGCTACTTCTTTGGCCTTCTCTGCCGCCTCTAACTCTTTGGCCTCCTCTGCCGCCTCTAACTCTTTAACATTTCTCCTCGTGGAAGGCCGTGTTTTCGTATCAGCTGGTCTCTTAGTAGCTGCAGACTTCTTAGCATCTGGAGAAGTCAAATAGTTCTTTTCCTGTATATTAAAATTATAATAACTCAGCCTAAATATTCTGAAAAATCAGCCATAAAAAAGATAAATCAGACATTATAATAACTCAGCCTAAACATTCTAAAAATCAGCCATAAAACAAAGATAAACCAGACATTACCTTCTCTCCCGCCTCTAACTCTTTGGCCTTCTCTGACGCCTCTAACTCTTTGGCATTTCTCCTCGTGGAAGGCCCTGTTTTCGTATCAGCTGGTTTCTTAGCAGCTGGAGACTTCTTAGGAGAAGTCAAAGAGTTCTTTTCCTGTATATCATAGCGAAGACAATTAAAATTATAATAACTCAGCCTAAACATTCTGAAACATCAGCCATAAAACAAAGATAAACCAGACATTACCTTCTCTCCCGCCTCTAACTCTTTGGCCTTCTCTCCCGCCTCTAACTCTTTGGCCTTCTCTGACGCCTCTAACTCTTTGGCATTTCTCCTCGTGGAAGGCCCTGTTTTCGTATCAGCTGGTTTCTTAGCAGCTGGAGACTTCTTAGGAGAAGTCAAAGAGTTCTTTCCTGTATATCATAGCGAAGACAATTAAAATTATAATAACTCAGCCTAAACATTCTGAAACATCAGCCATAAAACAAAGATAAACCAGACATTACCGAAACTTTTGGTGGACCTTTTGATGTCTGAAGTTCCTGTCCATGTCCCAGGTTATTTAGTTCCTGTCCCATTTTTAAAGTCTGGTCAGTCGTGCTCTTTGGAAGCACGAGCTCTTTCATATGTTTGAGGTCCGTCTCAAAAGATCCAAGCCTGGATTCAATCCTTTCATCCATCTTCTTCTCCAGATTCGCCGATACATTTTCAATGTTCCTATCAACGGCGTCAAACCTTGTGTATAACTTAGAGATCAATTCGTAGAGATCATCTGCCCCAACATCTTTCCCAACATCTTCCTCCTCACTTACCTTTTTCCTTTCTTCTTCCTCTCCTGTGCAACTCCTTCACTAGTTTCCTGACTGTTGGAAACTTTCATCTTCGAACTTTCCGCTTCTTTGCGGAGGAGATTCAGACTCAACAACTGCTTCAGCTTTCTTTTCTTTTTCTTCTTATCACTCCCCTTAACATCCCAAAAACCTTTAACAAACGTATTCAGATGTATGTCTTCGATCAGGCGATCGATTGCTGGGTCGTCTTCTTCGTCTGGCCACGAATGAAATAGCTCGCAGCCATTTTCCTTCATAACCATATTAATCACACGCAGCTGTAACATAAGAGATTATGAAACCCATCAGTAAGTTTTAACTCAGACAAGACTAAAGCATAAATCAGTCATTACTAAAACATAACTCAGCCAACACTAAATCATAAATCAGCCATTACTAAAACATAACTCAGCCGTTACTAAACAATAACTCATCCATAACTAATCATACTCATCCATTACTAAACAATCACTCAACCAGATATAAACCTTACCTCACCAAGCGCTTTGATCTCTTCAGCAATTGCGGTTTCCAGCGATGAACGTGTACGGTTTCCACCCCATTGAAGCATCGGTATGCCACCATCATTAGCTGATGCATTCCCAAACCGTTCTCCAAAGCATTTGATGGACTCATACGCCCAAGCCTGTAACACGGGTGTAAACCCACTGAGGGTGTACGACTTTCCCGTAGGGTTCAGCATCTTTATGGAATCAACAAGAGCTTCAAATGCTGACCGACCCCACGGATACGTCTTCATTGCTTCATCATCAAAAACTCTTTTGGCACTTTCATATGGAATTCTAGAGTTATGATGCAAACCATAAAGTCCAATGTGTTGAAGAAGCAACAGCCCCAGCCATTTACGATGATCAAGGTTAACCCATCCCCGGCACACTTTTAATGCTTCCCTGAGTTCAAGTAGCGTTGGACCTGCCCCACCAGGCACTTTCAAAAGTCGGAAGAACTTTTTGTGTTCCTCTTCAAGTTCAAACTGTTCAGTAGGCATTGGGTCTATGTTTAACCCCGTCGATAATGAAATTCATTCAACCCAAACCTGATAGGTTGACCGCCGACCACAAACCAAAGCTCCTTCTTATGTACCCTTAACTGGTTACATAGTAGGAAATGAACAACCTTACCAGACCAGACAATTGGCTATCAACTAGCTTAGAGATTATTCCAATTGGTACTTTCTTCGTTTCATCCCATGCATCCAGTCCTATTGATTCCCTAATCTGAGGGAATTCTTTCATCCTGAAATTGGTGTTTATATCTCTAGACTCTATTTTAGCGTATAGTCTTGGGGGGTAATCCCTTGCTTGTTCTTCGGAAGAAATAATCACCATCGACATCTGTTATAGTTCATAAGTAAATCATAACATAAATCACCCATAACATAAAACAAACTCATACATAAAGCATAACATAACTCAGCCACAAACACATAACTCAGATCTAAAGCACAAAATATCTCAGTCACAACTCATCCGTCCGCAAAATAAAACAAACAGTAAATCAGCCATCGAATCGAATAAATCTAACAAATCAGCCATAAAACCTAAAATAACTGAGCCGCAACATAAAACAAAAAGTAAATCAGCCATCGAATCGAATAGATCTAACAAATCAGCCGTCATTAACAACGGCGACAATCAGCGGTAAATCATCGAAAACCCCACATTCAGCCGGAAAACTCGAAACTAATCAGTCGACACATACCGGATAGACGAAGACGAAGAAGACGAAGAGAAAGAGAGTGCGACGACGAAGAAAGAGAGTGCGACGACGAAGATAGAGAGAACGAGTAAAGACGGTGAGAGATGACGGCGAGAGATGACGGCGGGAGAGTGACAACAACAGAGTATCGCCGGCAAGAGAGAACGAGAGTTTCGATATTTTTTTTCGCGGTTGTGAACAGTTAAAACCTATTCACTTTCCCTCTCTTTGATATAAACAAGAAAACAAAACTGTGGATCTAAAAAAAACTGCTTAATGACGTGTTAATTCATATTTGATGTGTATTTTAATTTGCTGATGTGTATTTTTTTTTTAAGTTTTTACTCAAATTCGAGAATTAAAACTCAAGGAGTAAATTGTAATTACACCCAGGTCACTAAACATTCTAGTAATTTTCAAAAGATTTATAGATATGAGTAATAAACCAACTTTTGGATAACATTTGAGTAATTACTTCCAAAATAAATGAGTTCACAAAACTCCAATGTACAAACGATATATTTTCATTTTAGTGCGTAACACGAAAGTTGTAATTAACGCGTCTCTCTGATTTTGATGGTTGTTGGAAAAAATAATTGATAGTATTTCAGAATGTCTAGTCAATTTTTCCCCATTCGCATGATCATTTTTGTTGGTATCTAAGCAACAAACCAAACATACTATACTGACTATAAACAAAAATACAAAATGAAAGAATCTTATTAGAGCCTACAATTTTATTTAAAACGAATTGACAAACAAAAAAGTCGCAAAAGACTGTATCGAAGCTTCGTTATAACTTATAAAACAATGCGCGGAAATATAGGTCTTCATTAACTAAAGGTCTTCTCCTCCAACTTTTCTTGCCTCATATCATCATCATCCACTAGTCCCACAACCCCCAATTGGATTATATTACCGTACGCCGACCAATGAATGCTACGACCATTGACTTAAAACATCGAACACACATTACAAAAGAACACAGTAAATGAAACAAAATGAAACGGCTATAATAGTATCTGCTTCTAGACCAAAACTGTGTCCGTTTTCATCTATGAATCTCTAATATTTGCTTCTTGTGATTAGTATAATTGTGTTAACGTTTCAATCGATTAAGTAACTCGTAACTTATACTAGTACTATTAAAGTAACTCGGAAATTATAAATAACGGAGATTAGTTTGAGTTAATTATTGAAGAAAAACTTTTACCGTAATAATTAACCTTGTAGTAAATGTCTAAAACTTCAAATACTATAGTGACTCAAATAAATAAATGTCAATGAAACTGAATGAAATTTCAGATACATTATTTGAGGTTTTTTTCCATACTAAATATGTGTATTTATTATTTCAAATGGGAAATTTGGAATATTAATTTTTTTTTTTTTATCATTGTATTGTTAAAAGAACTGTTTTCTTTGTTACATTTAGGAGAGCTTTAAGGCGGGTTAGACACGATTACGTAGAACCTTTCCTTTTGTTTTGTTATAAAACGAAATCTCTGTAATCACTAATCATCCCTTAATCCCCCCTAATATCTTTTGTTATATAACGAACAAAAAAAAAAGAAAAAAAAAAAACATATCTTCTCGCTACGGTTATAAATAAGCATAGAACAGAGGAACACGTCTCGAGACCCAAGAAAGAGAAAATATCCCATTTTCAGACAAGATGCTCACGACACATCCTCCACGAACCTTTGTCTCTCTCCCTCTCTTCTGCTTCTTCATCCTCTTCTTCTCTCTCCCTCTCTTATCTCTCTCTCAATCGAACACCATCTACAACTCATTCCTCAAGTGTTTCTCCGAGAAGACGAAATCACCGCAATCCCAAATCACCGACAATGTCTTCTCACAGAGCAGCCCTGCTTTCTCCTCCGTCCTCCGCGCTTACATCCGCAATGCGAGGTTCAACACTTCCTCTACTCCAAAACCCACGATCATCGTCACTCCTCGCTCCGAGAGCCACGTCAGCGCCGCCGTCCTCTGCTCCAAAACCCTAAATTTCCTCCTTAAAATCAGAAGCGGCGGCCACGATTACGATGGTCTCTCTTACATCTCCGATAAACCCTTTTTCATCCTCGACATGTCCAACCTCCGCGACGTATCCGTCGACATCGCCGCGAACTCGGCTTGGATCTCCGCCGGAGCCACTCTCGGCGAGGTTTACTATCGGATTTGGGAGAAAAGCAGAGTCCGTGGCTTCCCCGCCGGAGTTTGTCCCACGGTTGGTGTTGGTGGTCATGTAAGCGGCGGCGGTTACGGTAACATGGTGAGAAAATTTGGATTAACTGTGGATCACATAGAGGACGCGAAGATCGTCGATGTAAACGGTCGGGTTTTGGATCGGAAAGCCATGGGTGAGGATCTTTTCTGGGCTATCTCCGGTGGAGGAGGAGGTAGCTTCGGCGTCGTTTTAGGATACAAGGTCAAGCTCGTTCCTGTGCCATCGACCGTTACTGTTTTTAGAGTGGAGCAGTATATGAACTCGGGAGCTGTGGATATGGTTTACAAATGGCAATCCGTGGGTCCCAAGACGGATCCGAATCTGTTTATGAGGATGTTGATTCAACCCGTGACGAGGAAGAAGGTGAAGACTGTGAGAGCCTCTGTGGTTGCTCTGTTTTTAGGCAGAGCAGACGAAGTTGTTGCGTTGCTTGCTAAGGAGTTTCCTGAATTGGGTTTAAAGAAGGAGAATTGTACGGAGATGACTTGGTTTCAGTCTGCTTTGTGGTGGGATAACCGTCTTAATGCGACTCAGGTTGATCCTAAAGTGTTTCTTGATAGGAATCTTGATTCGTCTAGTTTCGGGAAGAGGAAGTCTGATTACGTAGCGACTGCGATTCCAAAGAAAGGGATTGAGTCTCTGTTCAAGAAGATGGTCGAGTTAGGGAAAATAGGGCTTGTTTTTAACCCCTATGGAGGTAAAATGGCGGAGGTTCCGGTTACCGCGACGCCGTTTCCTCACCGTAAGAAGCTTTTCAAGATTCAGTACTCTGTGAACTGGAAAGAAAACTCTCCGGAGATAGAGAAGGGCTACTTGAACCAGGCTAAAGTGCTTTACAGATTCATGACCGGTTTTGTGAGCAAGAAGCCTAGGAGTGCTTACTTGAACTACCGGGATGTAGATATTGGTGTGAACGATCACGGTAAGAATAGTTACAAGGAAGGAAAAGTGTATGGAAAGAAGTATTTTGGAGTGAACTTTGATCGATTAGTGAAGATTAAAACCGCGGTTGATCCAGGGAATTTCTTCAGGAATGAACAGAGTATACCTACCTTGCCAAGTAAGGCATAAAAAGATCACTTATCATTTGATATTAAACATTGGCTTTGCTTTAATGTAATTTTATAGTGAAGCATATATAGAATACATGGTCTTGGATTATTGTAGATTGTATAGTTTCTTTGTTCATGGAACTTTACGATAAGCCTATGTAATAAGTCAAAGTTCTGGTGAATTCCAAACCAGTGATTGTTGAAATAGCTACCTGCTATTCAGATTTTAAGGCAATAATTGTGGAAACTTATGGTTTGGTTTGGAGTAGTTGACGATTATTCTTTCTTGTGACCTGCAATTTTGTGTAATGAAATGGATAGTTTTGACTTTTGGACCTGATTTGGTCGCAGATGCAACGGGAACGTTGTTGCCAGCGCCGGGAACGGCAAGACGGTGGTCACGGGCTGGGAGAGCCACCGTAGCTGCCACGGTGATCTTACACGTCTTCTAGAATATTGAGATTGCTTTTTTTTTTTTTTTGTGTTTTGTTTTAGTTGAGTGATGATATCTCTTCATAAGATGAACAGAGCCTCACTCTTTTCAGATCTTTATCTGAAGTTGAATGAATTTTTAAAGATTCAAAATTTTCGTGAGAACAGATCATACAGTGGAAGTGTTTTTATTTTTACAGCTACAGTAAAGTGTTACGAGTGGTTTGAATAAACTTTTTGATTTTTCCTTTTTTTTTGGTCAACAACAACGTTATAAAGAATCAGCTCAAATGTATCAGCTCAAATGAACTTGTCGCGCCAAATTAGCTGCCTTAATATTAACACTAAGAAAGATTAAAGATAAAGAAAAAGAAGAGAAATCTCCCCTATCAATCTTCATTTCCTCCATATATGTTCTAAAAGCTGACCACTCATCGGATGAAGACAGCATCCTCAGCAAATCAGAGCAATTGGTAAGAAATGCTATATCTTGAACACCGGCTCCCAATATACACTTGATCGCCCAAACTAGTACTCCTACTTCAGTGTGCAGACATAGGAGACTTTGTCGAAGATTAGATGCTCCCATGGTCGTTGCACCTCCATTTGGTGACATGCAGAACTATTCTGTACCTGTATACTGATTGTTTTCTTTCCAAGAACCATTCACAAAACACTGATATACCAATAAGCTAATACCTGACAAAGCATGGTGATCCACACTTTTTGATTTAATTGTTATATGCTTTTTATGTAATTTTTTTTTAATGTAACTTTTATGTTAACTTATTTATCCAATACTAGATTAGGACCCGTGCTAGAGCACATGTTGAAATTCTTTTTATTTATATAGTAATTTTTATATAACATATAATTTATGTGATTGTGCTTAAAAGTTTTTTTTTGATAAAACATTATGCAATAAAACCATATGCTAAATATGATGGCTTAAAAAAACACATATCTGGTAAGTTATATATTGTTAATGATTCTAGCACGGGTTGAAATTCTTTTTATTTCTATTATAATTTTAAAAAAAAATACGACCCCGAAAATCACGATTAATGCTAGATTAGGACCTTAAAAACTTTTAAAATCAATCATATAAATTATATTTTATTCTAAAATTATAATATAAATAAAAGGAATTTCGACCCGTGTTCTAGCACGGATCTTAATATAGCATTAAGGTTTAATTTTTAATTTCTGAATACGATCCCAAAGATCACTATTAATATTGTTAAATTAGCGAGATTTGATATTTTTTGGTAATATTGTGATTCTAGATATTTGGACTCATATACATGTGATCTTCCGAAAATAAAGTTTAGAATATCCATGAACTATCAATTTGGAATATCCGGTTTAAGATTTTCGGTTACAATTAAAGTTTTATTTGTTATAATTAATATATGGATTAATTTATAACTTATGTATAACCTATTTGTAACCATTTATTAAAATTATAAAGTCTACCAAAACAATGTTGTGTACTTCCCTTTTATTATAAAGAAGATTCACACATATTTACGTGGATTGGTAAGATAAACATAGCCATGAAGATTTAATCAATGAAAAATTTAATCAAAATATTAAGATAGATTAGTTTAGGAATTAACCAAGTACATATCTTCAAAAAAGTTTTCAGATTTTTGGAAATGTGTTAATTTGCGGATAAACATGATTTATCATATAAAAATTTAATTTGTTTCTATATTTAAATGGAAATTTAGTTCACTAAAAAGCAATGAAACTTGTGAAATCAAATCAAGATAAGAAAGATAAATCTTATTTGATCTGATTTAGGCCTAATTTGATACTTTCCTCTGCAGTTCCTAATCACTACGACTTTGAGTCTTTGACAAATGTTGACCATTGATTAAAATAACTCAAAATTAAACAACCCACAAAACAAAACTATAATTATATTATGCCATTGTGATTAATATATACCCAATACAGTATCTATAGATATTGTCATAATTAAAATGATTAAATGAAAAAAAAAAACATTATCTCCACTGATCAGCAGTTATAAAAGTACAGACAGAACAGAGAAGCAGCAACGAATCTATCTCTCTCTCTTTCTCATTACAAGGATGATTAAAGAACAAACCTTTGTCTCTGTCCTTTGTTTTGTCCTCTTCCTCGTATCTCTCCCTTTCTCCACGTTTGCTGCACCTCCGTCGTCTAACTCTATCTACGAATCATTCGTTCAATGTTTCTCCGACAAGACTAAGTCCCCCCAAATCCAAATCACTGCCAACGTCTTCTCTCAAACAAACCCTTCTTACTCCTCCGTACTCCGTGCTTACATCCGCAATGCGAGATTCAACACTTCCTCCACTCCCAAACCTACCATCATAGTCACCCCTCGAACCGAGAGCCACGTCAGCGCCGCCGTCGTTTGCTCAAAAACCCTAAATTTCCTCGTCAAAATCCGAAGTGGCGGCCATGATTACGAAGGTCTATCTTACATCTCTGACAAACCCTTTTTCATCCTCGACATGTCGAATCTCCGAGACGTCACCGTCAATATCGCCGATCAATCGGCGTGGATCTCCGCCGGAGCGACTCTAGGAGAAGTTTATCACGGAATTTGGGAGAAAAGCAAAGTTCATGGCTTTCCCGCCGGAGTTTGTCCCACGGTTGGTGTCGGTGGTCATATAAGCGGCGCTGGTTACGGTAATATGGTGAGGAAATTTGGATTATCTGTGGATTACGTTGAGGATGCTAAGATCGTTGACGTCAAAGGTCAGATTTTGGACCGGAAAGCGATGGGTGAGGATCTTTTCTGGGCTATCTCCGGTGGAGGAGGAGCTAGCTTCGGCGTTGTTTTGGGATACAAGGTCAAGCTTGTTCCTGTACCAAAAACTGTTACGGTGTTTAGAGTGGAGCATTTTATGGATTCAGGAGCTGTGGATATGGTTCACAAATGGCAATCCGTAGGTCCGAAGACAGATCCGAGTCTGTTTATGAGGATGTTGATTCAACCCGTGACGAGGAAGAAGGTGAAGACTGTGAAAGCTACTGTGGTTGCTCTGTTCTTAGGCAGAGCAGACAAAGTTGTTGCGTTGCTTCGTAAGGAGTTTCCTGAATTGGGATTGAAGAAGAAGGATTGTCAGGAGATGACTTGGATTCAATCGGTTTTATGGTGGGATAACAATGAGAATGCAACTAAGACTAATCCTAAGGTGCTTCTTGATCGGGAACTCGATACTGCGAGTTTCGGGAAGAGGAAGTCTGATTATGTAGCGACTGCGATTCCAAAGAAAGGGATTGAGTCTCTGTTCAAGAAGATGATCGAGTTAGGGAAAATAGGGCTTGTTTTTAACCCCTATGGAGGTAAAATGGCGGAGGTTCCGGTTACCGCGACGCCGTTTCCTCACCGTAAGAAGCTTTTCAAGATTCAGTACTCTGTGAACTGGAAAGAAAACTCTCCGGAGATAGAGAAGGGCTACTTGAACCAGGCTAAAGTGCTTTACAGATTCATGACCGGTTTTGTGAGCAAGAAGCCTAGGAGTGCTTACTTGAACTACCGGGATGTGGATATCGGTGTGAACGATCACGGGAAGAATAGTTACAATGAAGGGAAGGTGTATGGAAAGAAGTATTTTGGAGTGAACTTTGATCGATTAGTGAAGATTAAAACCGCAGTTGATCCAGGGAATTTCTTCAGGAATGAACAGAGTATACCTACCTTGCCAAGTAAGGCATAAAAAGAATTTAAAATTGAAAACAATGTTAAATATATAAAATACTTTCTGAATTAAAATATAGAATCAAACTCTTACAACACATGAGATATAACAACATTTGATATTGGTAAGAGAGGAGAAGAAAATGATTACTTATAAAATGATAGTCCAAATTAGATAATGAAAATGAATCTTTAAAAATAAGAACAATGTAAAATATATATCATGTAATCTCTAAACTTAAAATTTAGCATTTAATTCTTACAATGATATATACATATATATATATATATTTGTAACCCATACAACAAAAATAAAAAATCGAAAAAAAAAAAACGAAAAATGATTTGAGGTATTGTGGAAGAGAATGAGAGAATGTGAAAATGAAAAATAAAAGAATGTCAATATGAAAGAACGAGAGTATGCTTATTTATATGATAAGAATTGATGGAAGTTACATTTAGAATTATGAGAGTTACAATTATAAATTATTGTGTTTAAATAAAATTGAGTGGTGGAATATGATTAATGCATAAATTTTTTTATTTTTAATTTTTTTTTTTAATTATTTCTTTCTTTTTTTAACTCATATAACTTTATTAATGATAGAGATGTTCTTCACAATGTAGTAGGGGAAATAAAAAGTTATGTGCATGACGATAATAATAGAGAGGAGAATTTCCAGTGAGTCTTGTTTTGGCCAGCATGTCTGCACATTTGTTGTTTTTCCTCGGTATCTAATTGTAGGTGATCATGTCAAAATGTTTGCTCCATTTTCTGACTTCACCCGCAAAGTTGAGACCCTTGTTGTTGAGAAGGTTACTAAGTTCTTGATTGTCTCCTTCCATATGAATTTGTGTTATTCCCAGATTACTTGCATGTTGCATTGCGAAAACCATTGATTGAAGTTCACTTTCCAATGGACTGTTTGTGATAGCTCCTATTGCTTGGCCAGATTCAATGTATGATCCACTACTGTCTCGAAGAAGATGATTGAATTGGGGAAAATAGGGCTTGTTTATTTTTAGTTATAATTTTATTTTAATATGTGAATTAAATGTTGAAACAACCCGACACTTTTTAATAATTAAATACAATATATAATTAAGCATTCCATACTACTTAATTAAACAAACCAACCCACACACACTAATCAACCAATAATAAACCAACATCCAATTACATGCACAGCGAAAACATATCAAGAATACAAAACCAATACAATAACATTTCTAACCATTCTATCCAGCAACCTAACATAACACTAACCAAGGTTCCAACAACATTTCCAATAAATCTGATAACACAAAAACGAGACCCTAGATCATCCTCCTCCTCATCGCCATGATTCCACGTCACATACCTGCACACCACAAACAACAATTGAGATGCGTAAGTATTATCACAAATACTTAGTGAGGCAATCCTCCCATCTACTAGGCTATACACACAAGCAACTGAGATTCCAATGCTTAACAAACCACAAACAAACACAACAAACAAGGAAAAACACGAATCAGACAAGTTGGTGTCGACCGACACCACTCTGGTGTCGATCGACACTGGCCCAAACATGGTGTCGACCGACACCAACTCCACAGGCGCGTTCTGCTTGAAGCCAATCGTCGAATCTCCTTTCCAATCCATCTCCAATCCATCCAGAACTCACCCAAAAGTCACAGGAACTATTAGAGACCCTAAAACAATCACAACCAACAAGAAAAACACCAAAACAACACCAAACAAGCAAAACATAAGAGATCTCAGGCTTAGATCAGCCATGGTCATGCACTCACCTCTTCTGCAGGAAGATTTGATTGAGAAACGGTGGAAACAACACCACAAGAAGCTTCTCCTTCATTCCCAGCAACCACACTCCCTTCCACAGCAACAGATCTCCCCAAAACTTCTAAAAACAAGCCAAAATCTCTCAAGCACACTCACAAAACTTTCTCTCCTTTTTCTCTCTTTTTTTTTGACTAAACGGCCAAGAGAAAACACAAAACCCTAGACTTCTCTCTTAAATATGTCAGTCTGGGTAACCAAATAAACCAATCCAACCCGAAATCGACAATTTAAAACAGTTTGGTCGAACCATAAAAATTGGTGTCGATCGACACTCCCTGGTGTCGATCGACACTCATCCCCAAATCATACAATTTGGTTCACGAATGTTACAAATGTATTGTGTTAATTGGGTCTTAAATATTGTTTAAAGCAATTAAACAATTATAAAGCAAATAAAAACATAAAAGAAATAGAAAACATTAAATGAAAATCAACCAATAATGAGAGACCAAAATCTTACTTTTATGTATATGATTATTTTAGGAATTTACCAGGTACACATCTTCAAAAAACTTTTCAAATGTGAGATCAAATGTGAAGTGGTCTTAGTGCAGTGGCAAGAGGTAAGTCTATTTGTGGAAGACACCATCACACCAGGGATCGAGTCCCGCTTCCTACGAATATAGAAATTTGGCTAATGGACCGGCTAGTTGTGACCCAATAGTTGACAAAAAAAAAACTTTTCAAATTTTAGAAAATGTGTTAATTTGCGGTGATTTGTCATATACAAATTAAATTTGTTTCTGTATTTAAATAGAAATTTAGTTCACTTTAAAGCAATGAAATTTGTGAAATCAAATCAAGATAAAGGAGGTAATCTAATTTGATTTAGACCTAATTTAATACTTTCTTCTGCATTTCCTAATCACTAAGACCTTTAAGTCTTTGACAAATATTGACCATTGATTAATATAGGGAATTTAGTTTAATGTACCACATTTCCCACAAAACTTTCTAAATGTACCACAATTGAGATTCTTTTTCTGATCTACCATAAATGTGAGATAGAATGACGTTTTTGCCCTCCTGCTAATATGACAAGTCTCATAGACAATTTGAAGAGTACAAACTTGTCCACTAGCTTAAATTACTTGTCTATAACATAAATAAATAAAGTACAAGTTGTCTCTCCTTTGTGCGAATTTAAAACTGGTCCACCGAATTAATAAAAATGTTAGTTACTAGAATTTTTGTGAATCATCTAGTGCATGACAAATTTAATAGAGGACAAGTGGACATTGTGGACAAGTTGTGAAATTAGTACTATACAAGCCATGAAACTTAGTTTCTAAAAATCTAATTAAGTATAACTTGTCCACAAACAACAAAACCAACTTGTCTACAAAAAAAAAAAGAGATTTGGTCCACAGGAACTGGTTCACCAGATCTGATCCATCTACAACCAAATTGTGTGGTCTACAGTGTAAACCTGGCTGGATTGTAGACAACGTCTTTCATAGACGTATCACTGGATCTGGTCCATCAAAAAATGTCCACAACGACACCACAATTACACCAGAGGGTACAATGGTCATTTTGTCATGAGCAATGTGGTACATTAAAAAAAGAGTTTTGAATGTGGTAGATTGGAAAAGTTTGAGTTTTAAATGTGGTATAATTGTTAAATATCTCATTAAAATAACTCAAAACTAGGTTTTAACTCGCGATACATCGCGGAAATATATATTTGTAATAAAAAATTTAAAATAAAATTATGTTTTATTTTTGGTCGTATTTCATATGTCATATGACGGTTATATATTATTAATTAATTTTGGATGAAAATGTGGTTTTTCTAGTTTGGAATATATATTGGGTTTTGGTTGAAATATTTAACATTTATAATTTGAGTTTTACTATTTTAGTTTTGCAAATAAATTTATGAAAGTCAAGAAAATTTGTGATATGTATTTCAAGATAAGTATTTGGATAAAAGTATTTAATTGTAATTCCTATTTAAACATTCCAATTATTTTTGGGTCAGTTTTGAAAGTACGTTTATAGTTAGGTATTGTAAATGGACTATAATCTTAATATACATTAACTTTCAGATAATCTAATATCAATATTCTAGGATCAAACCAATCTAAGTGAGTTAATGAAATTTTAAATTTATATTAATGTTGATCCAAACCAATCCCGCTATATAATAATCTTGTAATGTAATATTTCTTTTTTTATTTTTAAGTTTTAAAATATTATCTGGTATAATTAAAAGGTTTGACTAAGAATTGAATTCAACATATACAAATTTTTAACTTTGAATGCTTGTAAATTTTCTTTTGCACTCACTTATATATTTACAAATATTTCTATAAAACTTTTATACAAATATTTATAAACTGAAAAATAAAATATATATATAAATTATCCTGCAGTATACCCTTGTAGGATAATGATTAAGATTAAGAATTATAATTGTTACAAAAAAATAAAATCAATACCCAATTGAAATCAACATTACTTAGGATTAAGAATTAGTATAATCATTACAAAAATAAAAGGAATTAAATCGAATATAATCAATGAAAATGATAAAAAGAAACATAAGCATAACAAAAAAACCCAAAAAAAAAACTAATGCTTCTCTTGTATTCATTGTCTTGTTTACATAGAGTTTATCCGAACTGGACCATTTCGTCCAAAAAAAAATACAAACAGGACCATTTGAAAAAAAAATCAAAAATGAGAAATAATGTTTTTTAATGATAAGAAAATGTGAACTCTATATTGTTATGATGATAAAAATAGTTGTTCCATTTACGGGTTATTTATAGAGGTAGTCATCGTTAGGAAAATAAATCTTGGTGAACACGTTAGGAATCTTGGAAATCTCGATTAGATATTTAATATTTAATTTAGTTTCCATTTAGTTTTGTATGTTTTAATAGTACCATATTTATTGTTAGTGATAGCATTAAAAGATCAAATTTGTTACTTAGGTATTGTTTCCTATTTTAATAGATTGTTGATTTAATTTTTGATTCAATGATCTGAAGATTGGTTCCATTTAGGATTTATAAGTAGAATGAATAATTGTTACAATTGTTTTAGGAAAGTTTAGGATTTTGGTTCTTAATATGGTTTTTAATATGATAATTTCAATTTTTATAAAAAAAACAAATAAAAGAAAACAGAATATTGTTATAATTAAAGATATTTTAGGAATTGTCGGTTTTAGTTACAGTTTTTATGCATTTTTTTTAGAATCAATATTGTAAATAAGTTTTTAAATAAGTAAAATTAAAAGTGTAAAAAACAAAATGTACTTCAATAATGTATATATATTAAATAACCTACAAAACAAAACTAGAACTATCTATACTAGTATTTTTGCTGCAGCTTTTCTCAAAAATACTAATAAAGAAAGTTTTAGCAATTAATGCTACTAATGCAATTAATTCTGTCGACCTCTATCAATTTTATATGGACCTCTTAGTATTTTATGGGCCTCTTGATAATTTATAATTTAAGGGCCTCCATTTATTTAGGTTGTAGACAAACGATGTCTAAAACTTTATAGGATCCGCGAAAATATACTCTTTTGCAAATAATCTAGATAAAATTTCCAGAAAATGAATTTGTAGACAAAATTTCCGGAAAATTACATTGCAATAACTACGAATTAATAATATTTTCAATTGCCAAAATGATTTTGAATACAAATGAGTAGACTCTTGATTTATCAGGTATTCAAACTTTAAAAAAATTTATTTGGTTTATTCCGGTTCTTTATTTTAAAGATTTTTAAAAGGTTTAAATATGAAAAATATTTAAAACTTTTAAAAATTTAAATATGATAAATATTATACCGTAGATACACAATAAATATTAAAAGTTAAGATGATATAGTGTGATTTAAAATATCTCGGGACGAAGTTATATAGCGGGACGGGTTTTATCGATATTTATATAAATTAAAAAATAGCAGTAATTCGGTGTTACATGTGTAAACTATCGTTTCATTGTTTTGTTAACACTGTCAGTATCAGAGAATAAACATATATAATTAAATTAAATTTAATATTATATACAAAATTAATTATATTGAGATATTATATTGTTTATTTAACAATTATTATACAATTATAATATATTTAACTAATATATACAATTTATAATTTTAATATTTTAATTATAAATAATTTTGTCTTGGGATGTACCGCGAATCCTAATCTAGTACTGTATTATTATGCTGATTAAAATTTAATAAAATATACCAAAAAAGTAATGTATAGATATTGTCATATTGTAATTCTTAAAATAATTAAAGGAAAAAAAAAATATCTCCACTGATTAGCGGTTATAAAAGTACAGACAGAACAGAGAAGCAGCAACGAATCTCTCTCTCTCTCATTACAAGGATGATGATGATTAAAGAACAAACCTTTGTCTCTGTCCTTTTTTGTGTCATCTTCCTCGTATCTCTCCCTTTGTCCATGTTCGCTGCACCTCCGTCGTCTGACTCAATCTACGAATCTTTCGTTCAATGTTTTTCCGACAAGACGAAATCCCCACAAACCCAAATCACTGACAATGTCTTCTCTCAAACAAACCCTTCTTACTCCTCTGTCCTCCGTGCTTACATCCGCAATGCGAGATTCAACACTTCCTCTACTCCCAAACCCACCATCATCGTCACCCCTCGCTCCGAGAGCCACGTCAGCGCCGCCGTCGTTTGCTCAAAAACCCTAAATTTCCTCGTCAAAATCCGAAGCGGCGGCCATGACTACGAAGGTCTATCTTACATCTCCGATAAACCCTTTTTCATCCTCGACATGTCGAATCTTCGTGACGTCACCGTCGATATCGCCGATCAATCGGCGTGGATCTCCGCCGGAGCAACTCTCGGCGAGGTTTATCACGGAATTTGGGAGAAAAGCAAAGTCCATGGCTTTCCCGCCGGAGTTTGTCCCACAGTTGGTGTCGGTGGGCATTTAAGCGGCGCTGGTTACGGTAACATGGTGAGAAATTTTGGATTATCTGTGGATTACGTTGAGGATGCTAAGATTGTAGATGTCAAAGGTCAGATTTTAGATCGGAAAGCGATGGGTGAAGATCTTTTCTGGGCGATCTCCGGTGGAGGAGGAGGTAGCTTCGGCGTTGTTTTGGGATACAAGGTCAAGCTCGTTCCTGTACCAGAAACTGTTACGGTGTTTAGAGTGGAGCAGTATATGGATTCAGGAGCTGTGGATATGGTTTACAAATGGCAATCCGTGGGTCCGAAGACAGATCCGAGACTGTTTATGAGGATGTTGATTCAACCAGTGACGAGGAAGAAGGTGAAGACTGTGAGAGCTACTGTGGTTGCTCTGTTCTTAGGCAGAGCAGACGAAGTTGTTTCGTTGCTTGCTAAGGAGTTTCCTGAATTGGGATTGAAGAAGGAGAGTTGTCAGGAGATGACTTGGATTCAATCTGTTTTATGGTGGGATAATGATGAGAATGCAACTAAGACTAATCCTAAGGTGCTCCTTGATCGGGAACTCGATACTGCGAGTTTCGGGAAGAGGAAATCGGATTATGTTGCGAGTGAGATTCCTAGAGATGGGATTGAGTCTTTGTTCAAGAAGATGATCGAGTTAGGGAAAATAGGGCTTGTTTTTAACCCCTATGGTGGGAAAATGGCTGAGGTTGCGGTTGACGCGACGCCGTTTCCGCATCGAAAGAAGCTTTTCAAGATTCAGTACTCTGTGAACTGGAAAGAAAACTCTGCTGAGATAGAGAAGGGATTCTTGAATCAGGCTAAGGTTCTTTACAGTTTCATGACCGAGTTTGTGAGCAAGAACCCTAGAAACGCTTACTTGAACTACCGGGATGTAGATATCGGTGTGAACGATCATGGGGCGAATAGTTACAAGGAAGGAGAGGTGTATGGAAGGAAGTATTTCGGTGAGAACTTTGATCGATTAGTTAAGATTAAAACCGCGGTTGATCCAGAGAATTTCTTCAGAAATGAACAGAGTATACCTACCTTGCCTAATAAGGCACAGTGATGAAAACATTTAGCTTTTTATATTCATTAATGAAATGAAAAGATTTTATTTTTAATAAGCCAATAATGTTTAGTGATGAAGAATATGATTTGGAATATTGTATATTGTATTCACGGAACTCTATTATAAGATTCTTTGTTCATGATGTGAAAAGCTTTTAAAAGGGGGTTGGTGGTATTGATGATAAACACAGAAATTATAAAACCGTTGATTGTTAGATGTAGCTACCTGATATTGAATTTTATTGCGGAAATTGAGGATTTTGATTTTGTAGTAGTTTAACCAACAATGACTCTCGTGAGTAAATTTTGGATTATGTAACGAATGATAGGAGTTGACTAATTGACTTGTAACTGGGAAAGGGAACGAAGGTGGAACTAACACGGCCACAGGTCACAGCCAAGACGATGATGGGCTGGGGCATGAGCTAGAGTAGTAACCGTATTCGTAGGACTTGTGCCGGTGATCTTAAAAGTCTTTAAGAATCTTAGATTGAATAGTTGACTAGAGAGCCTAAAAGTCAAACTTTGTTGTTTCGTTTTCTATTTTTTTTTGTATCTAGATAGATTCGTGTATCAACTGGCACGTTTTCACGGACTTTCGTTTTCGGTTTTGTGGATTAAAGAAAATTTTGGGTTTTTATTTTATTTTAATGCAAGTAACAAAAGAAAATTGTATAATTAGTTATGCATGGTTCAAGAGGTTCAAAAGTGTCATAATGATTTTGCATTATGAAATATGAATTCAACAAAGATGGCGCAACAAAATAATTTTAGTAATCATTTTCTGTTTTAATATTTTCTGAGGCGTAAACCATCATGGACTCCGACCAAAAAGAACTATCACGGACTTTCGAACTTCGAAGGAGTAACATGTGTCACGTAAACTACTGCAACAAGAAAATTAATTTGTTAGACGAAGCTTTATTTGATAACTACTAGTACTAGATAGTGTTTTAGATAAAGAATATGGTAACTATTGTTTTGAATCTTAGTATATTAAACGAGATAGGATGCATAGTATATGAATATGACCATACGTCAATTAGGTCTATACCTTTACATAATAGTTTCAAAGATAAGTACATATAGATCGTAGAGCATCATGCTGTAAAGTTTGAGGAAAAAAATGTCTTTTAAGCATTTTTGCAGTTGTAGTTACTTTTTTATTTTCTCAAAAATGTTTTTGTGACGCCACATGATTGGTAAATCATTCACGGAATCGTACTATATGTATATGAATCATTATTCAACTATCCAATGAGTTTTCAACTGAAGTTCTACTAAAATAATCACATTTATGATTTTTGTCAAAGTATTAATTTAGCAGCAATCTGATGAATTTTCTAGTGAACGCATAAGGATTTAAGATTTCAATATAATAGAGGAAATTTAATTTACAGTCAAATCATGGAGTTTTTAATCGAGTCAATGTTATCATTGCAGTTTTTAATCGAGTCAATATTATCATTGCATAATTGTATTATCTAATCTAACGCATGTACAAAACTCATAGTGGCCTTTGTGCTTCACACACTTGCGTATACATATATCACACATTAAGCACTACGCCACTACTTTCTTTCAGAAAGGTGGTCAATAATGAAAGTGTATCTCAAACGAGATCATGAAAGGGGACAAAGTTGCATTATTTAAAGATTACCAAAACATATGATAGACTTGGTACAACGTTTGTTCAGAAAAAAAAAATAAAAAATAAATAAACTTAATACAACCAGAAATGATGGCTGATCAATCTGCCCCAACAATAGAGAAATTTAAACATTCACTTGATGATGCCCATCTACAATCGAAATAGTAATATGTTTGCTTTTTTATGCAAATACACAAATATATAATTAGAGTAACTGCATTACGTTGATTTAAAGATGGATGAAAGAAGTTAGACATGATTTACAAACTACAAAAGGAAGAGTAAGATAAGAAATGAACCACTTAATTTGCTTCTATTGACACGGAGAATAAAGACATACAATATCTGCTGCTTCAGTAATCATTCTATCTCAATACCATGTGTTTGGTGTGCTGCGCTTGAATTCTTCTTTAGTTTGCCGGCCAACCGCTATAATTACAATATATATCCATATCCATGACTTCTTAACAATTATACTAGGGGCAGAAAATCTCCATGGGCGCATCCAACAAAATGAAACCTCGTAATTGTAGATAATTTCTAGCGATGAACGGAAGACTGTTATTTCCAACGGCTACATTTGTCGATTCATCTCTACTCAAAATGATATCGTGCGTCGACGGTTTGTAGAGATAGATTGATATTTCTAATTGCCCTCCTCTCTCAAACAAGATAATGAAAGGGAACAGAGTTGCATTATTTTACATTACCAAACATATGATAGGAGGAAGTAGGTGAGATGTAATCTTACTTCTTTTACCTTTTGGTGCAATCTATATATAATAGCAAACTCATTTTTTTGTGTCAACTTTTAATCCAACGGATGAGATTGGTTCCAGTTTTAATCCAACGGTTTAAAATTATTAATCGTGTCTTTTCATCTCACCCCCATCTTTCAAAAATCACACATCTTAGTTTTTGCATCTCTTTGTTGTACCTCCTGGTTTCAAAATCACATCCATTTATTTTTACATCTTTTAAATCACACCTCTTAGTCTTTGCATCGCTTTGTTGTACCTCCTGGTTTCAAAAATCACATCCATTAATTTTTACACATTTTAATTTCACACCTCTATGTGTTATACCTCTTTGTTGTACCTCTATGTCTTACACCTCTTTGTTGTACCTATTATTCATGTCTTTTCATTACACCCCCATCTTTAAACCCACTTTTTTGTGTCAACTTTTAATCCAACGGATGAGATTGGTTCCAGTTTTAATCCAACGGTTTAAAATTATTAATCGTGTCTTTTCGTCGCACCCCCATCTTTCAAAAATCACACCTCTTAGTTTTTGCATCTTTTTGTTGTACCTCCTGGAAACATGATTTTAAACCATGTAAACATCTCTTTGTTGTACCTCTTAGTTTTTGCATCTCTTTGTTGTACCTCCTGGAATCATATTTTAAACATGATTTCAAAAAACACACCTATTCAAATATTCATATCTTTAGTAATCTATATAATTTGTTCTTCTTTTGTAATAATCAACTTTCCTTTTAGTTCAAATGTACACGTCTTTAGGATTATATACATTTGTTCTTCTTTTGGGAAATTTTTAATTTTCTTTTTTAACATATGATAATAGCAAGCTGAATAAATGCGAAAAACAATTGTGTCTTTTCATTATGACTTTCATAAAAATATATTTTTTAATCTTTTATGACAAAAAAATTATATTGTTGCGTCTTTTTGAAAAATTGTAAATGTATGTTAACTGTAAAGTTTTGTCTCTTACGAACAGTTGTAATTTTTCTGAACAGTTGTGTCTATTCAAATGTTCACATCTTTAACTAAGTATAATTCTTCATAAATTATCTTTATTTATTAAAACATATTAAAAGAAATTATCCTAACCATTTAATTGAAGCATTGAAATATTTGGTAAATTTCATATTTAAGATCAGATCACTCGGAGAAATTCTGCATTCATTTACTAATCATGTAAGTGTAGTCCTATTTATGTGTAAGTTACTGAGAAAACATTGTTTTCATTTTTATATTAATATTTTAATTGTTCCAAATTTTTAATAATCAACCATGTGCAAGTAGTTTTTAAAATTACTAAATATATATTATTATAAGAATGAATTTTTTGTAAGGCTTATTGATTAAACTAAAGGTTTATGGATTTTTCTTAAAAATAAAGTTTTAAATTTTTAATGAAGTCATTTAGATTATAAATCTGTTTGTATTTTTTCACTCATAATTGTTTTTACCTTTCCAAAAAACTAGATAAATAACCAACATCCTGTACGGAGAAAAATAAGTAGTAAGTACATTTAATATTGGATTATCAATATATATAATCTATTAGAATTGTCAAAATATTTAATGACTTTAGACTTTTTATATATCATATGTTTTGTCTACAAAACGATAGTTGTTTGTATTATATATTCATCTACTATTCCACCTCTATGTATATAAATATATTCACTAAAGTAAAAAAAGAAAGCAAATAGATGATGAAAACAAATAAAGAAAGAAGAAAGAAATAAAATTAGAGAAAAAATAAAAATGGAGACTGAAGTAAAGAGAAACAAGCAAACAGATGATGAAAAAAAATAAAAAAATAAAAAGAAAGAAATAAAATTAGAGAAAGCAGAAAAATGGAGACTAAAGTAAAGAGAAACAAGCAAACAGATGATGAAAACAAATAATGCAGAAATGTTGAAAAAAAAGAAAGATATAAAATTAGAGAAAAAAAAAAAAGAAAAATGGGGACTGAAGTAAGGAGAAACAAGCAAAGAGATGATGAAAACAAATAAAGAAAGAAGAAAGAAATAAATTAGAGAAAAAAGAAAAATGGTGACTGAAGTAAAGAGAAACAAGCAAACAGATGATGAAAACAAATAAAGAAAGAAGAAAGAAATAAAATTAGAGAAAGCAGAAAAATGGAGACTGAAGTAAAGAAAAACAAGCAAACAGATGATGAAAACAAATAAAGAAGGAATAAAGAAATAAAATTAGAGCAAAAAAAAATGGAGACTGAAGTAAAGAGAAACAAGCAAACAGATGATGAAAACAAATAAAGAAATAAGAAAGAAATAAAATTAGAGAAAGCAGAAAAATGGAGACTGAAGTAAAGAGGAACAAACAAACAAATGATGAAAACAAATAAAGAAAGAAGAACGAAATAAAATTAGAGAAAAAAAGAAAAATGGTGACTGAAGTAAAGAGAAACAAGCAAACAGATGATGAAAACAAAAAAAGAAAGAAGAAAAAAATGAAATTAGAGAAATAAAAAAGAAGAAGAAAGAAATAAAAGTAGAGAAAACAGAAAAAATGGAGACTGAAGTAAAGAGAAACAAGCAAACAAATGATGAAAACAAATAAAGAAAGAAGAAATAAATAAAATTAGAGAAAAAAAGAAAAACGGAGATTGAAGTAAAGAGAAACAAACAAACAGATGATGAAAACAAATAAAGAAAGAAAAAAAAAAAATAAAGAAAAAAAAATGGAGACTGAAGTAAAGAGAAACAATCAAACAGATGATGAAAACAAATAAAGAAAGAAGAAAGAAGAAAGAAGAAAAAAATAAAATTAGAGAAAAAAATGGAGACTGAAGTAAAGAGAAACAAATAAACAGATGATGAAAAAAAAAAAAAAAAAAAAAAGTAGAGAAAACAGAAAAAATGGAGACTGAAGTAAAGAGACAATCAAACAGAAGATGGAAATAAATAAAGAAAGAAGAAAGAAATAAAATTAGAGAAAAAAGAAAAATGGAGACTGAAGTAAAGAGGAACAAGCAAACACATGATGAAAACAAAGAAAGAAATAAATAAAATTAGAGGAAAAAGAAAAATGGAGACTGAAGTAAAGAGAAACAAGCAAAGAGATGATGAAAACAAATAAAGAAAATAAAATGAAATAAAATTATTGAAAACAGAAAAATGGAGACTGAAGTAAAGAGAAACAAGCAAACAGATGATGAAAACATATAATGAAAGAAGAAAGAAATAAAATTTGAGAAAAAAGAAAACTGGGGACTGAAGAAGTAAAGAGAAACAAGCAAACAGATGATGAAAACAAATACAAAAAGAGGAAAGAAATAAAATTAGGAAAAAAGAAAAACGGAGATTGAAGTACAGAGAAACAAGCAAACAGATAATGAAAACAAATAAAGAAAGAAGAAAGAAATAAAATTAGAGAAAACAGAAAAATGAAGACTGAAGTAAAGAGAAACAAGCAAACAGATGATGAAAACAAATAAAGAAAGAAGAAAGAAATAATATTAGAGAAAAAAAAGAAAAATGGAAACTGAAGTAAAGAGAAACAATCAAATAGAAGATGAAAATGAAGAAGGAATGAAGAAAAAAATATTGGAAACTGAAGTAAAAAGAAACAAACAAAGAGATAATGAAAACAAATAAAGAAAAAAAAAGAAAAAAAATTATAGAAAGCAGAAAAATGGAGACTGAATTAAAGAGAAACAAGCAAACAGATGATGAAAACAAATAAAGAAAGAAGAAAGAAATAAAATTATTGAAAGGAGAAAATTGGAGACTGAAGTAAAGAGAAACAAGCAAACAGATGTTGAAAACAAATAAAGAAATAAAATTAAAGAGTGGAGACTGAAGTAAAGAGAAACAAGCAAACAAATGATGAAAACAAATAAAGAAAGAAGAAAGAAATAAAATTAGAGACAAAAAAAAAATAGAGACTGAAATAAAGAGAAACAAGCAAACAGATGATGAAAACAAATAATGAAAGAAGAAATAAATAAAATTAGAAAAAGCAGAGAAATGGAGACTGAAGTAAAGAGGCACAAGCAAAGAGATGATGAAAACAAATAAAGAAATAAGAAAGAAACAAGCAAACATACAATAAAACCTCTATAAATTAATAATGTTGAGACCAATACATTTTATTAATTTATAGTGATATTAATTTATCTATAAATTAATAATTATTATTTTATAGTGTAAATTAATAAATATTAATTTACAGATATATTTTTAATTGTTTTTTTATATTATAAATTGGAACATTTATAGCAAAATAAAATTAAACTTTTGGATGTTATAAATTTTATGGTTTAGGAATTGAAATTGTAATATTTATAAAGCATTATTCACAATAAATTACAAATACTATAGATAAATTGACTTATACACATGACATACATAAATTCAAAATTATGAATAATAATAATATCAATTTTCATATTTTAATAATCTGTATAATTATCAAATTGTAAATGATGCATATCTAAAAATTAAAACTTTAAAATTTAATTATTTGTATGACATGTTATAAAATATTTTAGAGATATCATTATAGTTTGAAAATACAACATTACAATTGTTCTATAGAAATGAGTTTTAGGAGAAACATACACTATTATATATATATATATATATATATATATATTTACATGATTATTAATTTATGATATTATTGGGACCATATTTTATATTGAGATTTCAAAAAAAATATTATCTTATTATCTTATCGAATACTGTTAATTTTTACACTGGCCCGACTTGGGACCAGCAAAATTTATTAATTTATAGTGATTATTAATTTATAGAGTATTAATTTATAAAGGTTTTATTGTATGATGGAAATTAATAAAGAAAGAAGAAAGAAATAAAATTAGAGAAAGCAGAAAAATGGAGACTGAAGTAAAGAGAAACAAGCAAATAGATGATGAAAACAAATAAAGAAAGAAGAAAGAAATAAAATTAGAGAAAAAAGAAAAACGGAGATTGAAGTACAGAGAAACAAGCAAACAGATGATGAAAACAAATAAAGAAAAAAGAAAGAAATAAAATTAGAGAAAGCAGAAAAATGGAGACTGAAGTAAAGAGAAATAAGCAAACAGATGATGAAAACAAATAAATAAAGAAGAAAGAAATAAAATTAGAGAAAACAGAAAAATGGAGACTGAAGTAAATAGAAACAAGCAAACAGATGATGAAAAGAAATAAAGAAAGAAGAAAAAAATAAAATTAGAGAAAAAAACAAAATGGAGAGGCACGATGTTTCTAATTCTCAATGTGTAGATTTTATTTTTTGACTTTCTGGAAAAACCAAAACTAAGATACGAGAGGCACGATGATATGCAGTGATGCTAAGCCAAAATTTTTTAACAAACATGGTATAATTATACATTTATATATGTTCTATTATTTAACCTATTTATTTTTTTAACAAACATGGTATAAATGTAAAAATCTTTTTTTTTATGTAGGATGTCCATTAGATATAAATGATCCAGGTTAGTTTCCATTCTTTTGTAAATAAAACTATTAAAATTTTAGTTGAATTTTAATTTATTATACTTTCTGGGTATCAAACATTTTGATAATATATAAAAATATTACAAATGAGCATGAAAATAAAGAGTGTTGAAGAAAAAGTCAGACATACTTGTGACAATACAAAATCAAATTCTAGAAAGCGTAAGCACGACCAAATGACTAGTCAAGTTAGAAAGAAAAAATCTACTAAAGGTAACTTATTTAGTCTTTGATGACTTTCTAATTAATCTGTATATACAATTTTTTAAAAACATAATGTATAACAGTCACTTTTAGAGTGATCTGGAATCTGCCAAAAAAAAAAGAAAATGCAATTAATTTCTAAAATTAGTGTTTAACCCAAAAAAGAAAACATCAAAAGGTGAGATATTATTATCACATGTTTCACCACATCGACTTCGTTTTTGCTGTTGTTGATTGAATGATGGTACCGATTCATAAACATAAGTGGGAAATCAATTCCTAATATATGGTGGATATATGGATATAAACTTCAATCTAGTGAAAACCGTACACACTTTTCCATCTAGCGGTTTAAAATTATTAATGATCCCAACAGTTGCAAATTATTAATTGTGTCTTTTCGTCGTGCCTCCATCTTTCAAAAATCACACCTCTTAAGTTTTGCATCTCTTTGTTGTACCTCCATGTTTCAAAAATCACGTCTATTTATTTTTACACTTTTTTATCTCATACTTCTATGTTTACATCTCTTGGTTATACTTCCATGTTTCAAAGATCACATCCATTGATTTTTACACCTTTTTATTGCACACCTCTATATCTTACACCTCTTTGTTTATTATACATAAACTTTTCTGGACAACATAAACATGTTTCGAAAAATTGTTTTCTGAGTATTTTCAAAACTTATAAGTTAATAAATAAAAATAAAGAATTATTTTATTGAAGTGTTTTTTTAATATAATAGCAAACCCACTTTTTTGTGTCAACTTTAATCCAACGGATGAGATTAATTCTAATTTTCCATCTAACGGTTTAAAATTATTAATGATCCCAACAGTTGCAAATTATTAATCGTGTCTTTTCGTCGTACCCCCATCTTTCAAAAATCACACCTCTTAATTTTTGCATCTCTTTGTTGTACCTCCATGTTTCAAAAATCACATCTATTTATTTTTACACATTTTTTATTTCACACCTCTATGTTTACACCTCTTTGTTGTACCTCCATGTTTCAAAGATCACATCTATTAATTTTTACATCTTTCTATTTCACACCTCTATGTTTTACACCTCTTTTTTTTATTATATAGAAACTTTCCTGGACAACATAAACAAGTTTCGAAAAACTGTTTACTGAGTATTTTCAAAACTTACAAGTTAATAAGTAAAACTAAAGAATTGTTTTATTGAAGTGTTTTTTTAATTTTTTTAATATATAATAGCAAACCCACTTTTTGTGTCAACTTTAATCCAATGGATGAGATTAGTTCCACTTTTCCATCTAACGGTTTAAAATTATTAATGATCCCAACAGTTGCAAATTATTAATCGTGTCTTTTCGTCGTGTCCCCATCTTTCAAAAATCACACCTCTTAAGTTTTGCATCTCTTTGTTGTACCTCCATGTTTCAAAAATCACATCTATTTATTTTTACACCTTTTTTATTTCATACTTCTATGTTTACATCTCTTTGTTGTACCTCAGTGTTTCAAAGATCACATCTATTAATTTTTACACATTTTTATTTCACACATTTATGTTTTTTGTTACTCTTTGTTTATATAAAGTTGCAATGTTTTGATCAAACAAATGTTTTGTTTCGTTTTTTACTTGAAATCTAAAATTAATAATGTTAATCATTTCAAGTTTTTACTTTCCCGTGCGTTACTTTCCCATGCGATAACCCACAGGCCGATATCCTAGTAATACTATAATAGTAATCTTTTATTTTTACTTCGATTAGTTAGTTCAGTTAAAAAAAAAAAAGTTCGAACCTAATTGAATTGGAAAATTAGATAGGAATTCGTGATAAGACACAACAAAAGTATTAATACAAATTCAAAAGCAAAAGTAAGCTAACCAATTCAATAGTCAAAGTAGCAAAATAATTGACGGGAAAAAGGAAATCAAAATTTTCATGAGAAGAAAGAACCCATACAATAAATACAGGATCAAAAGTCTTCTATAATGGTGCCAGACTGGTCAATAGTGGAAATTTTGATAAACAAAAACATTATCTGAGTGTATTTTGGTCGTCGTTACTCGCTTGTTTAAATGGAGATCCTGTTTTATGCGACTCTTCTTACTACTTAGGAAACTACTTATCATTTCCTTAGAGAAAGAGATTAGTCACATATTATATCTTAGCCAGCGCGAATACACGAATAGAAATTCGGTGGTAAAGGCACGGATAATATTAATTATCGTAAGTTTGTTATACATGATGACATCATGCTATGAGTACTTTATGGGGAAATGTGAACAAAAAGCTTGTTCATCTCTCGATCACTTTTATTGGAAGGAGCAAGATTCCACATTTACACAAATAGTAAATTGATCTATAATTTTATTGATTCACAACCGAAAAATGTTTCACAATATAGACCAAGAACATACAGTTTATAAGGACTACAAAATAAAACACTAGTTTGGGTTTCAGAAAAACAAGAAATTAAATGTCCTGGACAAGCTTTTTATTGGACAAGAACTTACCACACTACGTTCTGGACAAACTTTTATTGAACAAGCACTTACTTAGCAACAACAACTACTAAAAGAGGGGTAAACTTGTAGGGAAACGAACCTGCATCCATTGCTTCTCATATGTTACCAAATGGCTCCAACCTAGTTCCTCCAGCAGACCCAGTTTCATTTCGTAGAGTTTCTTATTCGCAATCTCGCTCTCGTTTTGGATCAATTCATCAAGTACCTGAAAACATTATCAGTCATGTGGATCAGTGATTTCAGATGAGCATCATTTGCAGTTTCTTGGTACGTCTAGAGAATAGATTGACGTGTTTACCTTCAACGCGGTCCCGAGTCGTGAGAGCCGTTTCTCTCTTAGAACAGTGAGAGTGCCAAACTTCGATGATTTCACGTCTACCCATTTTGTCAGTTCTTTGAAATTCTCCTCGAATTTATCCTTCTGGCTACTCTCTTCTTCTCCTTCATCTCCCTTCTCACCCTGCAAACAATTGAGCGGTGTCATTTCCCAATATAAGCTATAAAAATGCTCATGACGACACTATTTGTAGTTCTTCTAACGCTATACTCATCAACTTTCACATGCATAATCAGTTAATCACCACTACTAACATGTTCCTCTCTTCTAGTCAGATAGACTAATTAACAGTTAACCAGGAGATATGTAAGTCAATTGTTGGTCTTACCTTCAAATTCTCAATTCTTGCCATGGCTAACCCTTTCTGGTATAGTGCCTCTGTCAGTTGATCACGTGTCATTTCCATTTTTTTCTTCAAAATCTAATTCAGAAATAACACAGTAGGTGTTGTTATCGAACTCGTAAAGAAAGCAAGGAAATAGTTGAGAAATACTCTTAAAAAAAAACCAACTTTGTAAGAAATGAATCAAATAATATCACACCTCTGCTTCCTCATCTTCTGGTTCACTTTTTTGTTGCAAGAATCTTGCTAACTCATCTTCGTCAACACTGCGTACTACTTCGTTTGCAGCTTCTATAATCTGCAAAAACAAAACGAAGGGATATTCAGCTTACATGTTTATTTCCCTGACCATCTTACAAACGCTTGAGAGTTTGTCAGAGGCTGCTCAGTGTTTTAAAGTTGATTGCTCCGTTTAATGTATAATTAGAGAGAGTAGTGCACAATTTGGATAGTAACTCATTTGAAACTTTACCTCTTCGTGATGGCTGATTTTGTCCCCAGCATCAGACCGAGAGAGCAAACCTTCCAGGATCTTAGCTAGTAATGGAGTATAATTTGGGTATTCAGACTGCCAAGGAACATAATGCTCAAGTTAATCTAACCGTACTTCAGATTTGCGTAACCTTTTCAAAACTTTTAAACTTAAAGTGGCACAAATGATTATTTAATCGAAAAAGGAAAGCCTTTAGTTAGCAAACCTTGAGACAGGCACACAACTTTCTCCACTCTGAACGATCTTCCTCGGTTTCTTGTTTCAGGCTCCCAAGAAATTTAATCTTTGTGTCACGAACCTGATTGCAAAAGATAGTGGCTTCGTAAAACAGTTCCAAAAATAGAAAAGAAAACCCCTCAATATTGACCAGCAGTACTTGATTCATTTACATATAGAATAACCACAAAGCTGAGTAAGAGCCAATATGAAACATGCTTCTGCAAATTATACCTCTTGTTCCAAACGTTCTGATACTGATTTAGAGCAATTTGAAGCAGAAGATGCCATTTTATCTTCCTCAGGCTGTAGAATAGAGAAGTAAATAAAGAAGTTAAAAGACATGGAGTACAAGGAAACAACTAGATCAGGCTAAACACAAAAATATTACGCTCATGTAGCCAGATTTTCTTGCATTACTGCGTCAAGTATCACAAGCAAATGCTACCAGGAAAACTAGAACAAAAATGGTAGTTTCGTAGATACCTTATTTGGTGGAACCACATATGATATCGGATAAGATACAGGATTATCCTTTGGATTCTTCCCTTCTTTATCATCAAACGACAGTTTCCCATATGAGATTTCTCCCACCAACACAGATCCTTGGGGAGAGTTCTGCAGTAAATTAAAAGAGTGCATTTGAGAGATATATGCATCAGAACAATAACTATATTTGTCATCTATCTATTGAACCTTGGGTAGCTTGTCCTTTGTTGGTGGGCCCAGATAAAACGCTTCCTTCACCCTGCAGGGTGATAAATAAGGTGAGAAACACATTCAAAGAACAACCACCGCAGCAACCACACAAGTTTAATCTGGTAAGTGAGCCAAAAGAGTACCCTGGCATTAGAAGTGAGGACTTAAAGGCACCATTTCCTGTGACTGGACCATCTGGTTCGGAATGTAAGTTTAGCCGAACCTCCTGCATCACCAGTAAATTAGATGGAAAAAATCAGCTCTTCATAAATTCTAAGGTTGCAGAAAATATATTGACATCAGAAAACACGCTAAAAATCAACTCTGTTTCGTAATTTCTTTTTTTACACGCTAAAAATAAAGTTTGACGTAACACAGTTCACAATCTTACCCCCACATTTCTCTCGATAAACAAAATGAGCTGCTTCAACTTTTCCAGCAGCTGTACATTTTCATGCCTGGTGAAAAAACTTATCTTTTAGAGTAGAAGACTAAATATGTAAATATGCACTGTAAAACAAAGTTGTCAACCATAAAAGATTTATATAGTTTACAGGAACTTTTCAACCGATCATGTTGAGAAGATCGGTTCATCCTGTAGATTAGTATGTACAAACTCTAGTCTTCAAATCTTAAAACAAACTGCAACCATCAAGGAAGTAGCACAAACCTCAGATACAGCTGAAGTTTATATTCTCCCTTGGGAAGTTTAGAAGATTCAGGATACACATCCCCCGTTGCATATACACGCTGAAATTATGTAAGGACAGGGTGTTAAAGCAAGAAAAATACTATGTTAAGAGTAAGAAATAACCAAATTTGCTAGACATGAAAGCAGGAAAGCGTTTTCACAGTACATAACCGAGCTCGGAATTCATAAACATTGTTAAACTTATTAGGTTTTTGGTTGACCATGACAATGAGAATTACAAGCTTATTCTTGTCTACCCATCCTATTAGGTGGCAGTTTGAAGAGTACCTTGTTGGCATCAGAGATCATATAAAACTGGGACTCAAATTTTGTGTCATATATGCGATTGTTCAATAATGGTATATACGGTTTCACTTCAGCTGCATCTTCTAATTTGAACTTGTAGCTGCAGAAACAGAAGGATGAGAATTTCTCATTAAAAAGAGATATAGAGATACGCAAGCAACAACAGCAAGATCCCAGAAGCAAAACCCACGTTAATGTCAATGCTAGTATCTGTTTGCCCGACAGTAGTCTATCACGGCCAGTTGGTAAAGTCTTCAGTTGTGCATCAATTGGTTGATACGGAACTCGTATCTGCAGTTAAGAAAAAAACACTGTCCAGAAGAAATTCTCCAAGCAATTACAGGAAAAGGAGAAGATACCATATTATTACACCGTACCTTGTTCAAAACAGCTATGGGAACAAGTTTTTCAGATGCCAACAGTGCTTCAGCTTCAACTTTTATTGGTGCTTCACTTCCATCAAGTAACAATTCTTCTTTATCGACCCCAATTCCATGAAATGCGATCTAAAGTACCAAACATAACTTCCGTCAACTCATTTCTAACAAGTCCCCATGTCCTCATATAGTTGGTACTCGTGAGCGAACTGAACATAGAACTTTGCTCATAACATAGGAGTAACAGCATAAAGACTAACCTAGACCATTTTAATTATTGTTCACCTGTATTCGTTTCCAAAACCATTCCTAAACGAAGATGCACAAACAGGAGTGATTATTGCTAAACCAGAGACCTAACATCCAACTAAAGCGAGGCTAAAATTGGAAAGGGAACCAAATTGCAGAAAGAAATATGCAATGCATTAACGTGGGCCAAAAGATAAAACTAGTATGACAAGGAGAGTCAGGAAACCAGTAAGAAAAAAAGATGGGACAACAGATCTAAAATAAAAAGTAGACATGAATTTTGCAAAATCCTTAGCAACATATATATTTACACACATAATTCTCAGTTCCTACCTCAAAGTCAACGATAGTCGGTTCACGACTTCCAAGGCCACTTGACCAGAATTGAGCTATAGCTAGTTCCATCGTTTGACCACTAAACACAGGAAACGTAAAGCTTTTAGCAGATGGAGATGCGAAAGTTGATGCGCTCTCCCACTTGATAGGCCTTCGCAATGGGCAAAGCTGCAAATTAAGTAAAGATTAGAACCAACAGCCTTAAAAAAAAATTGAATTATCCTGGAGTGTGGCCTACCTGAAGTGTATCAATATAAAATCGTCGTGTAGTATCAAACCCCGAAGTTCGCATTGTAGCCTCACCCCATGTTGCTCCATGTGGTACCTCGATAAATCTTCGTTCAATGTGGCCTACAGTGGGAATGATTGACAATAAAATATCAAAGCTAAAAGATGGATGCCATTTCAGAGGACTTATTTGTAAGCACACATTATAAAGTCTACAAAAGATAACCTGAGATGAAAGACATTTGTGGAAATGAAATAACTGGAGGTCGATTTGCCACAGTCTCGGGTATTATTATTGTTACTGGAATTCTGAAAAGAGGACCACGCTCTGGTGCTTTGCAATCAATCCCATAAACTTCAAAGTAATGCACACCATACCCAAGATTTGTGGGGTCCACAACAACGCTGAAAACAGATGATAATTACTACAGAGATAACATGGCACGGAAAAGCAAACCGAACATAAGGAGCAAGATACAGGACTGGAAAAAACTAACTTGAAGCTACGTCCATTATGAGTGAGAAGGAGATAGTCAGGAACCCGTACAACTCCTTCATATGTGGTGTGCAACTCAAGACATTCCTCAAAAGGGACAAGTTCCTCTAAATTACTTGCACCTTCATGGAACTTCGGATCAACTTGTACCGTCCACTGGAAAGTCAAAACTATGCTTGTTTCATATACCAGACATGAGATATAGAAAAGCTTGAAAGTAAAATATACTACGCATCTGGTAGGAGATAAAGTATGCCAAGCGAAATTCTCACCTCAGTAGACTGTCTGCAAGCAGTACCCTCCCGTAGGTAAATGCCCCGTGATGTTGGAACTGCGTTTACAGAGTTCATCATAAAAAGAAAGGTACATGTTTTATCGATAAAACTCAAAATCTAAGGAAACTTTCCCCAGGCAAAAGTAGGAAGCCATTTAGGTCAATAGCTACATATAGATGAGATGCAAATTCAAAATATAAATTGGAAATCAACATCAGTTGTCCTGTTTATAATTAATTCTAATAAGAATGTGGGATACGTTTCAGCAAGCAAGTTTTTAATAAGCTTCTAGCTTAAAAAATCTTAAAAATAAAGTTCAAATTCTTTGTTTACATACCTGTTTTTCCGGAGAGATTGACCTTTATCTGATAGTTTACGCATGGACAGTCCTGAAACTTTTTTAAGTATTCATATGCCCTGTCATAACAAAATAAATTAACTAACTATTTAAAATCTGGTATCATATTAATTACACAGTATAGAATCTTACTTATCGACTTGCATTAGCCCTTGTCCAGTAGTTAGTTTATCTTCAGGCAGATCACCTACAGGTGTAGATGTATTCTCGAGGGCCCTTCTCACAGTGTACGGGCTAACTGGGATGCCTTCAGCCTACAGAAGTATCAAAGAATGTCAGCAGCAGAATGAAAATAACGGGAAAAAAAAAACGTATACACCAAAAATGTTGAAGAAAAAACCTTCATAGCACTTAGAAGTAACGCAATTGCTCCACAGGCAGAAGGAGATGACATTGATGTTCCATTCATGAGCATGCGTCTTTGAAGCGTCCATGTAGGAACAGGAGCAACAGCCCCACCAGGTGCACTTATGCAGACACCAAGATCCCCATCAGATGTTGGCCCCCGGCTTGACCTACAATATAGCAATAACTATCAAATACCATCTACAACTAGCTATAGAATGAATCAAAAGAAAGGAAAACAGTGAAAATACCAAGTGTATTCAAGCCCCTCGCTGGGAGGTTCCACTACTGAATGGGCACCAGCTGCCATTGCAGGAGAAACATATGCACCTACACCAATGATACTGGAAGTTGTTCCACCCGGTGCTCCGACTGTTGTCAAAGCTGGACCACTGTTGCCAGCACTACTTACAAATATTAGGCGTCTCTTGTTCACGGCCTACAAAAAACACAGCAGAATGACAATAAATGCAAGATAAAAGTCACAAAACACAAGCTAATAAGTGCTGCACAAATAAAGATAGAAGGGTTTGAATGATACTTCAGTAACAAGATCAACAAAGCGCCCATAGTCTGGAAGTAATGCTGGCTCTCCATAGCTCATGTTGACAAGATCACATTTATGCTGTAACATTTATACAAGTCAGCATATAAAAAAGAAATACTGAAAGTATTGACTTATGTCAATGCAAACCTCACATATAATAATCCACACAGATGAAATACTTCCTGATGTTACAAAGTCAACTTAGAGTAATACGACTTGTTTTGTTCAAACTTGAAAGGATGTAATATTAAGAAGTTACAATTGTAATAATGGTGAATTATTTTCAGCTAAATGAATTATTACCTCCAGGGCAGCTATCAATGCCCGTGACAAACCAGTTCCGGTCTCCATTGAACCTAACCGCGAGTCTCCAATTTTGCAAGATATTATTTGTGCACCAGGTGCTACACCATTTAACAAATGCTCCTAACATAAACATAGAAAAGGAATTAATTGGTTGCACCAAATTATCAATATATAAACTTATATAGATGTGTTGGCACCTCAGGGTGGTGTGCAGTAGCTATTCCAGCAACATGGGTGCCATGAGGAGAACTATCAGTAACAATGCTTAGGACCTTTCCCTCATCATACACGTTAGCAACAAAGGAGCATGCATCTAGTCGGCTAAACACGCCATACTTCCGCTCAATTCTGTAGTACATATAAGATTGAGATGAAAAAACAAACAAAATAATTGGTGAACAAATCATGCCCCCAAACAATACAAACGAGAACTTTCATAAGAAATAGATCTTTAGAGGCAGACTTGCCGATAGTTAGTCAGGGGGGAGAAGTCTGCTAGTTTCCCGCAATCTGGATCCTCTTCCAGACTCTGCGTATCAAGTGCGACCCTCCATACTTCTCCATCATGCCACACAACAGCATCAATAACAGGCCCTTTGTCTTCATATTTCTACAGAAAAACAATTGATTTACAGCGAAGAATCAAGAATACAGCGAACAAGTATGCAGAAATAGAAGTATAGAACTACCGAAAGGACAGTCTCTAAAACTTACATCAGCTTGTTTTTTCAGAAAATCAACTTTGCTTTGGAGGTCTTCACGGGTTTTCTTCAATTTCGCATCTTCAACCTTGCTGTGCTTCTGCAGGAAAAAATGACAAATGAGGTTATGATAGAATTTAAATAGCACTGCCTAACTCGACATCCACAATACACGAAACCAGATTCAGTATCTTTGTAGCACCTGATCAAAATCATACAGATTCTTTAAAGCCTTTGCAATTTCCTCCTGATTCTTTTCATCCCAGTTTTTCCTTCTCTCTTTCTATGCGACGAGAAAATAAAAATAAAGAGAGATATTAGACAACTGAAATTGCAAACCAGCTTTGAATTATCTGTTGAGGATTGTACGAGTAGATGAAATGAACCCAACAGCCCAAAAAAATATCACAACTCTAATCGCTACCTTAACACGAGAAGTTAAGTCATCAGTAAATAGCTGGTAAACCAACTTGCAACCTACACGCCACTCTCCTGTGGGGTTTTTCCATGAAGAATTGACAACCAAAGGTACCCCTGTAACCATTTTGTTTAAACAGAAGAAATGAGCAACGTATAATATAGCTTAAAAATTGGCAAGCCATAGTGAGCAAGAAAACTATTATGCAGATATCACACACATCTCTTTCTAGATCAAATAACTGACCTGATGCTCCACGAATATGACCATCTTCATCGGCTTTCACCACTGTGGATGTATCTATATCCCCACTTCCAGTGCTGAACAATAAAAAATGGAAAGCATCAAGTCAGTCACTTCAACAAACAAAGAACCCCGGAAGCAAAAATTCAAGTAAACCACAAATATACCAGTCAATGACGTCCAGAACCTTAGGTTTCCCATCAGAAGTTACATGCAAGCCAGCAGCAGAAGGATCAAAACCAGAATCTGGAAAACAACAAAACAAAATTCCAACAGCCCAAATCCTCAAATCAGAATTTTACTCGGAGAGTTACAACGCCGCCGTCTTAAAACCCAATCAATCGCTCTACTATCTAATCCAGTACAAACAACTTAACTATAACATAATAAGGCTCACGCATATTCTCTCCATAAACAAAACCAGACGCTTAACGATTGAAGGAAACGAAAGGAGGTAGTACCAAAGATAGCGATAACGACGCCACGACCGTCGAACTCAGGATGATCTTCGACGAAGCGATCCGCACGTATTTCTTTCTTAGGCATGAGAGAAGCAAGGAAAGTAGACTCGTTCAGCTTGAAATTAGCGACAGAAGCATTCTCAGCTCCAACACCACCACCGATACCACCTCCTCCGCCACAACCGACGCGAGAAGCCGTAAGATTCTCAGAAGAAGAACAAGGCATCGCCGAGGAACCACTCCTTCTTAATCGGATTCCGCGAGAACGAGAGCAGCTTCTTCTTCCAAAGGATTTGAGTCTTCGATGAAGAAGAAACGGTGGAGAAGAAGAAGAAATGATGAAATCAAGAGGACGAGAGAGTGAAGAAGAAGAAGAAGAAGCCCAATAAGAAAGACACGACGGGCCTTGAACCTGCAGCACCTGCAGACTCAGATCCATCATCGGGATGTGTGTTTGTTTTTTTTAGTTAGTAGGGGTATTTTGGTCAATTAACAGGTGAGTCGCTGGCTGACTGCTGCTACACCGGATCGTGCGTGGTGACTGGTGACTCGTCGTGTGGGAGGTCTTTGTTTTTTAATTTTGAGGATAGTGTCAATGGAGTTTGGTGGTGGGTGGCTGACTCTAACTGGTGGCTTGGCTTTGTTCTATCTAGATAACGTGATTATATTTGGATTTAGTACAGAGTTTTTTAATTGAGCATAAACAAATTCAGTAAGTTCTAATAAATTGCTACTTGGGGTTCTTCCTCGCTAGTTTATGAGATTGTTCTCCATTGTTGTCGTCTTTTAGATTAATTGAAAATCAAAGTTATCATCAGTATGTGACCTAGTTTTACACTTCAGACTGATTCCGTTTGAGGTTGTTAATTAATTTCGTAGATATCGATTTGACTTTCTTCCTAGGTGATTATACCAATAGCTAGCGTAACAAATTAGACAAAAATAGAATATTGTATACACGTTTTCATTTAATTGGTTTTTTATTGTCTAGATTTATTATTATTGCAGATTATTGAAAACTATTACAATATGATTCTATTATAAACAACTAGGTTAGATCTGCGCGATGTTATTCTATACATTTTGAAATACATTTGATATTCAAAATATGATTTTTAATTTTTTGAAATTATATTAATCTTGAAAATTATGGTTTACACAATGCTAAGATATAGAAATGAACTCAAAAAACCCTATAATGGTTTGCAACTCTATAGTATTTGTTATTACAATCATTTACTCATATAATTGGTTTAACTTTACTATATGCTATGTTTTTTTCTCCTATTATTATTGGAGATACATTAGTGTAGTGTTATTTTGTGGTGTATTTTTTGTAGTTTACAAATTTAATCATCTAAGTTTATATAGTTTGTGTTGTTGTTATGTTATTATTTGTTTGTTTCCTTTTGTAAATTACCTATTCTTTTTTATAACAAGTCCACTTATGTCAAAGTAAATAGACATATTTTCACTTTAGTTTGGTTTTGTGTTATTATTTAAATATTATACTTATGTTTTACAACATTTATAAGGATTATGTTAATTGTCAAAGTTATTTTAAAAGTTAATAGATGATTTAGTTTCTTAAATTAAAACATTTGGTTTTCGATCTTAAACATTGTTTAATTTATTATTGATGTTCTTATATGTAAATTAATCTTGAGAGGTAAGGAACCTTTCTTATCACATGCCAAAATTCAAACATTGAAATCATCACTATGAAAAGGAATCACATAGACATATGAGAATTTTTGTTTGATAATACGTAACTAATTTACTCTAGTTTATGTATGCTTCAGAAAGAGAGAAAGAGAGTTTATCCTCTAATCACGTTTGAGAGATTACTCTAGTTTGGTTCATATCCCTTATATGTATAAGTTTTCTCACAAAAACAAAAAAAAATACTGACATGTGGCGCTCACAAAGCTCGAGAAATGATTTTTATTTGTCTTCAGTTTTTAATAGTATTTCTGTTTACATGATACAGTATAATTTTTTTTAAATGACACCCAAAATTTAATTCGCTTAATTTCTTTATAACTTAATTGTATCACTTACTTACATTTCCATAAAATTTTAAGAACTTTTGATTTATATGGTGAGATAAATATAAAATTCATATTATAATAATTTCCATAAGTTAAATCTTAATTATTATACAAGAATTTTATATATTCAAATAAAACTAAAAAATATATACTACACAAATTAATTTTAGATCCTAAATAATAATTTTATCGATAAATATTATAGATTTTATATATATAAATTACAGTAAAGTTATTTATTAATTATTTTATTCTGCACATAGTGCGTATTGTTATTTAGAATAAAATAAACTGCCAAAATGATGTTAGATTACAAATAATAAGTAACCAAGATGTTTAAAGAACTTGGTGTCCCTTAATCGTCATCTTCCTCAATTGCCATACACATGTTAATTTGGGTTTTTTTACTGTTTTTCTTTGACACTATTGTAATTGGGTTGGACCCATAACAGAAATGAGAAAGATTAATATTGGACAAAAATGTTGAGCTGTACTAATCCTTATAATTTAATTGGCTAACTGTTTTAACTGATGTGTCAACTCTTCCTTCAACTAATAAGCTGAGGTGTCAACACTGGAGAGAAACACATTCAGTTTTTATTGTATTGATTCTTCTGAACCATAACAAACTATAAATTTGCCTCCATTAATTTTTATCTAATGATTGGGCTAAGGGGGCTTCCAAAAAATATAACACGTTTTCATTTAGATTTAATATTTTTTATTATGATGATAGAAATGGATAAAAATTTGTGTTAGTTATGTCATGTGAGCTTGCTTATATATGAAGAATCCTAGAAAAGGGGGAGATCGATCTTTGTTAATTAGCAACATTTTAATGTGTCAGCAAAATTCAAAAGTAATGCAAGTTGAAGAAATATATTATTACTACAAGATAATTGGGGTTTCGTCTCTCCCAGCAATCGTTGTTGCTTTAAAAACCATATGAATATTGCTCCTAGGTATGTATGTATACATGAAGTTGTAATGGGATCGTTTCGAACACAGCTGGAACGTTGGCTGAGATCATTGACGTTGAAGCAGTTTGTATGATCATCATCACATCACCGATTACGTAGTCTTCGATCGATATATAAGTTTATCATTTTTTTCTTCTGAATAACAGTCGTTCCTTTTTTGTGGTATTTTTATTTCACATACACAAACGATCGATCAATCAATCATTCTTCATACCAGCTTCGATGGGGAGTCATAAGAATAGAAAAAAAACGAAAAAAGCGAGGAAATTAAGAATCATTAAAAAGATATCGTACATTTCATATAATCTTAATTTAGACTAATTATTCTCGTTACTTAATTTGTTTTTGTTATGATATCCAAATAGTTTACGAATCATATATTCATATGATACGGATTAGGTGTCTGTGGTTGTGAGAGAAGTACAACGACGAATCTTATTTGTAAACACTAAAATAAATCATTCAATGCATCCACAAAACACACGAAGACTTCCAGAAACTAAGAACGTTGACACACGTTTTGGAACTTTTGCGCTATGCCGGCCGTAGAGACTGTGGAGAGAGTTGACATCAAAGCCCTGACGACGTTAACGCTTCATATTTTTTTTTCATAACTTATTAATTTATATTCTCGTAAGTGAGATACTAAAAAATAGTATAAAGAAAGACGTGATTATTTTAATTACTTTGAATTTCAAGAGAGTGTCCGGACGTTTACTTTTTCTTCGTTTTCATATTAGCAGCTTGCATGTATTCTATTTTGCTCCAGCTAATAAATTTGTAACGCTTACAAGTTTTAAACTAGGGAAAACTATATATGTCTTTTTAAAACTAAAACTGTGGAATTATTACACCGTTTGTGTAGGTTTTAAGCTTTAGGTTTGATTGATAATCTAGAAGACATATATAATATGCTTAATGCATCGTTATTCAAATCTATCACCCAACAAAAAAGCTTGTAAATTACTCCTTTTTTTGTTTTTTGTAATTTAGCTATAATATAAGATTGTTAGCACAAAAAATAGATATTAATCATTTTTATTCCGTACCAAATCCTAATATAATTTTGTTTTATAACGTTCTTTATTTTACTCTTAAGAATAAGGACAAAATACAAAATTAAATGTTACACAAACTATAATACATCTACGGATCTAGGGTAGATGATCTACCTAATTTATGAACACTTTGTTTTTCTGAAACATCTATCATTATTCATTAGTATAGCTAGGCGCTAAACTACGTTCTAATTCGTTAGAAGTTAAAACTTAGAAGTCATTTTATTAAATTTTTGTGGAATAATATCTAGCCTAGCTACACCATGACTCTCTTGACAAACCACCAATCTAAGCTCTCTAAATATGACAAATTACTTAAAATGGATGTTACCGTAAAAGGAAATACCTCTTTTCATTTCATAAATTGTTTTATTGTTATTTTTGTAACAATGGGAGTAATGGAGGTCTACATCTTATACAATGAGCCAAATTATTTTCCATCAAGTAATAATTATCTCCACGTTTGGAAATTGCAATATTTGTTAAAACGCGTATATACGGTGATCATTGTTACACATCAACTACGCAAATGGTCTTCTTTTGACTCGACGTTAGCGTCTTTGTTTTAGCAACTCTTCAAATTAATCATATTATATTTTCTACCATGACGTTGAAATTTAATATTATGGTCAAATAAATAACGCCAAAACTGAAAATCTATATAGCCTCCTTATTTATTCATCTCTGCAACTCATTCAGTTTCTCAACACACATCTCTGAAACTTTCCTAAACCAGAAAAATACATCAAGAACGTTGTTACTTCTTCATTGTCTGGGACTTCAAACACAAGAACAAAGAAAAACATGAGAGAGCTTGCTTTGTCTATGTTTCTTCTCTTCTTTGTTTTTAATTGTGTCAGTTCTGCTCCGACAAAAGAACAGTTTCAAAGTTGCTTGGCGACAAATAAAATCTTCAAACTCCCTACAAACCTCACTAATCCCACACCAGATTCTCAAATATTCACTGACTTTTCCGAATCGTCATCTCCAAATTCAAGTTTCCTCAACTTGAATTTCACCAGCCTGAAGCCAATTCTGACCTTGAAACCTAAATCCGAATCCGAAATCAAAAGATCGATTCTATGCAGCAAGAAACTTGGCGTGCAAGTTAGAACCATGAGTGGTGGTCATGACTACGAAGGTCTGTCTTACCTCTCACTATCACCTTTCATAATTGTCGACCTCGTCAACCTCAGATCGATCAAGATCAACCTCACAGACGAAACCGCTTGGGTCCAATCCGGGGCAACACTCGGAGAACTCTATTATAAAATCGCCAAAACCAGCAAGGTCCATGCCTTTTCCGCAGGGATATGTCCGAGTGTTGGTGTTGGTGGGCACATTAGCGGCGGAGGGTTCGGCACAATAATGAGAAAACACGGTTTAGCGTCTGATAACGTTGTGGACGCGCGTGTGATGGACGTAAATGGGATAACCCGAGACCGAAGAATGATGGGAGAGGATTTGTTTTGGGCGCTTAGAGGCGGTGGAGCCGCTAGTTTTGGCGTTGTCTTGTCATGGAAGGTTAAGCTTGCTAGGGTTCCTGAAAAGGTAACTTGTTTCATAAGTCAGCATCCTATGGGATCTAGCATGAACAAGCTTGTTCATAGATGGCAATCCATTGGATCAGAAGTAGACGAAGATTTATTCATGAGAGTCATAATAGACAACGGTCAAGAAGGGAATCAAAGGATAGTGAAATCCACATTTCAAACCTTATTTCTTGGTGGAATCGATAGACTGATTCCTCTGCTGAACCAGAAGTTTCCGGAACTTGGTTTACGATCTCAAGACTGCAAGGAAATGAGTTGGATAGAATCGATCATGTTCTTCAACTGGAGATCAGGACAGCCATTAGAGATCTTGCTTAACCGAGACCTGCGATTCGAAGATCAGTATTTCAAAGCAAAGTCAGATTTTGTTCAGACACCAGTTCCTGAACACGTTTTCGAAGAAGTGACCAAGAGGTTTCTCGAGAAAGAAACTCCATTGATGATCTTGGAACCTTTGGGTGGAAAGATCAACCAGGTTTCAGAAACAGCGTCTCCATATCCACACAGGAGAGGGAACCTGTATAATGTACAGTACATGGTCAAATGGAAAGTGAATGAAGTCGAGGAGATGAACAAACATGTTAGGTGGATGAGATCGCTACACGATTACATGACTCCCTACGTTTCAAAATCCCCTAGAGGAGCTTATTTGAATTACAGAGATCTTGATTTAGGCACGACCAAAGGGAACAACACGACGTTTGAAGATGCAAGGAAATGGGGTGAGGCATATTTCAAAGGTAACTTCAAGAGACTAGGGTTGGTTAAAGGGAAGATTGATCCAACAAATTTCTTCAGGAATGAACAGAGTATTCCTCCTCTGTTTTGATTTCTCTCAACACAAAACCATATTTTAAATATTTCATTTCATGTTTTCTTTTATTATAGATAGTGTTACTTTCTGCTACATGTGTAAAAGTGAATTGTTCATTTTTTTTCAAGTTGATATGTACACAATACAGAATTGAATAAAACAAACCTATTTGATTTCACTTTTTCGATGAATTAACCGTAACGAAAACCAGAAAGAATTAATTCTTATTCTTTCAGAACCCTTTAACTTAATATATAACTTGCTAAAACACCAATTTCTGAATGATATTATACCAATAAAACTAGTAAAAACTAAAAACTGAGAACCAGTTTGGGCACCACTAAAATATGTTCAAAACTCAAAAGTATACACTAGTCTATACAGTAGTTGTTAAACAGTCATTGAATTCACCTGATGAAAGCAGTCTATAATCTATTTAGTGCTTTGTTTTAGTTCTGTATATTTATTTTTATAAATGTTACGTTTAGGAGATCATAATTTTTTTTTGATGAAATGTGAAATTAATTTGATGATCATACATATATTTTGTGAATGAGTTTGAGCTGTTATGTATATGTTGAGTTATTCTTTTTGTTTCACAACTTATTTTCGAATTTAGATACTTCAATATATGTAAATAGAACTTTATTTGAACACTTAAAGTAGATACTATGTTACATCTTTATACAGTATAAGCCCTGACTATACTGTATAGTCTAGTTTACTCTTTATGTAACTAAACACTAAAAAAATGTTTTTTCCTTTACCACTAGTCCACTACAACTACTTTCTTAATTTTTACTTTCATGTTACATTTTTAATTTTCTGTCTGAGATAAAAAAATTACATTTTCTCCCGAAAATGGAAAGAAAAATAGTTGTTTAATTTGTTTGAGGGAGGGAAAAAACAAAAAAACAAATATTTTAAAAGGTACTGGCGTCTTACCTGCAGAATCCACATTTGGTGTCGGCTGGCTTTGCTTTTTTTTCTTTCTCTTACCTTCTCTACTTTTTTTTTTTAGTTCTGCAACAATCTTTGGTTTGACTTCTATACAGAAGAGAGCACAACAAAACCTCATGTCTGGTTTGTATAATAACTCCTCTTACTTGTCTCCTGCTTCTCCTCAGATTAGAAGCACTCCTGAGATCGACAGGTATGTCCAAATATCTTGATTTTCTCTTCTCTTCGAGACACTCTTTTTTATTGGTTTTATGTGATGGAAACCGATCTGTATTCTCTGTTTCTTGTTCCAACAGCTCTCAGTACTTGACGGAGCTTCTCGTCGAACATCAAAAGCTTATACCTTTTATGCAAGTCCTGCCAATATGTAGCCGTCTGTTGAATCAAGGTTCGTCTTTTCATCTTGATTCTGATTCAGATCTGAAGTTTTGCAATTTAGTTACTTCAGGAGAGTAAGATCAACTTCATTGATTTGATTTCTTCAATTTGTCTGATTGAATCCAGCATTACCTTACTTTAGTACTAGCCTACTAGGCTTAGTGTCAATTTGTCTTGTGTTATGGTGCTTATAAAGCTTTGTTGATTGACAGAGATATTCAGGGTATCTGGAATGATGTCTAACCAAGGATTTGGTGATTTTGATAATTTCACAAACTATTTTCCTCCGACAAGAGAACAGTTTCAAAGTTGCTTGTCGACAACTCACTGTGATTCATCTTCCCAAAACCCTATAAATCTTACCACTCACACTCCAGATTCCCGAATCTACACAGAATCTTCATATTCAAATTCAAGTCTCATCAACTTTAACTTCACAAGCCTGAAGCCCATTCTGATCGTTAAACCAAAATCCGAATCCGAAATCAAAAACTCAATTCTATGTAGCAGGAAACTTGGAGTGCAAGTAAGAACCCTGAGTGGTGGTCATGACTACGAAGGTCTATCTTACCTCTCACAATCACCTTTCATAATCATCGACCTCGTTAACCTCAGATCGATCAAGATCAACCTTACAGACGAAACCGCTTGGATCGAATCCGGGGCAACACTGGGCGAACTCTATTACGAAATCGCCAAAACCAGCAACATTCATGCCTTTGCCGCAGGAGTATGTCCAAGTGTTGGAGTTGGTGGGCATATTAGCGGCGGAGGATTCGGTACATTAACGAGAAAACACGGTTTAGCGTCTGATAACGTTGTAGACGCACGTTTGATGGATGTGAACGGGAGAATTCTTGACCGGAAAACAATGGGAGAGGATTTGTTTTGGGCTCTTAGAGGAGGTGGAGCCGCGAGTTTTGGCGTTGTCTTGTCATGGAAGGTTAAGCTTGTTAGGGTTCCTGAAAAGGTAACTTGTTTCATAAGTCAGCATCCTATGGGACCTAGCATGAACAAGCTTGTTCATGCATGGCAATCCATTGGATCAGAGCTAGACGAAGATCTATTCATCAGAGTCATAATTGACAACAGTCAAGAAGGGAATCAAAGGACAGTGAAAACTACATTTCAAACTCTGTTTCTTGGTGGAATCGATAGACTGATTCCTCTGCTGAACCAGAAGTTTCCGGAACTCGGCTTACGATCTCAAGACTGCAAGGAAATGAGCTGGATCGAATCCATAATGTTCTTCAACTGGACATTAGGGCAGCCGTTAGAGATCATGCTCAACAGAGACCTACGCTTCGAAGATCAGTATTTCAAAGCAAAGTCAGATTTTGTTCAAACCCCACTTCCTGAAAAAGTTTTTGAAGAAGTAACCAAGAGGTTTCTCGAGAAAGAAACTCCATTGATGATCTTCGAGCCATTGGGTGGAAAGATCAACCAGGTTTCAGAAACTGAGTCTCCATATCCACACAGGAGAGGGAATCTGTATAATATACAGTATATGGTGAAATGGAAAGTGAATGAAGTCGAGGAGATGAACAAACATGTTAGTTGGATCAGATCGCTACACGATTACATGACTCCATACGTTTCAAAATCCCCGAGAGGAGCTTATTTGAATTACCGAGATCTTGATTTAGGCACGACCAAAGGGATCAACACGACATTTGAAGATGCAAGGAAATGGGGTGAGACATATTTCAGAGGTAACTTCAAGAGATTAGGGTTGGTTAAAGGGAAGATTGATCCCACAAATTTCTTCAGGAACGAACAGAGTATTCCTCCTCTCTTCTGATTTCTCAAGACAAAACCATATTTCAAAGATTTCATTTCATGTTTTCTTTTATGTTAGTGTAACTTTCTGGCTTTCTGCTATAAGTTTTAAGTGAGTGTACCCAATAGGATTTAAACGAAGCAAGATAGGTCGAAGATAAAACACCAATTCTGAATGATATTAAACCAATAGACTAGTAAGAATTAAACTGAAAACCAGTTTAGGCACCACTAAATATGTTCAAATATGGTGAATAGATGGTATACAGTAGTAGTTAAACAGTCATTGAATCACCTGATGAATAAGAATACACAATATCAGTGAGTTTTTCGACACTCTCAAAATGGCAAACAGAAATCCGATTTAGCTCTTCTTCCCTGCAGCGGCTTTTGTACCAGGAAGTGTTCCAAAGACTTTGTCCCAGAGAGACGAAGTGATTCCATATCCTTTGTCCTGAATCCTAAAGTGATGATTCAGGTGGTATTTCTGTAAAATGTATACCAAACCTCATCAGAAAGAAATTCAGAGGAATAAGTTGGAATGCTACAAAGGCGGGAGATGCTTAGAGATGGGTTTTCTTACCTTAAGATGTTTAAAGGTTGGTACTTTAGGTTGACCATGGTGTAGATAGAAATGAGTAATATCATACATCACGTAGCCAAACAATATGCCCCCAAGCATAGCAGGGGCTGTAGCAGGAGTAGCTACGAGATGGAGAAGCTTCCACAACTAACAATGGGAAAAGAAGAACATCAATAATAGTTTAGAATGAATAAAAAGATTCTAGATTTGGATCAAGCTTACTGGAACCAAGAGAATAGCTGTGGCAGTAGGAGGGAAAACAAGACGAAGGCCATCTTGTGGGTGCTTGTGATGGCATCCATGAAGAAGATAGTGTGCGGTGTTTGCCCTACAGGGAAAAAAGGGTTTTATAATGAAACCAAAATCAGCTTCATGATGAAACTCTGGATATGTTTGTGCATAATCATGGATATTGAACTAACCAGTAACTCTTGGTTTGGATGTGGAAAAGGAAACGATGAAGGGTGTACTCAAGCAGTGTCCACGTGAGTACGCCTAAGGCAACTATTAAACCGATCTGGGGATATGTAAGTCCCTTCCTGGCAGATATTGAAAGAACATAGCAAACAACTGGAAGCCAAATTGTTGGGATTGCCCACCAAACCGTGCGAGTCAAGAACTGCTCAAGTTCCCCCAAAAAAAAGTATTTAGTCAGAACAAAGAAGACAACATATAAGAAGATAAATCTTGATAAGGCAGAGTTGTTGTTACCTCCCAAAAATCACTTTGGAAAAAACGAGGACCTTCGACACATACAATGGGTTGATGAATCCATTCCTGATACTCTTCACCAAGGTGACCAACCTGACAAAGGATACAAGTATCTTTATATTAGTAAAACTTGATGCATTACATGTATCAAAGAATCTACCAAAACAGCTCTGAAGAATGTGACAGAGAAATCGCCACTTGTTACATTCTCTTGTCAATCTAAAAGGTAGATTCAAAAAAGAAGTGATTGAGCGCATCATCACCTGAAAGACAAGTGGCTTATTCAAATCGACTGTGAAACGTTCTGCAACCATCTTTGCCCACTATATGAGACAGATTGCTTCTGCAAAAAAGAAGAGCCACAAGCAAAAATCGTAAATGCGTATATCTACAAAGAAATATAAATCTGTTAACTGATTCCATTAACGATTGCCAAAAAGAAAACAAGATTTGAGGCCTAACAACCAGGTGCAATGCACCATCCAAACTGAAAATTTCAACCTCAAAAGAAAAATTTCTAGTATTAATGAGAATCTAAAAAAGACTGCATTTGGCATCTGAGGGATTGGTTAATAAGCTCGATTAGCAGAAGGGGAACACAAACAAAGAAGAATCTCATCAAGGGTCAATGATCCAACAAAGAAAGTTAAGTAATTGGAAGATTCACATCATTACCTAAAGACAGAGCCAAATAAAACAGAGAGAACCTCGACAATGTAAATAAAAAGGACGAAACTTTGAGAAGGATTGAATCGAATCAAAACATGAGATTTCCTCGGAGATCACAAGGAAAACAAAAACAAAATCATCAAACCCTTTCTTTCCCCCAACGAGAGCTAAAAGACACTTTTTAGACGGAGAAATAATAAAAAAACAAACATTCTTCGAAATTGACGAACAAAATCCCGAACTTTTCGCAAGAAAATTTTAAAAGAAAAGGGAGAAAGAAGAGAGGAAATCGGAAGAAAAAAGATGAGAATGCGAAGAAGAGATCTGAGGTTTTTGTTTTACCTTAACGAGGAAGAAGAAGAAAGAACAAGCCTCTCTTTCTCAATCTCGGCGTAAGAGACTCGCTAAATCTTTCTCCAATTGAAGGGAAACAAACACTCTGTCACCAGAAGGGTGGGATTATGCTTCGCTTGAATCCTGATAATGTTCGGCCCACGTTTTCTCTTTTTTTTTTTACTTTTTTTTAGCCATTGGAAATATTTGGAAATATCTTTTATTTTGTTTAGAAACAGATAAAAATTATTTGCTATTTTGGAAATTAAAAAAGTTGAAAATTATGAGTAGATTTTGTAAGAGAATAAAAAATAGTATTTTCTAATTCTATTCTGTTTCTAGAAAAAAAAAATCCCCATTTATGTATATAGAACAAATATAAATTATTTTGCTATTTAAAAAAAAAAAAAAAAACTGTGGAAAACAAATTATTTTCTTATAAGCATCCTCACCGCGAATTACATGAGGCGCTTTTGATTTTGGAAATGGAAAGATAAAACAAAAAAAAACTGTCTGCCTAGCCAAGTAGCCAACATTGAGCTGCTACAATTTGCTTGAGCGGGAGCTGCTATGGGTAATTGGGTTTTGGCAACGTCTTCAGTCATAGATTCATAGGGTTGGTCGGTCCCTCGATAATATGATGTTTATTGTTTCATGAAGTTTATCTCCTGTCACTTGTGACAAATTTTAGGGAAAGCTTTTTTCTTCTCTATGGACTATGACTCTATCTATGCACTACTACTATGAGTCTACGAGCCTTTAGAGTCTATGACAATGGGTTTTTTGCTCATAAGTATCACCACCAGTTTTTATTATGATAAATCATGACTTATGTGGACGCATGACTAATTTTAAACTAAGACTATATGAATAAATTATGTGTAGAAAAATATAGATTATAAAGCCCTCTGCGGCTCTGCCTTGTTTAAGTTGTTATTACACTATGAGATCTATACAATCTGTATACAGTTTTATATTTGTTGAACAACATATCCAATGTATATAGACAGTTAGACACACACACATGCGTTTAGACACTTCATTTGTTGGGAACTAGTAATCAACAACCGAACTAGCAAGTAATTGTATATAAAAAAATTAATAGACTTGGCCAAATTAAAACCTTAATGGTAGGCAACTAGGCATGACATAGCAGTGAGGCTTTCCACTATATAAATAATACTAGTATACATCATACACTTTAAATTTAACAAAAAGGACTTTGTTTTTTCTTTCTTTCTTCCTTTTATAGTCCACAACAAAGATATTTGTCACAGATAAGATTCCTCCCATAGAATATGCAGTCTTCTTAGTAACAAGGTCCAAATTTCTTGTTTTATTATAAAATCAATCATGTATATATATATATATATATATATATCTAATACTCCCTCTGTTTCAAAATATAGTATGTTTTAAGCAAAGTACGCAGATTTAGAAGTCTTTACTTTTATCAAGTTTAACCAATCAGAAACAATACTGCATAATAGAAAATACTAAACTAATATAAAAGTTGCATTGAAATTTGAAAACATCCTATATTATGAAATAACAAACTTCTCCAAAACATCCTATATTTTGAAACGGAGGGAGTATAATAAAGTAGGGTTACACCCTCTAAGAAGCTCTATTTATCTGCCACGTGTCACTTCTAAATCTAATGTTTTTTTTTTAATTATGTTTAGTCTTATGTTTAAGCCAATTGATAATAGACTGTAAATTATTAATGAGCCACAGAATTTTTTCGACTTCTCAAAGAAAAACCGACAGAATCTCTAAGTTCTGACTTCTCCTTTTCCTCGCCTATCTCTCTCTTCCCCATCCCTTCCCTCTTATCTGTTCAATTCCGCAAGATTTTGAATCAGCCGAATCGAAGGGAATCTCGGCATCTGCATTTTTTTCCAGCTTGACATATGGCTACTATAAAACTGACACCTGTCCAAAAACTTATTTACCAAAATTTTAACTAAACTATCAATAAAACACATTTAATCAAATACATATAACTCACACTTAAAACATAAAACTAAAAAAATATATATATATTATTTCAGTTAATCCAAAAATAAGATATTTAATCATACACTTTAAAATTAAACTTTAATATAAACCTAAAAAAAAACAATTAAAATATAAGTAAAACACATCTTATCTTATACATTTAACTCACAATTTAATATAAAATTGAAAAAAGCATTTCCAATTAAACCACAAATAAAACACATTCAATCATTTAGATTTAACTCACCCTTTAATATAAAACTAAAAAAAGGCTCAATCAAAACAATAAATAAAACAAATTTAATCTTATAAATTTAAGTCACACTTTAATATTACAACTGAATATAAAATAAAAAATATTTCCAATTAAACCATAAATAAAACACATTTGTCATATGAAACTAAAAAACTATTTCTAATGAAACCACAAATAAAATACATTCAATCATATAAATTTAACTCACATTTTAATATATAATTGATAAAATTATTTCCAATTAAACCATACATAAAACACATTCAATAATATAAATTTAACTCTCACTTTAATATAAAATCTAAAATAAAATAAAACAAAATTCAATCAAAACATAAATAAAACACATTTAATCATATACATTTAACTCACACTTTAATACTAAAACTTAAACAATATAAATTTGCATTAACTTTATTTCTCCACTCAATTTTATTCAACACATAATAAATTAGAATTAACTCTCATACCTTTTAGTTTCTAAACTGTAACTCTCATTGCTTCCCATCCTATAAATACTCATTTTTCATTCTCTTATTCTCTTTCACTTCATCTTAGATATTATATATTTTTGTGTTTTTTTGTTGGTTGGTTATTGTTGTACGTGTTAAAAAACAATTAAATATTGTTTTTAAAGTTTGATTATAAAACACATTTAATTTAACTCATGACTTAATATAGAAAAAATTCTCCAATTAAATCACAAATAAAACACTTTCATCATAGAAGTTTAACCCACATTTAATATAAAGCTCAAATAAAAAAATCAATTAAACCATAAATAAACACACATTTAACTCACACTTTAATATTAAAACTGAAATAAAATAATTTTGCATTAACTATATTTCTCTATTCAATTTTATCCAACACATAATAAATTACAAGTAACTCCGATACTTTTTGTTTCTAAATTATAACTCCCATGACTTCCCATCATATGAATACTTATTTTCTCATTCTCTTTCACTCTTTCTTAAATATTATACATTTTTGTGTTTTTTTGTTTGTTGGTTGTTATTGTTGTATGTGTGAAAAAATAAATTAATATTAGAAAAGCTTAATTCTAAATTTTAACTTTAGATACTATATGATATGTATCTTACATTATTTTTTTTGAAAATACATCTCTATTGTCCCTAAAGCAAACATTTTCAAAATCAACCTATTACAACTTACATACAACTATCTTAGATTTTAAAATTAAAAACTTTTCTCTAATGATATGTATGCTTAATTGAAGTCCTACCTTATTCTTATCTCCAAACTAAATTACCAAATATTTCCAAAAAAAAATATAGTAATGTCTAAACTCTTCTAAACTCACACTTTAATATAAAACTCAAATACCGACAAAAAAAACAACATCAGCTACACAATCCCATATTCCAACAATCCAAATTTCAGAAACATAACCAATTTTTATATTACCTTTCATGAATATTTTGAAAGATTTTATACACGCATCTATCCTATCATATGGACCATCTAACCCACAGCTACTCAACGTCTTATTTGAAAGCGAATACCACAATCCAGATGCAACAAGAACACTTGATGTGGAAGCTGTAATATAAGACCTAGAAATAACATAAAGGCAAGCCACCCAATATAAAGAAGGATAATGTTCAACTTTTCTTCAAGATCTACGAGGAACTTAAAATATCAACACTCCATTTTGCAGTCACAAATTCCACAGTAAATATATTGCATTTTGGTTACATCACAAAATAACATGTCTTAATTATAGAATATAAATAATATAAACTATAACACAATTTAAATTTCAATAAATATATCAATAATATAATAATTTAAACTTTTAAAAAGGTTTTTTAAATTGTTCATATTTAGAAAAGAATAAGCTGATCATTTTAAATTAACTATATAGTTAATGAATACAAATAAAACAATTCCAAAACTCTAATGACTTTTAACCAAAAAAACAAAATTTCTCGATACAAATAGACTTTGTTGGTATGATTTTCAAATTGTAAAGTTTCTCTAAAAAATAATTTTAAAATTAATTTAATATTAATGACTTTTAACTAAAAACCAAATTAATAATATAATCTTGTGCAACGCACGAGACTTAACCTAGTATATATATAAATATATATATATTGGTTTACTAGTAGATCTTCTTTCTCATTTTCTTTAATTCCCAAACAAATTGCATTTGGAATCCGGATACATAAAAAAAGAAATGTGATGCCTCTCATTTGAACCACCTAAAAATCGATACTATCAATGTTTCAACATCCTCTTTTTAAAAAAGTTTCTTCTTTTAGAAAGATTGAATCCAATTTGCAAAAGTTGATTTAGCAACTGTGAAAAAAACAATAAAAGAAATGCTAAAGCCGCACGATTAGTTATTCGCCAAGGACATAACATAACCGAGGACAATACGATTACGCCATACCAAATTCAAGATTATTTTGAACGTATCAAATGTTGTAAAACACGCACGACTTTAGTAAATAAGGTCATGTCATCATGCGTCTCCGTCAATATCGCCACATAAATTATTGCTAAAAGTTAGTGCTTTTTTTGGCCGACAAAAACGTTATTGCTCTGCCTTTCATTATTAACAATGACCATTTTTTTCTTTAATTTGGAGTATATTATTACTCAGTTTTTTTTTGTTTTGTTTTTGTTTTTCTTGTAAACACAAACAATCTTTGACTCTTTGACCATCATATAATAACAATTATATTCTCTGTTAAACAAGTTTACAAAACAAAAATAATAAAATTTACAGTTTCATAAGCAAACCAATTGCATAGCTTCGAACTGCCAACCACCCCAAAACAACAACACTCCCTTTCACCGTAAGGCCCACCACCACTGCCACGGACACACAAACAAAAAAACAAAACCCAATGCCTTGAAATCTTTCTTCTTCTCTGTTTCAGAGACTGATTCGTGATTTGCAGCAGAAAACTCTGAGAATCAGACACGAAGATAGTGTCAGACCAATAGCAAAGACTTTCCCAATTAACAATCCAACAAGAACAATCACTATCAGAACAATCACTTTCGTTAGATCCCCTCCTTTTGACCCAATCTCTTCTCCTTCTTCCTCTTCTAACAATGGCGGACTCGAACTTACATCATCTCTTTCAGAGCTTTCACTCTCGAGTCTATCATCTGAATACAAGCTAGACACTTCTGTCAAAGACCCTTCTTCTTCAATCTCAACTTCAACATCTTGTCCTTCTGCTGCTGCTGCTTCTTCTTTTTCTTTGTTCTTCATTTTCCTCTTCTTCTTATAACTCCTTAACTTCTTTGGCACGATCTTCTTCACAATCTTTGATTTAAGCTTCGCGCTTTTACTCTTCTCATTCTTAAACACCACGTCTCTTATCGTCTGCACTTCCTTCTTCTCCTCCACCTCCTCCTCCTCAGCCACAGGTTTCGACTTCTCCATTGTCGACGAATTCGAATCCGGTTGAGGTACAACAACACTAATCTCCTCCTCTCTAGGCTCCTCGACTATTTCAAACGAGACCTTGTTTCTTCTGTCATGCGACGATGTCGTTACTTCTTCTTCTTCTACCTTCTCTTTATGTCGCTTCCCTATGAGCTTCTCGATCAACGAATCTATCCGAACCTGCGCGTCGGGGCAGATGTTCAAAAGCGTAAAGACACGCGCCACCGCGAGCTCGAGAAAGAGGAGAGCAAAAGCAGAGAGAGTAATCCCCACGGCGAGCTTTTTCGTGCTCAACGCGAGCACAGCCACCATAAAAACCTTAAAAACCACCACCATCAAAACACAACATCCACCGCCGTTTCTTCCACCGTCATGTCTATTCTCCGGAACAAAACTCTCATCCTCGATCTTACTCACAACAAGAGGAGGATCCTCGTTAACCAAAGCAGGATCAAGCTTCAGAGGAAGAGACATACGTCTCTGTAAAGACAGAGAAGGAGGCAGAGGATGAGGAGGAGAAGAAACACGCCGTCGTGTAGGAGCCGGAGTCTTGTTATTATTGTTATTGACACGTTTAGAAGACTGTTTTCTGAGACGATCGCGGTTCTTGACGAAGAGATCGATTAAAGAAGTAGGGAAGCCAGTTTCAACAACGAGAGATCCACCATGTTTTGGAGATTGTTGAAAGTCTGATACGAATCTTGAGATCCGACTCGATCTAGATTTCTTCCAAGGTAAAGGCATGTCTCTGCCTCTAAGAAACAACAAAAAAACTTTTTTTTTTATTTGGAGAAAGAATCAGCTCAAGGAAGAACCCAGATGAAAGGGTTTGTCGAAGAGATAAAGAAGAAGATTTGGTTGGAAGATCAAAACCATTAATTTGACATTTGAGAGAGAGAAAAGATATAATGTAATAAATGGAGAGAAGATAGATAGATAGAGAGAGAGCTCTTTCTTCTTCGTCTTTGTCTTTGTTCCTTGTTTGCGCAGAAAGTGAAAGGCCTCCTAAGAGAGAGAGAGATATGATGAGGAAACCGCTTAAAAGACATTTACAGGACGACGCGTGCCTTAACCAATTTATTTTTTATTCTTTTCCATTTTTGTAATATTTGTACAACTGTACTAGGCAGATCTTGTAGATTCAAATACTTTTTGTTTAACCAAATTAAAAAATAACCAATCGTACCGAAATATCATATGAAAACCGAAACCAATAAAAGTAATTTAAATCGATAGAAAGATGAACTGATTAGTTTATAGAATTCGAGATCGCACTTTAATGGAGTTGAATTTAACTTTAAAAAAAAACTAATTTCTTCAGCTTAATTTTTGCTAATTACGTATGTTAAAAAATATTTGATGACTATACATAAGTATAACAATAGCTTCTCAATCTTAATTCTTAATTGTTCGAATAAAATACCAAACCAAAATTAAGTCAGATTAAACCGGACCAGAGAACTTGCAAACCGTTTCGAATTAGAGAATTTGTTAACCAACAAATTAAATACAACTAACTAACCATTTCATCTACTGTATTTGACATCGTTAATTGGTTACGTCTATTTTAAGATTCTTACGTTTCTTTATGTTTCTAAAGATAAATATTTACAGTTTCTTCATTAAACCGATTAACAACATATTATGTCTATAGTTAGATGTTTACCAAAACCTTTCTGATTGCTAAATACTTGAACCGTTGATTCATATTATAAACTCGTAAGCAAACCTTTCTCTCTCTATATTAAGCATTTTTCATGGGTTGACAACTCTTTGGCATTGGCTTGTAAAAAACCATTTACTTCTAATTTTTATTGTCAGCTAATCTAATTAATACGCTAATTTGCTAAATAAGTAAAATTTCCTATTCATGGTTGTAAAAACATTAATCAACTTACCAAATTAGTGTTTAAAACAACAAGAAAGGAAAATTCCAGTAATGACGCTAATTCGAATCTTTTAGTCTTTTATTACAATATCCGAAGAAAAAAAGGATCTAATCTGAAATTATTAAACAAATTTGCCTTTCTATCTTTTCACGAGTGATTTTAATATTAATTAATTAACAAAAAATATCTAAGGAAAGATATTTTGTTTTTTTTGTTTTTGATTCGCTGTCATTACAGCACATAAAGAAACCAAATCGAAAAACTATCTGGCTGATGTTAACAATTGAAGAAAATATCAAGGACCAAAACGCAAATTATTATAGAAACAATGAGAAAAAAAGAACGTAAACTATATATAGGCGATTACTACTCTTTATTTGTTTTATACCCCTCACAAAAAAAGAAACAACAGAGAGAAGGGGAGTCGCCAAAATTTTCTCACCATCATTTTCCCGAGAAAATTTTAAGATTTGAGCGATTTCCCGAGAAATTAACAAAACAAAACATCAGGTGAAGAAAATGAGAGAAATCCTTCATATTCAAGGAGGTCAGTGCGGAAACCAGATCGGTGCTAAGTTCTGGGAAGTTATTTGCGGCGAGCACGGTATCGATCACACCGGTCAGTACTGTGGCGATTCAGATCTACAGCTCGAAAGGATTAATGTCTATTACAACGAAGCTAGCGGAGGCAAGTACGTTCCTCGTGCTGTTCTTATGGATCTGGAGCCTGGTACTATGGATTCTCTCAGATCCGGTCCTTTTGGTCAGATTTTTCGCCCTGATAACTTCGTCTTTGGCCAGTCTGGTGCTGGTAATAACTGGGCTAAAGGTCACTACACCGAAGGCGCTGAGTTGATTGATTCCGTTCTTGATGTTGTTAGGAAAGAGGCTGAGAACTGTGATTGTCTTCAAGGTTTGAATCCAGATCTGTTATTAGAAATGTGAATTTGTTAGTATAGGTTGATCATTTGCTTATGATGCTCGTGGTTAGATTCTTGATTAAGGTGTTCTCTGATTGTATGATTTGTATATTATTGATTAGGTTTTCAAGTTTGTCATTCGTTGGGAGGAGGAACTGGTTCTGGAATGGGAACGCTTTTGATTTCTAAGATAAGAGAGGAGTATCCTGATCGTATGATGATGACCTTTTCGGTTTTCCCATCTCCTAAGGTTTCTGATACCGTCGTTGAGCCATACAATGCTACACTCTCTGTTCATCAGCTTGTTGAGAATGCTGACGAATGTATGGTTTTGGATAACGAAGCTCTCTACGATATCTGTTTCCGCACCTTGAAGCTATCTAATCCTACCTGTGAGTATATTTACAAACCATTGATGCTCTTGTTTTCAACTTATTCATGTGATTGTAGTTTTGAAAACTCTGACATTGTTCTTTTTTTCTTCTTATGCACAGTTGGTGATCTTAACCACCTCATCTCAGCTACCATGAGTGGTGTGACATGCTGTCTTCGGTTCCCTGGTCAACTAAACTCTGACCTTAGAAAGCTCGCTGTGAACCTTATCCCTTTCCCACGACTCCATTTCTTCATGGTTGGTTTTGCACCATTGACGTCAAGAGGATCACAGCAATACAGTGCCTTGAGTGTCCCTGAACTTACTCAACAGATGTGGGATGCCAAAAACATGATGTGTGCAGCTGATCCCCGTCATGGCCGTTACTTGACAGCTTCTGCTTTGTTCCGTGGAAAGATGAGCACTAAAGAGGTTGATGAGCAGATGATGAATGTCCAGAACAAGAACTCATCCTACTTTGTTGAATGGATTCCAAACAACGTGAAATCTAGCGTCTGCGATATAGCTCCCACGGGTTTGAAAATGGCATCAACTTTCATTGGAAACTCAACTTCGATCCAGGAAATGTTTAGGCGTGTGAGTGAACAGTTTACAGCCATGTTCAGGAGAAAGGCTTTCCTTCATTGGTACACAGGGGAAGGAATGGACGAGATGGAATTCACTGAGGCTGAGAGTAACATGAACGATCTTGTTGCAGAGTATCAGCAATATCAGGATGCTACAGTCGGTGAAGAGGAGTACGAGGAGGACGAAGAAGAAGAAGAGGCTTAAAGAGAAAAAAGATTATTGATTACTACTTTTGTTTTGTAAGGCTTTTCACACACAAGCTGTAAGTTCGTCTCTTGTCGCACTCATTTCTTTAATCTCCTTTTCCTGAATTGAATTCTCTCTTTTTTTGCTTTTGTGTGTTTTGTTGTTGACTTTCTTTCCAAAAACTAAGATTTGTTCCGGAGTGTAATCCCGTTTGCCCTATGCTTCTTTGTTTTGTCCATGAAAATATATCAATGTCAAACTCAAAACACATACAATTTCTATGATCCAAAAACTTGATAACTGGTACAATTAGATACTATATCGTTGTTGTTTTAAGCTCTGCCTGCAAATGACAAACACCTATACAATTTCTACGATCCAAAAACTTGATAACTGGTACAACTATAGATCCTATATCTTTGCGGTTTTAAGCTCTGCCTGCAATTTTTCATCTTCTTCTTCTTCCTCTTCGGCGATATCTGCCCAGCTCTTCTTAGATTCACTTTGTGGACCATCTGCAGCATCTGTGATGTATTCATGGAGATAATGAATCATGTTCGGGTCCAGTTTCTTTCGCTTCATGGGTTCTTCTTCTTCTCCTCTCTTTAAGATGTTAAAATGCTCAGACCCAAAAGTTTTCCTTTCACCAAACAGTAGCTTTCGAGCTGCACCTCTCTTTTCTTCTTCTTCATACATCACTGCTCTACTACATTCGCGTGGTTGTGTATATAGACCTGCAGAGTTCTGTCGAACAGATGCTGGAGAAGAAGAAACATGTGAATAGTTCTTGTTTGCAAATCCAGGGTCTCTGTTTTCCTTCATTCCTTTTGCAAATGAACATCCCGCGTAGAACTTTTCTGAAAGACCAGCTTCTGTTTTTTTCGATTCTATTTCTGCCAACATCTCAACAGCTCTGTCATAAGACTTCGCGAATGGTTCGTCTCCGCAGTTGATCTCTGCAGAAGAATCTCGTACATCATCAAGCAGAGATTTAGCTTCAGGAATTCGACCAATACGCATCAAACAGATTGCTAGGTTGCACATTTTGTTTTTGTCCGGTTCCAAACTCAAAGCTCTCCTGTTCATAGATAGTTCCATTAAGCAAAACTCACAAGATCGAACAGTAATCAACTATCCATATCTGGGAATCTGGCTACAAAACCAAACCTGTAATGCTGCTCTGCAATTCCATAGTTGTGTAACTGTAAATGAACCCAGCCCAAGTTCCCTAGTAACCTAACATGTTCAAACAAACAATGGTAACGTCAGTTCAAGAGAGAATTACTCATGAAGTCATCAAGATAACATGAGAATCAACCGAAATTTTCACACCTTGCTTTCTCTTGCTCAATAGTCATTGTAACATATTTCCCTTGAACCCTTTTTGCTTTCATGACTCGACCACCAAATCCCATTCCTTGTTCGAATGTTATAAGCTTGTGCTCAAGTAATGCAGCTTCTTCTTCAATCCTCCCTGACTTCTGCAAAACCCCATTTCAAAGCTGTGAGTAAAACATCGAAAAGTCCATAACACTTGCATAAGATATGAAAAAAATGGGTTTCTTCATTACCTTGTAGAGTTCGAGGAGTAAGTTATCAATGGAGTCTTGAGACTCAAAAGAACAAAGATACCGAAAGGATTTGATAGCTTCAATTCCTTCATCAGATCGGTCCAACTGTTTCATCACAACCGCCATGTCCTTCAATGCACTATCAACTCGATCTCCAGCGTTTATTGCAGCCCAAAACAATGATATAGCTCGATTCGGATCTTTATCTATCAACTGTTCAAGAAGATCACAACAAATTTGAGTTCAAAGATTGGTTTCAGCGATACAAATCTAAAAGCTTTTAAGAGAAATCTTCAGACGAATTAAGAAACCCTAAATTAGGGTAAATTAAAAAAAAAAAAATCCCTTTCTTGCTTTCCCGGGAAGATTCATTATACCTGAGCATGTTTGGCTCTGACGTAAGGAGAATCACCAGAAGGAACCTTGTGAACAATGTGAAAGGGATCGCGTTTCTCCGACGACGACGAACAAGAGTACGGTGGTCTCGTCGTCCTCTCCGTCAACGGCATCGGCGTCACATAATCTCTTGCTCTCGCCGGCGGCGGAGTATAGTAAACCCCAGGCGGAGCACGACGTTCTTCAAAGGAACACATTTTTCTTGGCGATTCTATTCAATTTTCTCAGAGAAAATAGCAAATCCTCAGAGATCAAATCGTCCTTCGTGAAAAGATCAAAGAACTCAAATGCTCTTCTTTAGCTTGAAAGAAACAGAGTCGAAGAAGTGAGAAAGTGATAATAGTTACAAGGACTTTGTATTATATATATAAACAAACTTAGATGCAGGGTTAAAAAGGGTAATTCGCATTAATCTAGTTTTAAACATTGGTTTACGGTTAATTAATAATCATCTGCAAAAGCTAACACAAAGAGAACTAAACAATCTTTGAGTTTTTTTTAGGTGAACACATTCATCACATTGCTTGCTCGTTACTACTCTAATCAGAGATCAGTCTTTCTTGTCTCCATCTTCCTTCTTCCATTCCCATATGACTTTATAAGGCTTCATTGAGCCTTCTGCAACATTCTCAACAGATGAAGCTTCCCTTCTAAAAACAGCTATCTGGGAAGCAAACCCGGGTTCTACTTCACCAGACCCACCAACACCGCTGAACTCGACGCTGTAGTTATGTTGTTTGGCGAGCTTAGACGCCCAGTTGTTGAACTGTTCTCTTGTCCACTCGAATTTGTGGTCGTGGTTCCTGAATTTAGGAAGCTGTGACTCGGTTTTGTCTTCTTCTTGGGTTTCTGGTGTAGACCGCTGGAGGATTGTGTTGAACTCGAAATTTGGTGTTGAGACAATCAGGAGCTTGGGGCGAAACAAGCTCAGAACTTTTTCCCCAAATTGACAGGCTTGATCTTCTTCCATGTGCTCAATAACCTACAGATTCAGAACAGATTATATGCAACGCTTAACCAGACAGTTTGCTTTTGATGAACATGCACAAACTTTTAAGGAATAAAGCAGATGACAGGAGAACCACCTCTAAGCAAGTGCCGATGTCTACGTCATACAGCCTAGAGTCAAACTCAAGGATGGAACCATCATAAAGTGTAGCAGATTTGACGTTGCAATCTTCCTTGTTTAGTTTTATATGTAGCATCTGAAGTTGATACACAAAAACATACGTAAATCTACCATTTCTTTTCGATTACACAAATGCAGCCTTCATCAAACACACATCAATTTTCTTGATGCACTAGTCTCATCATGTTATTTCTTCTACTAGCGGGAGTAAAAAAACAGTGGAATGTGATTTTGAATACCTTAGCAGCACGGGCAAGACCCTTCGGTGAAATGTCAACACCGATAATGGTTTGAAGTGAAGTTGGATAGTCAAGTAGAGAGTCTAATAAACTTCCAGATCCGCATCCAAAATCAACCTGTAACGAGAATAGAGGTGTCATCTTACGCTTAATTACAGTGCTACCAATTAGGACAAGAGTGACTCAAAACAACTGAAGAAGTCTTGAATTTAGAGTCCCAATAAGCAGGGAGACATTAAGATATAAAGAGCTTACCAAAGTAGAAGCAGATGATTCTCTTATATGTTTCAGTGCATATTCAACACGCTGTTTTGAAAGTGGAGGTTTGAAAAAAGCCGCCTCCATTCGTTCTTCTGATGGTCCTTTCACACCCAGCAAAAGTATACTGTAATTTAAAGTTGGATGTTCTGTGAAAGAAAAAAAGCAGAGAAATTCATCAGTATCACATATAAATGTTCATAAAATCTCTTAACTTTTGTTCATCCTCTGCCGTCAGCTATAAAAGCTCGATACAGCAAAGGTGAATTGTTAATAATGATGCTACCTTACATAACTTTGCCTAGAATTTTGTACTTACTAGTAAGTAAGTTCACTAATGAAGGCAGTACAAATATCAACATTTGATAAACACCTTTTTTTTTTCTTCCAACCAGAATATCGTTTTCAGAAATCATCCTATAACATCCAACAAATGTAAACATTAGAAGCAATACCTGATAGGAGCGAGCGGACTGTCACAGTATCAGCAGAAGCAGCCAAAATCAAAGCTTCTGCAGCATCAGGGAGTGGAGTACTAAAAGAAGCATATTCACCCACAGTCAGCTGAGTAACAACTGATTCTAAATGTGGATTCATCGATCCAGTCCCTACCTCAAACTCTATCTCTTCATTGCTTTCAATGAGTTCTATTAAGGGTTCACAATTAGCCGAATACTCAGCATCCACCTCAGATTCCATATTTTCATTGCTTTCGATGTCATCACTTGGAGATTCGTCATCACTAGAATATTCAGGATCCACTCCCAAAGACAAAGAATAGCATATACTAACCACAGAACCATATGTTATAGATTGAACACGCTTCTCTGCTGATGGCACATTTGTGGTTTTTGATTCAGAACTGTGTCCATTTTGGATAATCGGAGGGGCCGCAAAAACATTTGGAGTTGAAAATATGATATCCTCGTCTTCATCTGTATCAGATGGTTGCTCCACATCCAGGTTATCGAAGAACTTACTAAACCATAGGAGGGCTTTTAATGAAGCATTTTGAATCGCATCATTTTCCTTCTCATAGAATTTTCTCGGTGAACATTCTAAAACCAAATCCTGAGACTTTGTTAAAATTTTCACTTCACATCTAAATCTAATCCCTGATCCCGGTGTATCTTCCTTTTCCCTACTCAAATTATCATTATCAGCATCGTCAACTCCTGAGACCTTCAACTTCTTGTGAGATCTGAATATGTCAGATAGCGATTTCACAGGAGCATTGGATGAAGAAAAGACGGGTTCTGCTAGTCGGTGCTGGTGGCAGAACATGCAGAGAACCTCCCTGGGGAATGGACCTCTCCAATTAGATTTTGTAGTGAATGAAGAAGGCAACTGTGCAGCAATTACTGCTTGACGTGAAATTTTGTAGATTCCATTGGGTGTCATACCACAACATATCCTGCAGAAGCCACAAAGCTAACGTCATACATCAGTGCATGATAAGATACGTAATGCTTCCTCGGAAGGCCAATACAAACGTCAAATGCAATACTGCAGCGTTAGTAGACGTAAGTAATGCAATGTTCCCAAAATTCTTAATTTAAATGAAGATGTGAAAAGGAAAATCCAGACTCAAAACTGAGCAAAATGGTAGGAGGAAAAGGGACCTGTAAAATGACTTCACAGTTACATCATCACAGTCAAGATCGTTGGACTTCCATCGGTAACCAACGGATGCCAAGATAGCATCCCCGAGAATATCTTGACCACAAATGTAACTTGCTCGTGCATTCCGAGTTTTTTCAGTATGAGATGAGTCTTCATTTGAACATTCAGAAGCTTCTGATGATTTATCAGAGGAGTTGCTCGGAATAGCAGAGTACAATCTACACTCAGAACCACAGGAAGCTTTGCCAAAAGTCCTGTTGAAAAGCAAAAATACTTTCAAGCCAGATTAACACCAAGAATGCTCCACTTACTAATAGGAAAAAAAAAAAACAATATAATCACCTGGATATCATCACTTGGTTACCACTTTTCAAACCGAGCCTTTCAGCAATACTATCCAAGTAATGCCGGTCTGATGAAATGTAAAGAGTATCTAGCTCAACAACCTCCTCACCGAGACATGGTATAAATACAGCCGCCAGTTCTCTGCTAAGTAGGGAATCAGATACATGAGTAGCTAGTGCTTCTACAATTTCTGAAGGGTATGGATTTTTCCTTCGGAGTGAAGATTCATCTGGAGATGCGACAATGTAGTCCGACAACTTTGCAGCAGCCTTAATGACATAGGAAATGACCAGAGAAGGATCTGATTCCACAGAAGGATTAATGATTTTACAACGACTGTTAATCTTTGCATCAAATGTAGCAATGACAGAAACAGGAACTGAGCCGCAACAATCACCATCCCTTCGCAATACTGCTCTAAGGTGAGCTCCTAGAGGATGTTCAGCTGAAAGAAACTGCAACCGATAATATAAGATATCATTTTGATCAACACTAATACATAAACGCAGAACTCGTCACACATGACCTCAAATGGTAAATTCCAGTTGGACCGAAATCAGAAAGTTCTTGTGAGATACATACCTCATCAGAAAACATATACTTAATGCGTCCAACGATGTCATCCCAAGCTTCATCTACAGTAAGATCATCATTCTGAGGACGAATGCCTAGCTGCAAACATGAATAGTACTGTCTTTGTTATATCATAATAGATACCAATATATCAAAAAGAGACACATACAACAAACTATACCTTCTCAAGAGCCAATTCAGCAGCAGATTGTTCAGAATCCTTCTTTTTCTTGAATACATTTGATACAACAGAAAAGTCTGGTAGCTCCAAATGGCAGCGATAGAGACATGGGCCTTTCTGAGGTATTGCCAAACCTGGACAACCACTCTGAGAAGAATCATTAACTTCCTCAACTCGATAGCTCGCTTTAGCACCAAACTTCTGATGTATAATTGACTTCGGAGTAGGAGTACGCTTCCCACCACCCGCCATCACCAAACGCTATGTAGCTTCTTCAATACACTGAGACAAAGAAAGGGTCATATAAATATAAGACAATTCAAATCAAAGCCACAGAAAACATTAACATACAAATAAAAAGTTCAAAATCGAACATTTGATTGAGTTCCCACATTCTCAATGCTCTAATTCTAACAACTTTGTCTGCATTATAAGACTAGAGAATGATAAGTAAAGTCTCAGTCTTGCCAGAACCCAAATTATAAAACTAGAATCGATTACGCATGCCATGAAAAAAACAGAGAGAAGAAACACCAGAAAATAAGTAAAGTAACGATTTTTCGTTCTGAGAAAGTACAGATAGAGGATTCGGGTACAAACCCAACAACAAAAAAGGGGTTTTGAGTGTAACGTCAAGACAGACGAATCGTCATGACGAGAAACGAAGAGTCAATGAAATTGAATTTCATAAAGAGCCCAAAAGTTGTCAAAACGATTCAGACAAACCTAAAAGCACGAAGAATCAACAACGAACCTAAAGAGATGAGCAGAATGTCATGTAAGAACCGAGGAGAGAGCAACAGAGAAAAAGAGAGTGGGAGAGAGAGAGAATGGGGTTTTAGATTTAGAGGGAGGAGGAAAGAGGGTGTTTTCGGTCATTTCCATGATGTAGCAGAATCGTTTCTTTATTTTTTCAACTTTTTATTTTATTCCCTATCCACCATTCTCTTTTTTAGAAGAAAAATAATGTGCCATTTGTGACTTCTGTGTAATTGACCGTTTTATCACATTTCTTGTGCTTTCTGAAAAACATTAAAGATATTAAGCATCAAAGACCAAAGACAAGAGTGTGTGTGATACAGAAGAAACATGGAGATTTCAAACAGTAATAAAATCTACATACTCAAAAAGAAGCTAAACTCTATTCTAGTTGATGATACTCTTGTAGATCAAAGATTAGTCTCCATTTCTTCTTGTCCATTCCCAAGTGACTTTATAAGGCCGCATCAAGCCTTCCGAGTCCTTTCTTTTAACAGCAGACAAAGATTTCCGTCTAAAAACAGCAATCTGAGAAGCAAATCCGGGTTCTATGTTGCCAGACCCACCAACACCGCTGAACTCGACGCTGTAGTGGTAGCCTTTGGCGAGCTTAGTTGCCCACTGGTTAAACTGTTTCCTTGTCCATTCGAACTTGTGGTCATGGTTCCTGAACTGGAGTGGCTGTGAAATGGATTTCTTTTTTGAGTTGTCTGGAGCACGCTTATGGAGAATTTTGTTGTACTCGTAGTTTGGTGTGGAGACAATCAGAAGTTTCGGGCGGAACAAGGTTAGAACTGTTTTCCCAAATTGACAGGCTTGATCTTCCTCCATGTGTTCAATGACCTACAGAGTCGGAACAGATTATATGTTAAAGTCAGATTTCTTGAAGATAATACACATTTTTCAAAAAAAATATAAGAAAAGCTGATGATGAAGAAATGAAGCAAGAAAATAGAAGGGGACCTCTAAGCAAGTGCCGACGTCAATGTCCTGCAGCCTAGAATCAAACTCGAGGATGGAGCCATCATAGAGTGTAGTAGATTTGAGGTTGCAAGGTCCCTTGTATAATTTCAAATGTAGCATCTGAAATTGAAACAATACATGCACACATATTTGATGTAAATTAACAATCTTCAGTCAACCATCTCTGAAGAGGATATAACATACAATCTTCACATGTTACACAACTCATGAATCGCATAAATGCAGTTTTGATCAAACACATATCAAGCTTTAAGATGCATTTAGTCTCATCAGGTTAAGTCTCAGAGTTAGCATACCTTGGCAGCACGGGCAAGGCCCTTCTGTGAGATGTCAACACCGACCATGGTTTGAAGTGAAGTTGGATAGTCAAGTAAAGAGGCTAGTAAACTTCCAGACCCGCATCCAAAGTCAACCTGAAACAAGTATCAAGACTGGAATATTATAAGGAGTCCTAAAAAGAATCCTGAATCACAAGAAGCAGAAAGACAGATAATATATAAGAAACAAGAAGAGTCTACCAGAGTAGAAGCTGACGATTCTTTTATATGGTTCATTGCATATTCAACACGCTGTTTTGAAAGTGGGGGTTTGAAAAAATCCGCCTCCATTCGTTCTTCTGTCGGCCCTTTCACTCCCAACAAACGTACATTGTATTCCAAACCGGCTGAGAGTTCTGGTTGCATTTATAACAAAAGATATGTCAACAGTTGATAAAGTTACCTGAAAAAGCTAAGATTTCTCTATTAAACATTACAAGCGTTACCTGATAAGAGTGACTGAGTTCTCACAGTATCAGTGGCAGCAGCCAAAACCAAGCTTTCAGCAGGGTTATTAGTTAAAAAACAAGCATATTGTCCCACAGACATCTGAGTGACAACCGATTCAAGATGTGGATTCATAGATCCATTTCCTACCTCAAATTCTATCTCTTCATTGCTTTCGATGAGTTCTTTCAAGCATTCACCATTCCTCCAAAAGTCAGCATCAACCTCCACGGACACAGAATAGCATATGCTAACCAAGGAACCATCTGTTATAGATTGAACACGCTTCCGTTCACGTGGCATACCCGTGTTCCTTGATTTAGACCTGGGCTGTTCATACTTTCTACTACTTGGAAAAGCCCCTTTTATCATGACACTACGTTGAAAGAGCATATCCAGGTGTAGTTTCGAATAACATGGTTGATCTGGATCAGCATCAAGGTCATCGAATAACCCATTAAACCATGAGAGGGCTTTCAACGCAGCATTTTGAATAGCATTGTTCTCCTTCTCATAGAAGTTACCCGGTGAACAATCTAAAACCAAATCTTGGGACTTTGAGAGAATCTTCACTTCACATCTATACCCAGTCCCTGATCCTGGTATCTCGTCTTCTTCCCTTCTCATATACTGATTGTCGCTATCGTCACATTCTGAGTCTTTCAGCTTCTGGTAGGATCTTAATATGCCAGACAGTAGTTTCACAGGGGCAAGAGTTACAGTAAAAATGGGTTCTGCTAGCTGTTGCTGGTGACAGAACATGCAGAGAATCTCCCTGGGGAATGGTCCTCTCCAATTAGACTTTGAAGTGTATGAAAAAGGTAACTGTGCAGCAATTAGTGCTTGTCGGGAGAATTTATAGATTCCATTAGGAGACATACCGCAACATATCCTACAGAAGCCAAAAATATGATAAGGTATGTGGTGCTTCAAGGAAAAAACATAGACAGAGCAAAAGTTGGTAGGAGTGGAGACCTGTAAAATGACTTCAAAGTTACATCAACATGTTCAAGATCATGGGACTCCCATGGGTAACCAACAGATGCTACGATCGCATCACCGTGAATATCTAGACCACTAACAAAACTAGCTTTTGCATTCCGAGACTTTTCAGAATGTGATGATTCATTAATTGGACGTTTTTCACGAGATTTCCATGAAGTATCACAAGACTTCAACTTTGGAATGGCAGCATATGCTCTACACTCTAAGCCAGAGTAAGTTTTGCCAATAGTCCTGTCAAAAAAATCCAAAAAGAGTTATAATCAGATTAACTTCAAGAAAGCTTCATTAATTGACAAAAAAGGAAAATTTAATCACCTTGAGATCATCACTTGGCTGCCATCCTTCAACCCAAGCTTTTCAGCAATAATATCCAAGTAATACCGACCGGGTGAAATATCAAGAGTGACTGGCTTAACAGTCTCTTCACCGTCAACGCTACATTGTAAATGCACAGCCTCAACTTTTATGCTTTCTACTTGAGTAGCCAATGCTTTTATAATTGCTGAAGGGTATGGTTTTTTCCTCCGGAGTGAATCTTCATGCGGAGATACGACAACGTAGTCTGGCAACTTTGCAGCAGCCTTCATGACATAGGACATGAGCAAGCTAGGATCTGAGTCCACAGAAGGATTAATCACTTTACAACGACTGTTGATCTTTGTATCAAATGTAGCGATGACAGAAACAGGAACTGTTCCGCAAAGTTCACCATCTCTTTGTAATGCCGCCCTAAGGTGACCTACCAGAGGATGATCAGCTGAAAGAAACTGCAACGGCAAGAACTTAAAACATTAGTGCCAAAAAAACTTAAGTTGATTAATTATATAATGTCCTTTGCATAAAGACAAATCCCAGATTGCTTTTAGGCTTTTAGTCCAGTGATCAACTCATCATTACTCATATTTATAAACCTACAGAAATCCAAAATTGCTTGTGACCTACTAACCTCATCAGAAAATATATACTTAATGCGTTCAACGATATCATCCCAAGCTTCCTCCACAGTAATATCATCATCATTATAATCCAGTGGGTGAATGCCTAGCTGCAACATGAATAGTATCGTCTTCTTCTTTAGCATAACAACATTCAGAAAACAAAGATACAAAAGACAGGAGAGAGATACAACAAAAACAAACCTTCTCGAGAGCCAATTCAGCAGCGGATTGTTCGGAATCCATCTTTTTCTTGAAGACATTTGAAACAACAGTAAAGTCCGGTAGCTGCAAGTGACATCGATAGAGGCATCCATTCGAAGAAGCATGAACTTCCTCAATTCTGTAATTTGCTTTAACACCAAACTTGTCATGTATATATTCCTTAGGATTAAGAGTCTGCTTCTCCTCACCCGCCATTACAAAATCACTGTAGCTTCTCTAGACACTGAGACAAAACAAAAGAAACTATACATGACTCGCATAGATCAGGAAAGATAGTAACTTTTGTGCATACTGTGCGACTGCACGGAACCCCAAAAAAAAAACTAGGGTTTTTCCTAAGAGAGAGAACCTAAGAAGATGACCTGAATTCCGGCTTCCGGGGCTACTTAGAAGAGAAGATGGCTTAACTTATCAGTCTAGTTGAGTCTTAATTCCGCAACAACACACAAAAATGGCGAAATCGATAAATGAAGGAAGTAAACAAACTCAAATCCGATAAAGTAGTAGGCTTTACGGAGATGCCACACACAACAACGAGATGAAACAGAGGAACATGAGTCAAAACAAGGATTTTTCCGCGCGAAGGGATCAAAAATTAAAAAAGAAAGGGTTGAAAGTTACTTTACGAGGACCGAATCGTCCACAGAAACGAAAGGGTCGACGAAATCAAAATTTACAAAGAACCCTAGAGTAACGAAGTGAAACATAAGAGACGAAAAGCAAGCAAGAATCAAAGGCGTACCTTTTGACAGTTTTTGAGAGAAATGGGCATGTACACAGCTAGTTTTGAGCGTACAGAGCAAGTTGGGGGTTTTCAAATGTAGCGGTGGGATGAAGAAAGCCAGGGGTGTTTTGGTCATTATATTCTGGTGGTACACATAATATTTTTTTCGTGATTTTTTTTTACTTCCCACTTCTAACAAATAGAGATTTGGTACCCGCAGATTCTGCAAAAATGGTTTGGTTCTTCATTGGACTTGTCATGTCGAAGCCAAGATCTTGATGTTTTAGGAATATAGCCAAAGACTGATAGTATATCAAATTCATTACGAATACAAACAAGGAAAATGATATAAATGTGGATCGGTTTAGCGAGTAACACTGTTGAAAAAAAAAGATGTTGATTACCAACGGTGACTTTTGACTTTGCATTAACTTTGTCTAATCCAGTATAGAATGCTTTCATGCTTTATTCTGCACTAAGAGTAATCCTGTATAGAATGCTTTCATTACCAAAGATGTATACGAAGAAACTGATTATTTTTACAGGGTCATTGTAAAGTTGGCCTCAGACTTCATCTTTGCCATTGTAAAAGTGTCTGAAGACACAAGAGAAGTCCTTTGTTTCATGCCCTTCCTCGCACATCTTCTTGTAACTGCAAACACACAAAAAAAAAAAAACTCCAGCTTGATGATATGTGTGCATTGCTTCATTAAGGAGCTTTAAACACAGGTTTTAAAGTTGTTTTCATAAACTTCACAAGCCTTGTTTGTTAACACCGAGTCATCTTTTCAAGGAAAAAAACGTCTAGAAGAAAAGACTAGTGTAAGTACTCACATTTCTTGTGCTTTGGATATTAATGGGCTTTTGTGTCCAACTTCTTCAGCTGAAGCTGCTGCGAGGTTTAAGTCTTTAGCCTGCATTTTGAATACACAATATCCATGAAAGACTTGTGTAAATTAAGGAATGTGCTTTACAGACATTTTAGGATCATCGATACAGACATATGTTAAGAAACTGACCATAAGTTTGGAGGCGAAACCGCCATTGTAATCCCTTGAAGAGGGCACACCTTTCATCACTCCTGGAACTGGATTATATGCGTCGCTGTGGTTTTAGGAATATAATGAAATTAAGTTGGGATTTGTACTTAAATAGAAGGCGTTTATAAATTTGACGAGGTCATTTTATTTACATACCTACTCCAACATCGGCCACTAGATGTGTTTAACACTTCTGTTAAAGTGCTAGCAGATATTCCAAGAGACTGACCAAGAGCTAAGGCTTCTGAAGTGCCGAGCATACTAACAGCCATTGCCAAATTGTTACAAATCTTTGCAGCCTAAGTTTGAAAACAAAGAACACGTCGTTTCTTAGTCTAGATTGAAAAGGTTCATCCTAGAGAATTGTGGATCCAAATATACCAATGATTAGATAAGAGGTACTGTAGTAGAAAAAGCATGGTACAACAGTGAACTTACAGATCCATTTCCTGAACCACCACAGTAGATGGAAGTTCTACCCATTGAATGAAGAATTGGTCTAGCAGCTAAGTAAGCATCTTCGGGGCCTCCAACCTACAAGCGTGCAATTGTATCAATGCCATTTTGCTGGTACATGCACATATAAATATAATGTCCAAATCTTGTTATATAGAATCATGAGTATCTATAAAGGATGTGACTCAAATATTGTAGAAGAAAAGAGAGTCGACTTCATACCATGAAAGTGAGTGTACTAGCTTCTGCAGCAAGTACACCTCCAGAGACAGGAGCATCCAACATAACTGGCTTTTCCCAGTTATCTGCATCAAAGGTGGTTGAAACTATTTAAAATGAAACAAACTCGATTTGTTCACAAGAAGAACAAAATGAAGCTGTTAAGTCATAAGAGCAAACAAACTTGCGTTCAAATACTATATAGTATATATGCTTTACCTCTCTTTTCTTTCAAATTACAATTAGAAACTGCAAGCGAGATTTTTCGAGTTGTTTGTGGATCAATAGTAGATGAATCTATAAACAAAGCAGGTCTTATAGCATTTTCTCCACGAAGCAACCCATTTCTTCCTGTGTACACATCCATCACCTACATGAATTAAAATCCTTTTTCTTCATAAAACCAATCAAGAGAGATCAACAACTAAAGATTTTACATTCCTTCAGGCTTCAGGTTTCAACCATCTAAACATCTCAGTAACAGGAGTTAAAAAACAATACTATCTTGATTCTTGTAGACTATTATTTCCCAAGAATGCATTGAATCATGCAACTAACATGACAATGTCCCAAATTGTTCTCACAAAAAACTCTTTCTAGAAGTGGCAATAATAACTTACGTGACATGATGAAGGCAGCATGGTAATCACAACTTGGCTATTTTGTGCAACTTCATAAGGAGTTTCTCTAGCAGAGACACCTAATTCAGCAAACATCTTCATAACATCACGATTTCTGTGAAATCAAACACAAGTACACGAGCAACAAAGGTTAGTCAAATGGATCAACATGAACCAAAAATATGAAAAATGGGCACTAAAGGGTATAAGTACATGTCATGAACGGTAACGTTATATCCAGCTTTAACTAGATTATTCACCATTCTAGACCCCATATTTCCAAGCCCTATGAAACCAACGTTCTGAGAAAACAGAGGAAAATGTGATTTTTCATTTACATAAATTTTGATCAGATTCACAAAACAATGAAAGACCAAATTCGTTTAAAACTATGCTCGAGATTATAAAAGTTAAGACATTTTTCTTCCAACTACCTTAAAGATCATGCTTTTGGAACGTTTTGATTAAAAGAGATCATGAAGAAAATTTTAAAAACCAAAACCTGAAATTGATTTGAATTTTGAGACGACGATGAGAATCTGTGGAGCCTTAGATAAGATCCAAACACGAAATTGGCTTTGAATTTGGTGAGACAAAGAAGAGACTGCGCTCTGCGAATCGCCATTGATGAAACTTTCAAGAGGTGTGTTTAGCAAAATAAGCAAAAGGAGAGTGAGTGAGTCTCAGACGCAAGTCCTCTCTACATCTCATGATCAGATCATCTCACCAGCACACTCATGAGTCATCAATTTTGCTTTTTGAATATATGACCCCTTTAGTTCTCAGTTTGTTTTCGAAAGTGGACTATTACTTTTAAAATTATCAGTAAAAAACCAAAATAATTGTCCTGACCGGGTCTTGTTTATTCCGGTCTCACTTAGTCAACGTAGTCAGCATCTAATGAGGACCCCATTTCTTCTACATTTTACTACTAATAAATGTTCCTTTTCTCGATTATTAATTCTTGACATAATTATTCATTATTCTTCTTCTTTTTTAATCATTTTTCAGAATTTTAGTTAGGATTCATTTCCTTTCTCCTGGATTTCTCAAAAAGAAAAGAATCATGAATCGGTTATTTATGTCCATCTTTTCTGTAAAATTTAATTATTAGTTGCAAATTTGTAAACAAGGATTTATTATTATTACTGTACTGCGCAATTCTCCCTTATTTTCCCAATGAGGTCAAAAACTCACTGTGAAGTTAAATGACAGTTTTAGCCTCCACTAAAAAACAAAGGACAAAAAGACTCAAAACCATATTGGATAAAACACTTTGGCGTCCACCATGAGTCACACTCACTAGTGTAAGTCACTTTTTTATATTTTGTTTGGTTGTTCTTTGCAGATTTTGGATTCTTTTTTCCCGGGGCATTCCTGGCGGGTGATAATTAAATATTTAATCTTTCCTAAGCACTACTCTCTTTACCTGAAAAGACTATGAAAAAAGTAAGCTTAAAATAATTCTCTCTCTCGTGAACCAATAAAAAAGTAAGATATGTTCTTGCTATTTTTTCCAGTTTTTTTTTTTTTATTTTAATTTGTTAGGGTTTTTGATTTTGTTGGTTGGTTGTTTTTTTTGGCCCTTCACATTTCACAAGCTTCAAGACTGTTAACCTCTTTACAAGGTCCTTGTCTTTCGTCACTGTCGTACGTGAAAAACTAGCAAATTTTTCTCTCTTATCTTTAATTTTTGTTTTTGGCTTCTTTCATTTGTTTGTTAAAACACAAGTGTGACAATCAATCTTTTGTTTCTTTTAAATTTTGAAAGTGACCCACAACAAAGATTTCTCTCTCTCACTTGGCTCAGTCTCTCTACAGTGTCTTTGAGAGAGTCAAATCCAAAACCCCGTGCACTGCATGAGCTAATTTACAAAATCATTCTCCTTCAAAGTCTTTGTCTTCCTTCTTCTTCACCTCTGTCGACATTACAGTGAAGCTCTCCTTTTTTTTTTTTTTCATCTCCGTAAGTTTTTTAAAAAAATCCTCACTTTTCTCATTTTATCTCTTTGCTTTGTGGTTAGGTTTTTAGATCTCGAAATGGGACCCCATATTCAATAGCCCATTTTGTTCATTTAATGTTTTCTTTCCCCAGCTGATTCCCTCTGGTTCAAGTTTGTTCCTTCTCATTCACTATCATCCTGCATTTTAGTTTGATTGGGTTTTTTTTTCAGAAGATTTGTTCATCTGCTTCCGTTTTGTTTTGCGTTTTTTTTGGTAAAATTTAGCTTCCGTTTTGTTTTTTTCTCTTATGGAAATGTTTGGTATTGTTGATTTTTGCGGAAAGATTGAAACTTTTATGGTAACATTGATGGGTTTTGTTTGTCTTGTTTCAGATTTACTTGGGAGCTTCCATGACTGTTCTGCGTTGGTGAGCTGGATATAAAGTTGTTGGCTTTCTGCAAAAGACTGTAGCTTTGGGGGAAATATAATGAAGTCAAGGATGAATCTATCTACGAGGCTTTTGTTACTCTCCATGTTTTTCTTCTCTGCAATGGGGCAACTTCCATCACAGGACATCATGGCATTACTTGAATTCAAGAAAGGAATCAAACATGACCCTACAGGTTTTGTCCTTAATTCATGGAACGATGAGTCTATTGATTTCAATGGTTGTCCTTCTTCTTGGAATGGTATTGTCTGCAATGGCGGTAATGTGGCTGGTGTTGTTTTGGATAATTTGGGTTTGACTGCTGATGTTGACTTCAGTTTGTTTTCCAACTTGACCAAGCTTGTGAAGCTATCTATGGCCAACAATTCCATTTCTGGTGGCTTACCTAATAATTTAGGCAGTTTCAAAAGCCTCCAGTTCCTGGATTTGTCTGATAACTTGTTCTCTTCCTCACTGCCTAAAGAGATTGGTAGATCAGTAAGCTTAAGGAATCTTTCTTTAGCTGGTAACAACTTCTCTGGTGAGATTCCGGAATCTATGAGTGGATTGACTTCTCTTCAGTCGTTGGATATGAGTCGCAACTCCTTATCTGGACCTTTGCCAAAGTCCTTGACAAGGCTGAACGATCTCTTGTACTTGAATCTGTCTTCTAATGGATTCACAGGGACAGTCCCAAGGGGCTTTGAGTTGATATCAAGTCTTGAAGTGCTTGATTTGCATGGTAACTCAATTGAAGGTAATCTTGATGGGGAGTTTTTCCTTTCAACGAATGCGAGCTATGTCGATATCAGTGGAAACAGATTGGTGACTACATCTGGGAAGCTGTTACCTGGTGTTTCTGAGAGCATCAAGCATTTAAACCTCAGCCATAATCAGCTTGAAGGTTCATTGACTAGTGGGTTTCAGTTGTTTCAGAACATAAAAGTCTTGGATCTTAGCTACAACCAGTTATCTGGAGAGTTACCAGGTTTCAACTATGCCTATGATCTTCAAGTACTCAAGCTTAGCAACAACAGATTCTCAGGTTCCCTACCCAATAATTTGTTGAAAGGTGACTCTTTGCTTTTGACAACGCTGGATTTAAGTGGCAACAATCTCTCAGGTATGCTTTTAACTTTATCTTCTACAGAGTGTGAATTGTTAATAGTGGCCACAAGAAAACTTGAAACCTAAAAGTACTTTTATCGTTTTTCTTTTTGTGTTTCCAGGGCCAATAAGTTCTATCATGTCAACAACTCTTCACACTCTTGACCTTTCTTCAAATTCATTGACCGGGGAGCTTCCTCTCTTGACTGGGAGTTGCGTTTTACTTGATCTCTCAAACAACCAGTTTGAAGGAAATCTAACAAGATGGTCAAAATGGGATAATATCGAGTACCTTGATCTCAGCCAGAACCATTTCACTGGACCGTTCCCAGATGTAACTCCCCAGCTTCTGCGAGCAAACCATCTTAATCTTTCCTACAACAAGCTCACAGGCTCACTTCCAGATCGGATTCCTTCACATTATCCGAAACTTCAGGTACTTGACTTAAGTTCCAACAGCTTAGAAGGGCCAATCCCAAGTGCATTACTATCCATGTCCACTTTGGAGGAAATCCACCTTCAAAACAATGGCATGACAGGTAACATCGGACCCCTGCCTTCTTCTGGTTCAAGAATCCGTCTTCTTGATCTCTCTCACAACCGGTTTGACGGCGATCTTCCTGGTGTGGTCGGATCTTTAACCAATCTTCAAGTGCTGAATCTCGCAGCAAATAATTTTTCTGGCTCTTTGCCTAGCTCCATGAATGACATGGTCTCTCTAAGCTCATTAGACGTATCTCAGAATCATTTCACTGGAGCACTCCCGAGCAACTTATCTCGCAGCCTTATGGCCTTTAACGTCTCATACAATGATCTATCAGGGACTGTGCCAGAGAATCTGAAGAACTTCCCTCCACCTTCCTTTTATCCTGGAAACAGCAAACTCTCCTTGCCTGCTGGATCCTCTGGTTCAAGTGCATCAGAAGCTTCCACGAAGAAATCCAATTTACTTCTTAAGGTTGTTATAATAGTTTCGTGCGCCGTTGCTATAATTATTCTCATCCTTGTGGCTATCCTCCTTTTCTGCATCTGCAAATCAAGAAGACGCGAGGAGCGTACTATGACAGGTAAAGAAATTAATAGGCGGGCTCAAACAATCCCCTCAGGCAGTGGAGGTGGTATGGTTGTCTCTGCTGAGGATCTCGTTGCTTCAAGAAAAGGCTCATCATCTGAAATCCTCAGTCCAGATGAAAAACTAGCTGTTGCAACTGGTTTCTCTCCTTCCAAGACCAGCAATTTATCTTGGTCACCTGGCTCAGGAGATTCATTCCCAGCTGATCAGCAGTTAGCACGGCTTGATGTTAGGTCACCAGATAGACTTGTGGGAGAGCTGCAGTTTCTGGATGATTCAATCAAGTTGACTCCAGAGGAATTATCGAGAGCGCCAGCTGAAGTTCTGGGAAGAAGTAGCCATGGGACTTCTTACAGGGCAACCCTGGATAATGGAGTGTTTTTAACCGTGAAATGGCTAAGAGAAGGCGTGGCAAAGCAAAGAAAGGAGTTTGCTAAAGAAGTGAAAAAGTTTTCTAACATTAGACATCCTAATGTTGTGACTCTCCGAGGGTACTATTGGGGTCCAACACAACACGAAAAGCTTATTCTTTCAGACTTTATATCGCCTGGAAGCCTCGCCAGCTTCCTTTACGGTAACGCTCCTTTCAAATAAACTTCTCTAAGTATTATATGTATCTGCAGTACTTTTCATCAAGCTTATGATTCTTGTTTGATCTCCAGATCGACCAGGCAGGAAAGGCCCTCCCTTAGCCTGGATTCAACGGTTGAAAATTGCAGTTGATGTGGCACGTGGTCTAAACTATCTCCATTTCGACAGAGCTGTTCCACACGGTAACCTCAAGGCAACAAACATTCTCTTAGATGGAGCAGAGCTAAACGCACGTGTAGCAGATTACTGCCTCCACCGTCTCATGACACAAGCAGGAACAGTCGAACAGATTCTAGACGCAGGAATCCTCGGCTACCGAGCTCCTGAGCTAGCAGCTTCAAGAAAACCGTTACCTTCTTTCAAATCAGATGTGTATGCATTCGGTGTGATACTTCTCGAGATCCTAACGGGAAGATGTGCAGGAGATGTGATCACAGGTGAACAAGAAGGTGTTGATTTAACTGATTGGGTCAGGTTACGTGTAGCAGAAGGGCGTGGTGCGGAATGCTTTGATTCGGTCTTGACTCAGGAAATGGCAAGTGATCCGGTTACAGAGAAAGGCATGAAAGAAGTTCTTGGGATTGCTTTGAGGTGTATAAGATCAGTTTCGGAGAGACCTGGTATTAAGACCATTTATGAAGATCTTTCTTCAATTTAGGAACCCAACAAGGTGTTTGCTATTCCTTCTGTCTTTTTTTTTTTTTTTTTTTTTTTATGTTTTGTAGGTTCCAATGGAGTTTGGTCCCTCTGATTGTGTTCTCCTTTGTCAAGTTCATGCTTTTGTTTCTGGAGAAGCATGTTCTTGAATCAAGCTAGTAGTAGTAGTGTGTTTGTCTCCCAGTAGTCTTTTTCTTATAACATTTTCCCTGTAAAAAAAGAAAACGTAATCTGCTCATGTCTCATGAGTAGTGAATGAAATTTCATTTTTTTTCCTCTGTTCACTGAAGAGAACGTAATCTGCTATATGGTGTGTTCTATGTTCCGGTTAGACTTAATCGAGTCTTTGAATTAGGAATATTAACTTTTAGGTTACGTTTGTAACACTATATATGATCTTTCTCCGGACACTGAAATCCTAAAAACCCTACTCGCAAATTATTCCAAATGGGAACTTCCAAAGTCTGTAGCTTTTTTGATCCCCATGGACTGATTTTGATTCGAGGATATGGTGGCTGCTTTGTGGGCAATCCTGTTTTACAAGAGTGGGTCAAAATCCCTCCACGTCCAGATGATTCTTCTACCGTTTATAGTTTGGTGACTCGCGTGGATGAGGATGGAGTCGTTTTGAGCTTCAAAGTGGTTAGCTTAGCTAACTTAGCTTCAATAAAAACTACGAGTCATAATTTCTCTTGGACTTTGAGTGTGTTTCTTTATTCCTCTGAGACAAGGGCTATGGACTTCCAAGATAATTCACTGCGCTCACCAAATTGCCGACCTTCATCATAAATATGTGACTGCTGATGGTACGATTTACTAATCCTATCTATTTAGGCAACGTGGAGTAGTTGTAGCTCATGATTTGTATTCCGAATCTGATCAGTTCCAGTTTATAAATCTCTTTGTAAAATTTTAGGTTAAAAATCAGCTTTGAAAACAGTTTTAGATTACAGTTTTAGATTGTTCACAAAATTACTAAATCAAATCTCTTTGCAAGAAGTAATTTTGCTCATCAAAATGTTTTATTAGGAAAATCAATTATATTCCCATATCAATTTATTTTCCTAAAATATTCATTCTAGATGGCCAATCAAGGATTTAATATGATGAACAACCTATGATGAAGATCCAGAAAGATAATGAATCATAAATAAACAGATCTAATAATTCATAAAAACCTTATGAAAAACTCTGAACCTAACAAGCAAACTACTCAGACATGTTTAATGAAAACAAAGTCATAATTCTGAATAATAAGCAATTGAAATTCAAAAAAGAGTAAAGAGGGAGTTTATGAATTCTTCTCTACAAAACAGTTCAGATTTCTCTCCCAAAAACTCTCAAAATCTCACAGGGTTGAAGAAAATAAAACTTGCTAGAAAATAAAAGGGTTTCTCAAACCTAAAAATACTATATATATGTCCTAAAACACGTCAGAGACTTGTGTTGCAATTGTGGAAAACTTCGGGCAACTTTGTAAAACTTCCAAAACTTGGCTTCTCTCTTAGACAAAACAGGGTGTCGACACCATCACTCTGATTCGACTCCAAGTTCGTTTCCTCTGCTGAATTGCTCCAAAATGATCCAAATCGCTTCACTTTGCTCCAACCATGCTTAAATCCTAGAAAATCTGCAAAGACTATAAAAACATCCTTGAAAACAAATCAAAAGACTCTAAAAGACTCCTTATATCATGGTTAAAAACCACAAAAACCATGATATATCACAAAGAATGAACCACCAAGAACTCAACAACCAAGACGACGGCGGCTTTCTGATAACTCCGTCATATCATATGCGCCACCACCACCACCGCCGCCACCACGGAGATACAATTCATCTTCTTCGTTTTCTTTTCTTGATTTCAATTGGTTTCTTGTCGCGCATGCCATCTCTGTTTGTTAGATACTGAATTGTCTCTGTTATCTCTTGCGGCTTGGTCAGACTAGTGGTCAATTAGCTTGGAGGATGATTGGTTTTTAGCGGACATAGGTTTTTGATAGAGAATATAGATTCTGATGTCGATGCTTTCAATTTGTTTTCTTGGGGCGCAAGTCATCTTTGTTAGATATGATGAGTCAATGAGATTCTCCGTGAGATCTTGCGTCTTGGTCAGTTAGCTTGGGGGTGATTGGTCTTTAAGCGATCATAGGTTTTTGATAGAGAACATAGTTTCTTATATGGATGAATTCACTTCGGATGATTGGTCTCATTGAACAAGTAATCTTATTTGTCTCTTTCATTTTTATCCCAAGGAGAGAGCCCACTGAGCACAGAACAATCATTCTGAGAAATAAAGAAATCATCCAGCAACTCATGCGTCTTGGTGCGTGATATGCTCAAATTAATCCCTAGAGCTACTCTCTCAAATTAAGAGGTCACTGTAATACTTAGGGGTCGAATTCCACAAGGACTCAAGTCTACACAATAAATTATAGAATTTTATAATTATGCTAAACAAATTAATTAGAATTGAAATAACAATGCAAAATATTAAATAAAAGCTTGTGAAAATTCAATAAATCAAAAAGCTAGACCTAGGGAATTTCTCAGGAAATTACAAATTATTAAATCAAGAAATAAACAGGATTCAAGCAATTAAGAACAGATCTAGAACTCTAAACACTTTTGTAAAATAAATCAGTTCTCACTACAAATATTATCTAAATTTAAAACCAGAAAATCCAAATCTCTTTGCAAAATTCTAGGTTAGGTTAAAAATCAGCTTTGAAAACAAGTTTAGATTGTTCACAAAATTACTAAATCAAATTGCTTTGCAAGAAGTAATTTTGTTCATCAAAATGTTTTATCAGGAAAATCAATAATATTCTCATATCAATTTATTTTCCTAAGTTATTAATTCTAGGTGACCAATCAAGAATTAATATGAAGAACAACCTATGATGAAGATCTAGAAAGATAACGAATCCTAAATAAACAGATCTAACAATTCATAAAATCCCTGTGAAAAATCCTGAACCTAACAAGCAAACTATTTAGACATATTTAATGAAGAACAAGACATAATTCTGAATAATAAGTAATTGAAATTAAAAGAGTAAAGAGGGAGTTTATGATTTCTTCTCTACAAAGCAGTTCAGATCTCTCTCTCAAAAGCTCTCAAAATCTCACAGGGCTGCAGAAAACAAAACTTGCTAGAAAATAACTTAAGGGTTTCTAAAACCTAAAAATACTATATATATGTCCTAAAACACGTCAGGGACTTGTGTTGCAATTATGGAAAACTTTGGGTAAAATTGTGAAACTTCCAAAATTGGCTTCTCTAGTAGACAAACAGGGGTGTCGACCGACACCATCACTCTGAATCAAATCCAACTTCTCTTCCTTGATGAATTGCTCCAAAATCTCTCTAATTACTCCATTCATGCCAAAATCCTAGAAAACCTGTAAAGACTCAAAAACATCATAGAAAACAAATAAAAAGACTCTAAAAGACTCCTTATATCATGGTTAAAAACCACAAAAACCATGATATATCAGTGCGTCTACTGGTAAGACCATCATAGTGTTGTCTGCAACAGGCCGTATCTCTTACGCTAAGCTCACACCGAGGGCATCCTTAGAGCCTGTAACAGTCATCCGCGTTAGTCTCTGCTTTTTTTCTTAACCATCAACTCATGAATTTAATACAATAAAACTCACAATCAATCGCAAAACACCTTAAATTTGATATTGGAATCTCTCGATGTTCATAAAACACGGAGGATTACACCGTCGGCTCTCAAGATGAGAGAAACCCAACGATTACAAGAACAAATTTAGAGAGTTTAACAAATTGATCTATGATGATGAAAATGAGAAAATGAGCTAACAAGTTGCTCTTAAGCTTCCAGAAAGATTCTAACGGCCTCTTGAATCCAGCCGTCCACGTGTTATTTGATTATTCCCACTTGCACTCGCATGTGTGACTCTGCAGAGCCTTGTCCACAAGGGTCATCAAGCCTCAAACTCTGGAAACTTCTTGCTCAAGTCGAACAAAAATTTCCATGTTGCCTTGTCCACAAGGGTCATCAACTCTTCCTCCACCGGTTCATTCACCCACTTCACTAGAACCTTAGTCACTGCACGCCCCTGTCTATTAACCATTTTCCTCTCCAATATCAGCTCCGGTTCCTTCTCAAACCCATCAGGCAATATAGTCGTAAGAGTTGTCGCAGTAGAAACATTACCAACCAGCTCCTTCAATTGAGAAACGTGAAAGACAGTATGTATCTTAGTTCCCGTAGGAAGCTCCAACTTATAAGCAGCTTCACCACAACGATCAACAATTTTGTAAGGCCCATAGTACTTAGGTGCAAGCTTCTGATTCATCCTCATAACCACAGAATTCTGGCGATATGGTTGCAGCTTCAAGTAAACAAAATCACCCACATCAAAGTCTCTCTCAGTACGACGCCTATCAGCTAGTTCTTCATTCGGTGCTGAGCACGCATGAGATGAAACTTCAAGAGTTTCAACATGTTCTCCCTTTCCTGCAAAGAACGAGCTACCACCGCCACTTTAGACTCACCCGGCAAATAAGGCAGATGCACTAGAGGAACCTGTCCAAAAACTGCCTCATATGGTGTCATGCAAGTTGAAGTGTGGTAATTAGTATTGTACCAATACTCCGCCAAAGCCAACCATTTGCACCATGTATGCGGCTGAGCATGACACATACAACGCAGATAGGTCTCCAAACAACGATTAACCAACTCCGTCTGCCCATCACTCTGTGGATGATATGCAGTAGACATCCTCAGTTCCACACCCTGCAATATGAAAAACTCCTTCCAAAACACACTGGTGAACACCAAGTCCCGATCACTGACAATTGAATTAGGACAACCATGATGCTTAAAGACATTATCGAGGTAAGCTTGGGCCACAATCAAAGCACTATATGGATGAGATAGTGCAATGAAATGAGCAGCCTTACTAAGCCTATCAACCACCACCATGATAACATAATGATTGGCCGATAACGGAAGTCCTTCAATAAAGTCCACCGAGACATCACTCCATAACGCTTCAGGGATTGGTAGAGGTTGCAAGAGACCAGGTGAAGCAGCATTGTCAGGTTTACATTGTTGACATACCTGACAGCTTCGAACATAGGCCTGGATATCAGTGACCATACCCTTCCAATAAAATACCCCACGCACTCTTTGGTAAGTGACGTCATGACCAGAATGCCCTCCTACTCCAGAATAATGAAGCCATTGCAGAATTGTTTCACGAATCTTGGTATTATTAGGAACCACCACTTTATTTTTCCAGCGTAAAACACTCTGCATCCACGAATAGTGCTTCTTACCATCGGGTTTAGCTTCAAGAAGTTTGATTATCTCCTTTATTTCTCCATCTTCTTCATGAGCAGCCTGGATCTCCTTCATCAAATCACACTCCACCACAATCATAGCCATGTGCGAAACCTCCAAACCATCCACACGAGATAGGGCATCCGCTACCAGAGTCTCCTTACCCTTCTTATATTGAATCTCATAGTCAACCTCAAGTTGCTTTGGCAACCATTGCTGCTGAATCGGAGTATTAAGTCTTTGTTCCAACAAGTACTTCAAACTCCTCTAATCAGTCTTAATAATGAAGTGAGCTGGAAGCAAGTAATATCGCCACTTCTGCACCGCAGAAATTACCGCTAACAACTCCTTTTCGTATATAGAGAGGTGTAGTTGCTTCCCCTTAAGTTGCCTACTAAAATAGGATATCGGATGGCCTTCCTGTGTCAACACCGCCCCAATTCCTTGACCACAAGCATCAGTCTCCACCACAAAGAGCTTATCAAACAAAGGTAATACCAATACTGGAGCCTGACACAAAGCCATTTTTAAACCCTCAAAAGCTTCTTGTGCCTCATCATTCCAACCAAACGCATCAGTCTTAGTCAATGCATGTAATGGACTCGCAATTGCACCAAAATTCTTCACAAACCTTCGATAATAACCAGCCAGACCTAAAAACCCTCGCAACTACTTGAGATTACTAGGTTGTGGCCATTCTGCAACAGCTTTGATCTTTGCTGGGTTTGTAGCAACCCCATCTCCACTGATAAAGTGCCCCAGATACTCCACTTTATCCTCTGCAAAGGCACATTTACTCATTTTCGCAAACAAGCTCTCTGTCCGCATTGCTTCAAACACCATGCGAAGATGCTCTGCATGCTCAATAAGATTTCTGCTGTAAATGAGGATATTATCAAAGAAAACCAAAACAAACTTCCTCAAAAACTCCTTAAACACCGAGTTCATCAAACTTTGGAAGGTGGCTGGTGCGTTAGTTAAGCCAAACGGCATGACCAAATACTCATAATGACCACCGTGTGTTTTGAAAGCTGTTTTAGGAATGTCTTCCACCCTCATCCTTACTTGATGGTATCCTGCCCGTAAGTCAATCTTGAAAAGACCTTAGAACCACCCAACTCGTCTAATAAATCCTCAATTAAAGGAATAGGAAACCTATCCTTCACTATTACACCATTCAACTCCCTGTAATACACACATAACCTCCAAGTACCATCTTTCTTCTTCACAAGAACCACAAGAGATGCAAATGGACTAGAACTCGGCTGAGTAGTACCTCCTGAAAGCATATCTTCCACAATTTTGTCTATTTCATTTTTCTGATGAACCGCATACCTGTATGGTCTCTGATTCACTTGATTAGCTCCTTCTACCAACTTTATTTGATGATCATGATTCTTCCTGAATGGTGGTAAAGCTTTCGGCTCCTCAAATACATCCGTAAAGTCTTTTACTAGCTCCTCAATCACCGGACTCGAGTTAGTCTTACAGCCTATGTCACTCAGTGAGGCCTCAACACCAGCACCTGCACCCTCAGTAGATACCGTAGATACACAAACCATGGATACTTGCACTTGATCCTCCTCCATTTTTTTAAGCTTCTTAGCCTTAACATCACGTACCGACCCATTCTATATCCCATACAGCATAATCTTCCTGTTCTTCCACATGAAACTCATCTCAAATAAATTGAATTCCCACGTGATAGGTCCTAATGTCCGTAACCACTGAACCCCCAATACCATGTCACAACCTTGAAGAGGAATCATCATCACATCCGACTTGAAGAAAGTTGTTCTAAACCTCCATTGGAACCCTTCTACCTTTCCTTGGACTCCCAGCTTCCTACCATCTGCTACAACAACTTTCGTCAAGTTAGAAACCTTCACCTTACATCCCAATTTTGCTGCTACCCTTGGATCAAAAAAGTTGTGTGTTGAACCAGAGTCTAACAAAACATAAATCGGTTTATTCCCATATAATCCCTTCACCCTCATGGTCTTATAATCCGAGATACCTGACACTGCATTGACTGATACCCTCGGCATGGTCTTCTCATCCTGATCACAATCTTCCCACGCTATCAACTACGCATAAATATCCTCATTATCTACTTCTATGCTGAACAGCTGTGTTTTTTTATGTTGATGATAATGTTACGGTGTAAACTTATCATCGCACCAATAGCATAACCCCTTCGATCTCCTGTCACTCATCTCTTCCTTCGACAAGAATTTCTTTGGTGCAACCTCATTCACTTTCGTAACCGGACGTGGACCTTGACCATTACCCATATTACCTCCCTTAGGTGTTTGCAAAGTTTGAGGAACCTGTTTCTTAGGATGTGCCTTGTCATAAAGTCTACCCAACAATAAGCAATTTCTCACGTGGTTGAAACATCCTCACATGCATCTGCGTATCCTAACGCAACCCTGCCAAGTTCAATCTCACCAAATACTCTTCAGATAAATTCACCCTTGTCTTGATGAGATCAAACTTTTGGTGGTAATCAATGATTCCATCCGTCTCCTGCAGCTGCTTAAGTTCTGCCATGGGATCATCACAATCGTCTTCAAACCTCTCCTTTAACAACTTCACATATCCATCCCAATCATAAAGCACCTCAAGACCAATACCAGACTGCACAAATTAATAATGCCAAGTTGCAGCATGACCATCAAAACGAATTGCAGGCATCTTCACTCGCATCTCCCTAGGTGTGTAATCAACTCCAAAAAACTCTTCAACCTCAAACGACCACTCCTTAATCTGATTACCATTGAATCTAGGGAAATTAATCTTACCCAAACGCGTCAAGTTACTGTAGTGATAGTGAGCATCATATCTTCCCGGATCAGATCTGATAACTTTTGGGGGATCCAAATTATTCGATCGAACCTCCTGTGGCGATGAAGAACGTGGATCAGTTCGCTCGTTGCTGTTTTCACCACGTTCATACTTCGCATCCTCTCGATCAGCTTCCTTCTGAATTTCCTTGCCATGATTCGCTGTGGTACGGCTCAAAGCTTCGAACATTTCCGCCATATGCGTCTTCATCTGCTGAGTCTGTTCCCCCATATGCTTCTTTATCTATTCGTTTTGCTCTGCCACCAGATCTTCCAAACGTGTCATCCGTGACTCCATCGGATCTACCGTCGCAACTCCTTGATTTCGAACTTCGACCACCTGAGAACGAGTTTCCACTCCCATTTCCGAGAATCGTTGCAGCTCTGATACCTTTAATACAATAAAACTCACAATCAATCGCAAAACACCTTAAATTCGATATCAGAATCTCTCGATGTTCATAAAACACGGAGGATTACCTCGTCGGCTCTCAAGATGAGAGAAACCCAACGATTACAAGAACAAATTTAGAGAGAGTTTAACAAATTGAATCATGATGATGAAAATGAGAAAATGAGCTAACAAGTTGCTCTTAAGCTTCCAGAAAGATTCTAACGCCCTCTCGAATCCAGCCGTCCACGTGTTATTTGATTATTCCCACTTGCACTCGCACGTGTAACTCCGCACGTGTGACTCTACAACCTTAAATTGTATCATAATTGGTCCAATTTTGCAACGGCGTTTCTTTTTTTTTAATAACAGGGTCCCTACCAAATCGATGCCATCTTTGGTAGAATCGATCCACCATTCCAAAATGCAGTGAGAGATGCTTCGTTTCTAGTTACACATTCTGGTATTGCTACTGGTGCTTCTAGAGGCATCAGGCTTATGTCTCATGAAGATGTTGAGGTAGTTACATCCAAAAGCCTCTGCCCACATTTTTTCGAAATGCTTTTTATTCCCTTTTACAAAGTAACACATATGCAGGTGAAAATTCAATTGCGAAGGATACTAGAGGCACCATCACTGCAAGTCCCAGTTCAAAGGTTTTGTTAGCATACCACTAGTTGCAATTCTGACTTTTTCTGCATTGAAAGATCTCGGATTTAACGAAATCTTGTTTGTTTTTTTTTTTTGTTTTTATCCTTTACTAGGACATACAGGAAGATTACAGTCAACACTAATCGAGTATGTTCCGTTCCCCTTTTCAACTCTTGTATACTTTATAGAAACTGTGTTTTGTAAAGTGTGACGTGTTTGATCTTTGTTTTCAGGACATCTCTGAATGGTTTGCATCGGAATCTCTGCAATACGGTCGGACAATCCGCGTCACAAGTGGAACAGGGAAGATTTCTGATGCAACTATTGTAGAGACGATATGTTTCTCATATATTCACAATGTAATGTACAGCTTCTTATATAGTGTTTACAAGAGAATATTCTATAGTGATTGTAATTACATGAGTTTCCATAACTGAGATGATGAGATATTCTGGTCATAAAGGAGTATCCATGACATCCCCCCTCAAGATGGAGGTGATCTAGCAACTCCAATCTTGTCTTGAAGCTCAATGAAGCAAGCTCGGTTAAGTTGTTTGGTTAAGGCATCCGCAAGTTGGTCTTTGGTGTTGACATGAGCGACACAGAGTGCTCCTCGTTGTATTTGACCGCGAATAAAGTGGTAGTCTAGAGCAATATGTTTCATCCTTGAGTGAAAAACCGGGTTTGCACATAGAAACGTGGCTCCGACGTTATTGCAATAAACAACCGGTGTCTTGTCCAGGGTAATATCGAGTTCAGTGAACAAGTTACATACCCATGATATTTCTGCAGAGACGTTTGCAACAACTCTATATTCCGCTTCCGTCGACGAGCGAGCCACGCCGGTTTGTTTCTTGGCTGACCATGAGATTGGGTGGCTGCCAAGATACATGAAACAAGAATATTTTGGGTGGTGGAAGGTGGAAATGGATGCAATGGTGATATGAATGGAATGATGGATGGGTGTTTCAATTCCCCTTATGCAGTTGTGGTATAAGAGGTGTCAATCCTAAATGAATGTTTGTGAGCAATTAAGATATGCATATGAATCTAAGTCAAGCCAAGTGTAAAGATTGTTTTTCACTAACAATCCTAAGATGAAAATGTAAAATGCAGAAAGTAAACTACAAGAACTAAGAACCAAATGCAAATAAGACAGGATGATTATAACAGTAATGATGCAAGAACAGAAATAGAAACTTCTACTAATGAACTAATGAAAGACTAGTAATGAACATGACACTAAGTAAATGCAACAGAAATGCAACTAGAATGGAACAGGAATGAAACAAGGCAATTACAAATCATGAAACACAAAGTTCTGGGGATGAAATCGAGCAGCACTCGACCGAGTGTAGGTCGAGTGGGTGGTCGAGCTAGGCAAATTCGGAAAAACAGAGCAATGCAATAAAAACAGAGTAATGCTAAACCAAATCAAACAACAAACAAGCAACAAGATTAAGACTATAAATTCAATAAACAAAGAAGGTCCTGAGGATGGATTCATGGGATGAACTAATCATTGTGGTTGTCTAACTTGGTCAACAAATCTCAAGCAAACTTTGAGCTAATCTCTAGACATATGAATCTAAGACAAGTTCCTCCCACTCTCATGGTCAAGAAACAATCAAACCTATGCATCTTCTAGACTTGTTCTCACACAGTAAAGAATCTACACAAGCAGGCATTAAGCAATACATCTCAAACCAAACAAGACCTCTAATCTCTTAGCAAGCCTAATGGTAAGCTCTAGATCTAGCCTTATCTATGCTTAAACATTGGTGTGATGCTAAAAGCTTGAAATCAGACTCTACCCTCTCGGATATAGAATCAGCATTAAGATCATCTACCCTAGAAGAGATCTACAACAATCAAGCTTGAGCAAATCACACAAACCACAAGATCAGTCCATCCTAACCATCCTCAAGATCCTAGGAAGACTACTCACAACAAGACATGATGAAACAAATCAAAAACCCAGAAATTATTGAAACTTGCATTATTAGAAAGATAAAACAGAGATCTTCAATATTAATCAAAGGATCAAACTCAAATTCTCAATATCTTGAAAGTTATAGAACCAACAAAATATGAGAATCTAGTCTTCTTTCTTAAGAAAGTACAAGATCTAAAAATAAAAATGCAAAAGGAATAAAGCTAAAAAAGGTAAAAACTAGGTTTTGAGAATATCTAAAAAGCTGGCCTCTTTGGTGGCTGCAGGTACAAGCCTTTATATAGGAAGGGGAGTGGAGCCCTAAAAGTAGAAAAAGTCAAAGTAGTCAACGGCTCGGTCAACTCGACCCTGTGCTCGGTCGAGTCCATGGCCGAGCTGGCTTCTCTCGTGCACACTCCACTCGGTCGAGTCCATCTACCCACTCGGTCGAGTGCTGGGTCGAGCTGGACTCCGGAGCTTGGTTCTTCAGCCTTAACTCTCTTGCTTTCCCTTCATGAGTGCTTCACTTCTCCTCAGCATTGCTTCCATACTCCTTAAGCTCCAAAATCACCTGTTTATGCATGAAAAGATGCAAATGCAATGCAACTAAACTCTAATGGATGATTGGTCCTAAAACTATGCAATAATGGTGAAAATGGCTAGCAAAAGATGTAAAAGATGTGAATAAACTAAGGGAAAACATAGTAAAATATATGAACATCAACACCCCCAAACTTAGTCTTTGCTTGCCCTCAAGCAAACAAACAAGACATAAGAAGGTAGATGAGGTTTGAAAGTGGGATCTCAGCTCCTAAAACTTGCAAATAGACCATCTAGAATCAATGTCCAAGTTACTAGTACTATGATGCAAGTTGAATGAGCTGTACTTAAAAATTTTAGACAAGCATATCACAACCTTTACTGATTTAAGCCTTAGATATCCACATGCATTCAAATCAACCAATTCCTTTAACATTCATTAATCAAGAACATGAATCAATTCTATGCAATGCTTAAACTCATTTGGCTTGGTAATAAAGGGTTTTGAGACAATGATGGTCTCTTTTTAGAGTGGGGCTTGTCAATTATCAAGGTTCTCTCATAAAAATGGATTGAGCTTTAGAAGAATGCTAAAGGTAAGAACACCTAGACACATACAAGAATAAAACCTTGTCTACCCAAAGGTACCCAAAGTGTTTATCCTAGCAATCTAAACCCAAATGATCCTAGTGCTACCCTTTTAACTTCTTCTTTTCTCTTTAACCCTTTTCTCTTTTGGTTTTCAAGTCTTAGGAGAGGTTTCTTAATTGATCTTTCTAGTGGAATGGGGGATTTTTTTTTCTTATTGCTATGGTTCTCTTTTCTTCTTATTCTTAAGACATATAAGCTTTTTGCTAAACTTTACTTTGCTTTCTTTTCTTTTCTTTAACTAGAACCATCTTAGATAACAATTTTTACTTCCCATCCTTTCACTAGACTTTAGCTTTTGCTTAAACACATTCCCCTCCTAAAAACTCTACCCTTTTTCTTTCTCTTTTCTTTCTTTCCTTTTCTTTTCTTTAACTAAGCAGCCAAGTCCCAAACCCAACAAGTGAACCACCTAATCCTATCTAGTTTGAAAAATGCAAACTAGAACTACACAAGGTCTTACTCTTGTCAGTTCAAACCTAACACTTTCTACCAAGCTCAATCCCAAAAATAGGCCTGACACACACAAGAATTAACAAGGCTTGAAAGAAGGTTTGGTTAAGGGGCAGGGAAACTGATTTAAAAGTGAAATCAGCTACTTGGATCAACAAGAGTGGCAAAAGGAGAAAGATGATCCAAATATGTATATGGTATCCATGAGTTTAAAGCAATGCATACATTGATAATTAAAAGTCAATATTAGGTTCTTATAAGTAGGAAATGACATCAAATCACAACATGTTTCAATTTAGACCAAATGCAATGCAGGAATTCAAGGCTTGGTTCAATCTTATGCTTCTAACTACTCAACTAGCATCAAAGTACTATTAACTTGGGCATTGATCCTAGTCTAGTGAATTAAGCAAGCTAACAAGGAAAGACTCATCATAGATCCCTAATGCAAACAGTCCTATATGCTAAACAAAATACTTAAATATGCAATGCAAACTACATGAACACTCTTTTTTTATAAAGATTTTTGCAAAAAAAAATTCAAATTTTTAGGGTTTTTCTATGCCTTAGATGCTATGCAAATACTAACATGATTATGCTAAAAATTTGAAATAAGAAAACAAAACACAACATCAAATGCTATCTCAAACCCTCCCCCAAACTTAAATCACACAGTCCCCTGTGTGAAAAAGAGTTGTGAGAGAATTCAAGATTTAAACACAACACAAAACACAATATGAAATGCAATGGTATTTACAAGTGAAGGTGATGATGGTACCTTTAGGGGTTGTGGAAGAAGTTGTCCACTTCCATCTGCATGCTGTCATAGGAGTAGTTGGGATCAGGCTGGTGGTTTGGAGAAGGACTTTGGGGCAGCTCGACGATGGAGATCGACCGGGACTCGGTCAAGTGGGGGGTCGAGCTGGACCGCGAGTCTCCATATCTTGAGTCCGGTACTGCTGGTATTGCTGGTATAGTGCTGGATCCATAAAGTATTGGGATGGGATGGGAGGGTAACCTGGATAGCCTGTATAAGCAGCTGGAGGTGGGAAGCCAAATGGTGATCTAGGCTGGAACTCGGTCGAGTGGCTCCAAGGTGCTCGGTCGAGTGGGTGCTCGAGTGACCCGGCCGAGCGCCTCGAAAACTGTTGTTCTCGGGTACTTGAGCTCCTCTTCCTCTGATTTGGCTCATACATTGAAGCCTTAGCTGGTTACACAGGGTTTGCAACTCTTGATAATGCTCTAGTTGAGCTACTCCTCCTCAAAGGGCTTGATGGAGTTGGTGAAGAGTTTCCACTCTTCAAGTCAGCAACCTCCTTCTTCAGGCCTCTAATGGACTTAGCCATGTTGGTCACCTTCTTCTTGAGCTTGTCAAACCTCTTCCCATGCCATTTGTTCCACTTTTGCAGCAATGTCAACCTCTTGCTATGCTCTCTCACTCCTCTACTATCCCTTGGATTGGGCTCATAGTCCTCAAAGTAGAACTGCTCCTCTCCATCACCCATCTCTACATCTCCAGCTGCATCAACTCTAGGCTGTACTAATCCATCAAACAAGTACTCATCAGCTGGCCAAAAATCAATGTTGGCTCCTTCTTGAATGGTGGTGAGCTCTTTGTTTGGTAGGATCACTTGTTTCTTCCCAACTGTTGGCAGCTCAAAGTTAAAGATATGGCTTCCTTGATGCATCTCCTTGGCTAGGATGAGTGTAGAGGTTAAGTAGCTGGAGTCAATCCACCTTGGTGAGACCCTTTCTCCCTTAAGTGGGATGTTGGCAGCTTGAAGGATTGGAGTAATGATGCCTCCAATGGTTAGTGCTCCTCTTGAACCCTTGTTCTCAAGCTTGCCTACCCAACTTCTCAAGTATATCATATGGTCTATTAGCACCATTGCAAGATCAGTCTCCACAGTGCTCCCAAGAATGATGGTTCCATTCCTTGCTTGTAAAAGAACTCCATTGAGAGCCAAGTCAATCATCTTTAGCTCTCCCTCATTGATGTTCCCAGTTTCCTTCCTAGCAAAGAAAGTGTTGGCAAGAGCTTTGTGGTAGTGCCTCAAGACTGGGCTCCTAATCCTTGAGCTCTTGGAGTTGGAAGATGAGTAGAGCTTGTTGTCCCCAATGGTCTCCCACACAGCATACAGTTCTTCTCTTGGAACCATCAAGCTCCTATTGCTCCCAACCTCAAAACCAAACACATCAGCCAACTTCTTCATTGAGAGCTCATGCTTCTTCCCTTTGATTGTGAAAGAGATGTGACCAGCTCCTGACTCAGCTTCCTTCCTCACATAGGTGTGTAGCTTGACAGTGGCTAGGAACTCACAGCTTTCCTCTCTATAGCCTTCCATACACAGCCCCATGAATTTGGTGAGGCTGCTCTTCTCAAAGAGACACTCCACATCCTCATCAATGGCAAGCTTCTCCATGGTCTCCTTATGTGGATATCTGGTTCCCAAGAACTCCATCCTCATGAAAGCATCATAAAGCTGCTTCCTTGACAATCCACAAGACTCAGCCTCTCCATCATCCATCAGTTCTTCTTCCTCACTCTCACTTTTACTCTCCTCTTGTTCAACCTCAACAGCTGGCCTCTTTCCTTTGGCCCTTGCTCTCCTCATAAACTCACTGAGTGTTGGCTCCCTTTCCTCCTCTGATTCAGTTCTCTCAGGATCTTTCAACAGCTGGGTTTCTGGAACTCGCACGCTGGCTCGGTCGGTCACTCGGACGGCCACTCGGTCGAGTGCATGCTCGAGTGGGGCGTCGAGTGGACCTTCCAGCATCCTCTCTTGATTCTAAATCAACATCATGACGACCCTTAGAGCTTGCAGCTGCTTGTTTGGACTTCTTAGTGATCTTGGAAGACATTTTTGAACAAAAACTGAGAGAAATAAACTCAAAGCTTAAAGTTAATAGGTTAGTGACCCAAAAACTAGAAAGAACAAAGCTTGAGCAAGAGATAAACTTTGAGAGAGATTTTAAAGCTTGAATTTAAAAGTTTTGAGCAAATGAGAGAGTGTGAGAGTCTTAGGATCGTGTAAGGGCTATTTAAAGAAGCCAAGGGGACAAGGGTGGAGCGTCCATACCATTCAAATTTGAATTGGGAATCTTTAACTTGCTTTTGGCTGCCACTCGACCCCACACTCGACCGGTCGAGCTCCTTGACCAAATTTGAAATTTCAAAATTTTTCTCCTTGTTCTTCCCTCCACTCGATCGTTCTAGAAGAATGGGAATCGAATGGGTCTCAATTAGTCTCCAGCTCGGCCGAGTACCTCTCGTGGCCTGGTCGAGTGGGCCTGCGAGTCTTCTTCTCCAAGTCCACATCTCTCTTTAACCAACTACATTCTCACTAAAAGGCCTGTCCAACAAAAACATAAAAGAAAACACATCAAAACTACTAAGAAATTAAACCATATTTACAAAGGATACCTTAGGGACTTCCTCCCTAGTGAGCTTGTTTAAAGTCACTAAGCTTGACTTTGGTTTCCTTCTTAACTTTGGTCTAGATACCAAGGAGGTGATGAAATCCTCCTTGGAACCTCTTGGTCACTGTGAAGTTGATCCTTGATCACCTCACCCTTAGCACACAAACCATATTTCTTCTTGATTTTGAGCCTTGGTCTTGCTTTCCTCAAAGACCTCTTGTTCAGCTTTACTTGAAGATCCTCAACCATGCTAGACAGCTCTTGAACTGACCTCTTAAGCTTCTCAACAGAATCCTCTTGAAGTGGGAGCTCAGCTTTTGGAGTTGCCTTATCACTTAACCCTCCTTGACCACCTTTGTCCTTGATAGTAAAAGGCTGGTCATCAATGGTGGGAAGGTTGGTTGGATTGTAGATATTGAACTTCATAACTACATCTTCAGCAATGTTCAAGGTCACAAGACCTTCCTTGACATCAATAACTGCTCCAACAGCAGCTAAGAATGGCCTCCCTAGTAAGATTGGATCTTCAGGCTCCTTGTCCATCTCTATCACCACAAAGTCAGTGTGGATCCTTGCTCTTCCTATCTTGATTGGGACATTCTCCAACCTTCCAACTACCTCTCTATTTGTCCCATCATCTAGGCACACATGGAGATTGGTGGATTTGAAATCAGTTCTACCAAGCTTTTGAGCTATGGAGTATGGCATCACACTTGTTGAAGCTCCCAAATCACAAAGGCATTGATTGTAATGAAGGTAACTGATTGTGCAGGGCAGAGAGAATGGTCCAGGGTCCTTAAGCTTTATTGGAATGATCACTCCTCCAAGGTTCTCAAGATCCTTCTCATCTTGAACTTCAGCCTTCTTCTTAGACAAATCAACCAAAAATTTTTGTAGAGAGGATATGGTTCATACTGTTCCAAGGCAGGTCCTCTCTCCTCTTCTTGGTAAGCTATGATGATCTCTTGAATAGCTGACACTTGTTCCTCTTTCTCAACCAAAGCTTCTTCTTTCAAAACCCTTTCTTCCTCTTGTTGCTTAGCCAACATTGCCTTTTTCTCAATGATTTCCCTTAACTCCTTGATCTTCTGTGCTTTGAAACGCCCAAGGAATGGTAGTGGAGGCTTGTAAGCAGGAGGAATGTACTTAGCAGGTTTGACAGCTTCGGAGTCTCTGGCTCGATCGACCACTCGTGCATGCACTCGGTCGAGTGTGTGGTCGAGCTCCTGGTCGAGTTCGCCTGCGAGATCTTGTTGCTTTGCACAAATGTCACTTGGGGTTTCAGTAACTAATGAATTCCCCCAAACTTGGACTTCACTGTCCTCAGTGACTTCTTCCTCTTGAAGTAGAATGGCTTTGGCTGTGAACTCCCTTGGATTTTGAACAGCCTTTCCAGGGAGTTGGTTGGGTTTTGGAGCTGAAGTAGATGCAATATTACTCTCCATGTACTTAACTCTAGAATTAAGGCCCTCAAACTTCATATTCAAGTCATTATACTGAGATGTGAGCCTTTGATTCAACTCAGCAAACTGTTTGGCTTCCTCAATCTTCCCTTGTGTTTGACCAATCAACAGCTGTTGCACCATGGCTCTAAGGTCTTGGTCCTGGCCTTGGTTAGTCTAAAACCCTGGTGGGGGACACAACTGGGGCTGGAACACCTGTTGTTGTTGTTGTTTGGGGACATAGTTTTGGGGCTGTTGAGGCTGTTGAGGCTGTTGAGGAGGGTAGACTTGATCTTGTGGGTTGGCCACATTTGTGCTCCTCTAGGACAGATTATTGTTCCTAAACCCTCCTTGGTTATAACCCTTGAAGCCTCCTTGGTTTTGCATATAGCATAACTCAGCAAACTCATTCTCCCCCTCTTGAACTGGAAGCTCCTCTTCACTAACAAAGTGGATAGACTTTTGCTGACTTAGCAAGATCCTATCAAGCTTTTCATTCACCATTTTCAGATCCTTCTTGTACTTGTCTTCTTGATCAGTTGATGATGACCTTATGGTTCTGTCATAGTCCTCATTGTAGTTCCCATCAGACTGTGAAAGGTTCTCTACTAACTCCCAGCCTTCTTCCACACTCTTATTGAGGAAGTTTCCATTGGAGGCTGTGTCAAGAAGCATTCTGAACTTGGGAAGCACTCCTCTATACAATGTGCTCAACAAAGACTCCATACTGAAACCATGGTGAGGGCACTGAGTTTGGTACCCTTTAAACCTCTCCCAAGCTTCACAAAAGCTTTCATTACTCCTTTGAGCAAATCCATAGATCTCATTCCTTAGCCTTGCTGTCCTAGCATTGGAGAAAAACTTGGCCAAGAAAGCCTTCTTGCATGCATCCCAAGTAGTGATTGCACCAGTAGGAAGAGTCTTCTCCCATAAATGAGCCTTGTCCCCAAGTGAGAAAGGGAACAACCTCAGCTTGAAACCATCTTCACATACTCCATTGATCTTGGTAAGACCACAGATTCTATCAAACTCATCAAGATGATCTAGTGGATCTTCCATAGGTAATCCATAGAATTTATTTGCCTGAATCATTGAGATCAATCCACTCTTGATCTCAAAGTTGTTGTTGGCAACAGTTGGTGGCACAATGCCAGCTCTTTGGTTGTGAGTGTTGGGTGCATCTCCAGCACCAATGTTCCTTGGTCTCTGAACCTGATCCTGTTGATCCATAGCTATTATAACCTCTTGTTGTTGCTGAACAACTCTCCTTTGCTTGGCTCCCAAACTCTTGGTCTTTTTGTTGATGTTGTTAATAGGCCTAAGAAGATTGTCCTTTCCTTTAGACCTTGTGTGCATTAACAAACACAAACGATTTTTGCTAGGCAAGCGACTGAGCACAGGCTCAAGAAGGAGGTCAAGTCGACTGGAAAATGATGGTTATAGAGATCCGGCTTCTGGCTCGAGCAGGTGCTCGATCACGACACGGTCGAGTGGTGGTCGAGTGACTGGTCGAGTGGTACCTGAAATGGAACTTCAACCCAGAAACAGATGATTCAAGCACAGCAACCTCACAAGTGTATAAACGAACTTAATCTTAGACGAATATGGATCCTAAATGTCACAAAAACACACTCAAATGGGCAACGGCGCCAAATTGAAACAAGAATATTTTGGGTGGTGGAAGGTGGAAATGGATGCAATGGTGATATGAATGGAATGATGGATGGGTGTTTCAATTCCCCTTATGCAGTTGTGGTATAAGAGGTGTCAATCCTAAATGAGTGTTTGTGAGCAATTAAGATATGCATATGAATCTAAGTCAAGCCAAGTGTAAAGATTGTTTGTCACTAACAATCCTAAGATGAAAATGTAAAATGCAGAAAGTAAACTACAAGAACTAAGAACCAAATGCAAATAAGACAGGATGATTATAACAGTAATGATGCAAGAACAGAAATAGAAACTTTTACTAATGAACTAATGAAAGACTAGTAATGAACATGACACTAAGTAAATGCAACAGAAATGCAACTAGAATGGAACAGGAATGAAACAAGGCAATTACAAATCATGAAACACAAAGTTCTGGGGATGAACTTGAGCAGCACTCGACCGAGTGTAGGTCGTGTGGGTGGTCGAGCTAGGCAAATTCGGAAAAACAGAGCAATGCAATAAAAACAGAGTAATGCTAAACCAAATCAAACAACAAACAAGCAACAAGATTAAGACTATAAATTCAATAAACAAAGAAGGTCCTGAGGATGGATTCATGGGATGAACTAATCATTGTGGTTGTCTAACTTGGTCAACAAATCTCAAGCAAACTTTGAGCTAATCTCTAGACATATGAATCTAAGACAAGTTTCTCCCACTCTCATGGTCAAGAAACAATCAAACCTATGCATCTTCTAGACTTGTTCTCACACAGTAAAGAATCTACACAAGCAGGCATTAAGCAATACATCTCAAACCAGACAAGACCTCTAATCTCTTAGAAAGCCTAATGGTAAGCTCTAGATCTAGCCTTATCTATGCTTCTTAAACATTGGTGTGATGCTAAAAAGCTTGAAATCAGACTCTACCCTCTCAGATATAGAATCAGCATTAAGATCATCTACCCTAGAAGAGATCTACAACAATCAAGCTTGACCAAATCACACAAACCACAAGATCAGTCCATCCTAACCATCCTCAAGATCCTAGGAAGACTACTCACAACAAGACATGATGAAACAAATCAAAAACCCAGAAATTATTGAAACTTGCATTATTAGAAAGATAAAACAGAGATCTTCAATATTAATCAAAGGATCAAACTCAAATTCTCAATATCTTGAAAGTTATAGAACCAACAAAATATGAGAATCTAGTCTTCTTTCTTAAGAAAGTACAAGATCTAAAAATAAAAATGCAAAAGGAATAAAGCTAAAAGGTAAAAACTAGGTTTTGAGAATATCTAAAAAGCTGGCCTCTTTGGTGGCTGCAGGTACAAGCCTTTATATAGGAAGGGGAGTGGAGCCCTAAAAGTAGAAAAAGTCAAAGTAGTCAACGGCTCGGTCAACTCGACCCTGTGCTCGGTCGAGTCCATGGCCGAGATGGCTTCTCTCGTGCACACTCCACTCGGTCGAGTCCATCTACCCACTCGGTCGAGTGCTGGGTCGAGCTGGACTCCGGAGCTTGGTTCTTCAGCCTTAACTCTCTTGCTTTCCCTTCATGAGTGCTTCACTTCTCCTCAGCATTGCTTCCATGCTCCTTAAGCTCCAAAATCACCTGTTTATGCATGAAAAGATGCAAATGCAATGCAACTAAACTCTAATGCATGATTGGTCCTAAAACTATGCAATAATGGTGAAAATGGCTACCAAAAGATGCAAAAGATGTGAATAAACTAAGGGAAAACATGGTAAAATATATGAACATCAATACACTATGTAAGCGTTGGTTGAGATATAATCATCGGTGTCACCAGTCAAGTCTGCATCGGAGAAGGCGTGAAGGTTGAGATTGTTTTCAGCTGCAAAGAAGATGTCGTGTGTCGTTGTTCCTGCCAGGTAGCGTAGAAGTCATTTTGCTGCCTTGAAATGCTCATCGGTTGGTTGATGCATGAATTGGGAAAGTCAATTAACGGTATAAGAGATGTCCAAGCGGGTGAAGGCGAGATATTGAAGGCTTCCCACAAGTTTGCGATAAACAGACGGATCAGAGAGTGGCGTACCGGAGCGTAAAGACAGCCTGGGAGATGAAGCCATGGGTGTGGCAACAGGTTTTGCATGGAGCATGTCATAGCGGTGAATGACATCGAGAATGTATTTGCACTGTGATAGATGTAATCCCTTCAGGGTGAAATGAGCCTCGAGTCCGAGGAAGTAATTTAAATCCTCAGGATCTTTGATCGAAAACCGCTCAGCTAACAGTGACAAGACCCGTGTAATGCCGGCAGTGGTGTTACATGTGATAAGGATATCATCTACATAGACCAACAGGTAAACAAACTGATTGCCATTCCGGAGAACAAACAGAGAAGTGTCTGCTAACAAGTTGTAAAAGCCAATGGAGGTGAGAAAATTCTTAAGTTCCAAGTACCAGACTCTGGGTGCTTGTTTCAAACCATACACAGCTTTGCGAAGGCGGCACACATGTGATGGTTTATCGGGATCTATGAAACCAGGCAGCTGCTCCATGTAGACTTCTTATGCTAGTGTACCTTGGAGGAAGGCATTGTTGACATTCAATTGCTGAATAGGACAGGAGGAAGACACGGCAACATCGAGAACGGTACGAATGGTGGTGGCTTTGATCACTGGGCTGAAGGTGGCTTCATAATCTCGTCCTAACTGTTGATTGTATCCTTTTGCAACAAGTCTAGCTTTACACCTGTTAAGAGAACCATTAGTTGAGAATTTATTTTTAAAAATCCATTTGCAGCCAACAACGTTCATATGAGGTTGCCTTGGAACCAAGTACATAGTCTGATTTCGAGAAAAAGCATTGATTTCTTCAGACAAAGCCCCTCGCCAATGTGGATCACGCAACGCTTAGTTCACTGTTCGCGGTTCGGGTTTGATATGGGTGGAAAGAGCGACAGAGAGGTTGTATTTAGAATTGGGTTTGGTGATATTGTTTTAGCGGCGTGTTTGCATAGGGTGAGCATTGACGACCGGAGGTGGACCATGGACGACGGGTGGTTGAGGAGAAGGCAATGGGGGTGTGTTTGTCGGGGTGGAGGATGAGTGAGAGGAAGGAGATGGTTGGGCTTGGTCTGGGCTGGAATTAATTTGAGAGGGTGTGTATTGTTGGGCCGATGATGGGCTGGAAGGGGAATCAGGCCTGGGAAGATCGGGAGAGATCGAGTTGGACGCAGATAATGTTTCTGTCGATGATGAATTTGATTTCAACGTTGGTGTAGAATTCGTCGAAGGTGATGACCGGTGAAGATCGGATGGTGCGAGTCCCAAAAGACGACGGCAGAGACGAGGCTTTCGGTTGTACGAGTGGCACTTGGAGAGGAATTCTGGTGACCGGAAGGGAAGGAGACGAAGACGAGACGAGAACATTAAAAGGAGATGATTGAGGAAGAGGAGATGATTCATGGATGCGAAAAGGGAAAACTTGTTCATCAAACTTGACATGTCAAGAGACATAGATCCGTCCAGTGGCAGGTTGCAGGCACAAGTATGCGCTCTGCGTAGGAGAGTAACCGAGGAAGACACACAGAGTAGATCGTTTTTCCAGTTTGTGAGCTGTGTACGGACGGAGCCAAGGGAAGCAGAGGCAGCCGAAGGTTCGAAGTTTGTCATAGTTGGGAACAAGACCAAAGAGACGATGGTATGGGCTCTCCATGTTGATTGTTGGTGAAGGTAGTCGATTGATCAGATAGGTTGCAGCTATGAATGCATAACTCCAGTAGGTGTTGGGTATTCCGGCATGTGTGAGAAGCGTTAAGCCTGTTTCCACCACATGACGATGTTTATGCTCATAGATGCCATTATGTTCTGGTGTGTGCAGTGGAGACGGTAGATGTTCGATGTCAGAAGGGAGAGGAATGAGTGAAGGGCAATGAATTCACCGCCATTGTCCGAGTAAAGGGATCCGATCTTAGTGTTGAACTTGTTTTCGACCAAGGTTTTAAAAGCGACGAACACCTCCTTGACTTGAGACTTGGCTTTGAGAGGATATAACCAAGTGTATCTGCTGTAATGATCGACAAGGACTAAGTAATATTTGTAGTTGTCAATTGAAACAATGTTGGAGGTCCAAACATCAATACATATATATATATTGAAGGGGACGAGGGGAGAGTATTGTGTTTTGCGAGAATGGAAGTTTGTGTCTTTTGTTAATGGAGCAACCAGTACAAAGAGTGTTTTGTGGTACAACTGTTAGAAAGAAAGAGAGAATGATGAGATGATTTTATTGAGAATAATAGAAGAGGGATTACCAAGTCTGTTGTCCCAATCAATGGTAGAAAATTTTGGGGAAGAGGAAGCAAAGAAGGAATTAATGGTGGAGGGAGACAGCGGCCACTCTTACAGTTCATTCCTTGTCTTGCCGCGGAGCAACAGGACCCCCGACATCAGATCTTTCACCTGAAACCAAGCCGGAAAGAATTTCACATAAACTTTGTTAGCGTTGCATAAGCGGTAAACGATAATCAAGTTTTTAGCAATGTGGGGGACACATAAAACATTTGTAAGGGAAAGGTTTCGGGAGGGAGAGGGTAACAAAAATGAACCGTGTGCGTAATTGGCAGACCGGAGCCATCCCCAATGAGAACCGCGTCATCCCCATGATACGGTTGATGAGACGCCAGATTGTTGAAGTCACTAGTTAAGTGATGTGTGGCACCACTGTCGAGAAGCCAAGGAGTGTTGGGGTGTGGATAGGCGAGAGCCATGTTGGCACGTGGCTGCCAAGGACGGTGCATTGGTGCCATGGGACCACTCGGGAGGAGCGGTGGTTGGTGTTGGAGTTGAGGGTATCGCCTTGCACTGTGACCATGGAGGCCACAAAACTGACACTTACCTTGATAGCCACGTCCACCACGTTGGTTGTGCGAGTATCGCGAGGACTGCGAGTCATGGCGCTGATGTTGCTTCCCAGAACGTGAGGGATGACCATAGCCGGTGGTAGCAACGTTGGCGGAGATAGGTGATGGAGAGGACACGGGAGCGGTAGAGAGGATCTTGTTTTCTCGGTTAAGGAGTTTTTCATGAAGTTCTGTGAGAGAAGGAGCAACATCACGACCTTCGGTTTGTTCGATGATGGTTTTGTAGTCATCGGAGAGCCCAGCCAAGACCCGCTCAATTTGATCTTCGTGTTCCATTGGCTTACTGAGGAGAACAAAATTATCAAATTTGGTAGTGAGACCATGCATGTATTTTTCAATAGACTTGGTTCCTTTGGACCATTCTTGGATCTGGTTGCGTATTTGCTGGATGTGGGCTCGACTTGGATTGGCATAAGTCTCTGCCAGCGTTCGCCAAATATCAGCAGAGGTCTTAGCACGAGAAACAACAGATTGTGTGGGGAGGGTCATGGAACCAAGGAGACCGCTGTAGATCAGCTAGTCTTGACGCTTCCACTTGAGAAACGCTTGGTTAGGTGTGGCAACACCATTGACGAGAGTGGTGACTGGTGGAGCAGGAAGGGAGCCATCGAGATAGGCAGTGAGGTCATATCCATCGAGGAGGGCATGAACCTGAAGCTTCCACATCCGATAGTTGTTGGATGTGAGCTTTGTGACATGAGACATGTACACAGTAAGAAGAGAGAGAGTTGTCGAGGGGTTCAACAGTGGCCATTGTTAAGAAATTGAGAAGAGAAGGGAAAACAGAGTTTGAGAAAGAAAACATGGAAGGAAAAACGGAGAAGGGAAGTAGTTGGCGGAAAAATAAAAAAGAGGTTCCTAGGGTATCGTTAAAGCTCTGATACCATGTAGAGAAGATATGTTTCTCATATATTCACAATGTAATGTACAACTTCTTATATAGTGTTTACAAGAGAATATTCTAGAGTGATTATAATTACATGAGTTTCCATAACAGAGATGATGAGATATTCTGGTCATAAAGGAGTATCCTTGACAACTATATACTCCTATGCACGCAAAGAGCGACTGACAAACGTGGTATGTGTTTTACTTTAGACAAAATAAAAACAAGAAAGATGATTCAACAGGTTACTGATTGAAATATGAATTGCTGGGTCATGCTGATATACTGCAACTTAATGGTGTATTCCACCCTAATGGGACTGGAACGTTGCTTGTTACACTATCTGGTGTGTCTGGAGGAACTGCAAAAGCTTATAGGCTTATCAGTCATGGAAATGTGGTTGTAAGGTCTTTTCTCTCTCAACGACCTTCTGAAGTTTTTGGTTCTGCCCGATTAAACCTTAGCATTACTTGTTGCAGCTGGATACGTGGTTTGTGTGGGACCTCTAGCATAACCTTGAAAAGCAAACTTGTAGTCAGAGTCGATGCAACAGGAAACTGATTTACGACATTTTACAAAGTTTATAGATACTTACTTGATACGGTATTATGTGCTTGCATCGCAGGGCAGTAACTCAAGCTATTTCTTGAGATTTTTTTTGCAGTTCTTTCATGAGTTAGACTATATGGATAACAGTCACGCATGAACATTTCCATTGAAATTTTGATAACAGTTTCTAAATGAAATATTTTGTAAAAAGTATGTTAATCGATGTCGATGTTACTAAAAAACTATTAAGGTACGAGTTTTTTTTAAAAAAAAAATATGACCAAAAATATATATATATATAGATATAACTCTAGGCTTCAAGTGCATATTTAGTAATATTCTTGAACTTGATGTAACAATCTTTAATATTCGAGAAAAAAAAAAACTCTAGCATGTCTATTAGACACAAAGACGGTTAAGAGTAAACCGTCTCTTTGAATTAGGAATCCAATCTTCACGTCGGCGTCGTCTCCATTATCTCTACAACACCGTTGGTTCTCAAATCCTCGCCGCGTTTTTAATCTCACTTCATTTCAGAACCCAAAATACGGTTTCAAGATATCACATAAATCTCAGACTGGTTTCAGCAATCCTGTTTTGGTTTTGGCTGCAATGAGAAGCGAAGATGGTGTTGAAGTTGTCGTCGACGATGCGTTTTATATGAGGAAGTCTATGGAGCAATTGGGTGTACTAGTCCTAATCCCATGGTTGGTTGCGTCATTGTCAAAGACGGAGATGTTGTTGGTGAAGGGTTTCAGCCTCATGCTGAGGTATAAACAATGTCGTTTGATTTCAACAAGAAAAAGGTTCAATTTTTCTTGATGGTTTTTGCAAAATGAGGAAACTTTAGTTCTAGTTTTCATGATTGTGGAATTTTGAGTTTGATTCATGACATTGTTAGGTTTTTGCTCTTAGAGATGCTGGAGACTTAGCTGAGAACACCTCCCTGCTTATGTCTCATGAGTTGTGAATGAAATTTCAAATCTGTAGTTGCTACGTGGTGTGTTTGGGGTGAATCTATCTAGGAGGATTTTGTTACTCTCCATGTTTTTCCTGTCTGCAATGGGCAACTTCCATCACCGGACATCATGGCATTGCTTGAATTCAAGAAAGGGATCAAACATGACCCTACAGGAAAAAACTTTTCTCCTCTAATTAATCAAAATCGTGAATAACACGCGCTTCACGCGCTTCTCCCTTCTCTCTCCAAGGCGATAACGCGATCCGCTTCCTTCTCCCTTCACCTTCGCCGATCTCGGCGTAGGCTCCCACCGGCCATCATGGCCAAAAACAAACCCAAAAAGAAACCTCCTAGGGGCACCCCCACTGGATCCCCTAATTCTGTCTCACCCCGTTCGAAGTCTTCATCGCCAGACTCTCCTAGTTCTGCTGGTGAAACTTCCATCTGCTCGCCTGAAACAGTGTTGCCTGACACCAATGGACAGTCAGCCAACAATTCTGCACCTGATTCCTGCCCAATTGACCCTACAGGAGAGATTGGCGCGGCAATCCCAAACCCCGGATCTCAGAACCCTAGATCCCCAAAATCTGGGATAACGGAGATTCACAACATTTAGCTGCAGCTGCTAACATCTTGGCTACTGCACCTACAACTCAAGGCATCGAAGCAACTACAACCCGTGTAGCACCAAATTCCACCCCCGCCCAGGTGAAGTTGCAACTGGAAGGATCTCGTCGCGGTAACTCGACCCACCTAGAAAAAAAGAACCCTTTCACCTCGACTCTGGTGAGGCTTGCGTTACTATCCCAAACTCAGTAATTGAAAAAAAACAAGAAGGCGTGGGATAGTTTTATCATAGGTCAGTTCTATGAAGAACCACCAGCTCGCGGTGCGGTCCACGCCATAGTAAATGGAATCTGGAGCCAAGAACGACGAGACATTACTGTTTCCAAGATGGAAGGACATTCTTTTTTGTTCAGGGTCCCTTGTCCAAACGCCCGCAGGCGGATCCTTAGCCAATGTCTGTGGCAAGTCGATGGACAGACTATGTTCGTCGCGAAGTGGTCTCCGGAAGTTACACCGAAGAAGCCGGAACTAACTCTTGTTCCTGTTTGGCTGGATTTTCATGGTGTCCCGCTAGAATTCTTTAACCGAGAAGGGCTTGAGTATATAGCAGGACTAGTGGGTCATCCAGTCTGCCTACACCCTCAAACCGAGAAGCTAACCAATATAGAAGTGGCTAGAGTCTATACAGTCATTGATCCTCGTAAGCCACTACCTGAAGCAGTAAATGCTAGGTTCGAGTCAGGGCAGATTCGGCGAAAACGTGTTTCCAGTCCTTGGTTACCGTCTCTCTGTAGTCACTGTAAGAAGGTAGGCCACACTGTATCTCGCTGCTTAAGCGCCCCTCCCACATGTACTCTTTGCAGTTCAGTAAAGCATACTGCGGCATCTTGCCCCAGGGCAAAGAAGGAGAAGAAAGCTGGCAAAGCACCGGTCCTTAGTCAACTACCAATTATTGAAATGCCAAAAACGCAATCACATGCTACAACGGCTCCATTACCAAATGCAGCTCTCAAGACTCAACCTCCTAGCACCATCGGTCATGAACTAGGTGGAACTAGTACAAGGACTTCACCCTCACCTCAGGTGAAGAAGCCTCTTCCTCAAATCAAAGACAAGAGTTATCATATGAGTCTAGATGATGGGAAGCTCTGTGTGGATTTGACTGCAAACTTGTTTTCGCACATGTTGCCTACCGGGGATAACATAGGAGAGCAAGGTATGTACTCTGATCAAGACACAATCTCAGGTGATGAAGACAACCCGGACGAAGACTCAGATAGGTTCCTACAGGTCATCTCTAAACGTTTGAAAAAGAAAAAAGATAATAGGGCTAGGGCAGGAGGCCCTAAAATCCTCTAATCCAATATCCCTTCTATGGATATTTTTTGTCGTAATGTAAGAGGTCTAAACGACCCTGTAAAGCGGAGAAGTTTACGGAAATGGCTAAAGCAATATAAGCCTCTTTTTGGTGGAGTTATAGAAACTCATGTTAGCCCGGAGAAAGCACAGTCGGTCAGTTCGAGTGTTGCTCCAGGGTGATTGGCGGTTAATAATTATGAATACTCGGATCTTGGGAAAATCTGGTTATTTGGCATCCTTCAGTTCAGGTGTCAGTTTTGTCTAAGTCCCTTCAAATGATAGTTTGCATGATCAAGCTTCCTTTTGTTCCCACGGAGATGGTGGTCTCGATAGTCTACGCCTTCGCTTCTTTCAAAGAGGAAAGGAAACTGTTATGGTCAGAGCTTGAAGATCTGGCAACGTCTCCTGTCCTTGTAAATAAACCTTGGACAGTTCTTGGGGACTTCAATCAAATCCTGCACCCCCAAGAACAATCTGTTCCCCTCTCTAGTTCTTCTACTAGAGGCATGAGAGATCTGAGTCAATGTCTGATAAACACTCATCTATGCGACCTCTCGTCTTGTGGTAACACTTTCACGTGGTCGAATAAACATGAGGTGGGCCTGATAGCAAAAAAGCTAGACAGAGTGCTAGTAAATGATTTGTGGCTGCAGCTGTTTCCCAACTCCCTCAGTGTGTTCGGGGAACCAGGATTCTCAGATCACAGCCCCTGCTGTCTCTTTCTGGATGTTAACAAGCAGAAGCAGAAAGTACCATTCAAGTTTCTGACTATGTTAAACCAGCACCCAGAATTTGCCCCTCTCATCAAGTTGTGGTGGAATGCGCTGAATTTTGATTGTTCGCGAATGCTCAAACTTTCCAAGAAGCTCAAGGAGATCAAGGGTGTCATTAGGGACTTCAAAAAAGAAAATCACTCTGCTTTGGAAAAGAGGGTCACTGAAGCATATGAGGTACTTCTTTCCTGCCAGAATACATTGTTGAACTCTCCTTCGGCTCAAGCAATGCATGAGGAAAAGCAAGCTCTATTAACTTGGTCTTTTCTGGCGAGAGCAGAAGAAACCTATTTAAGGCAGAAGTCCAGAATATGCTGGTTGGAGGAGGGGGACAAAAACACAAAGTTCTTTCACAGAGTGATTATGTCTCGCCAATCTCAAAATCAAATCCTATTCCTCACGGATGAGAACGAGCAACTTGTTGACTCCAAAGAAGGAATCCAGAACCTTGCAGTCGAGTTCTTCGAAAGAACCTTAGGATCGCAATCCCAGGCGACCCCCTTATCAGCTGAGGAGCTAGCTTCTTTCATCCCCCAGCGGTGCACCTCCGCAGCAACCCAAGTTCTTTCATCTCCATTCACCCCCGAGGAGATTAAGTCTGTTGTGTTCTCGCTCCCCAAGAACAAAGCCCCTGGCCCTGATGGTTACTGTGCGGAATTTTTCACGACTCATTGGGAAGTTGTGGGACCAGATGTAACTGAAGCTGTCTTGGAGTTATATATTTCTGGGAGGATACTGAAGCAATGGAACTCAACTACTCTATCTCTTATCCCCAAGTCCCCGAATGCTTCGAGAATGACAGAGTTTAGACCGATCGCTTGCTGTAACACTATATACAAAGTGATTTCCAAGCTCTTGGCCAACAGACTTAAAACGGTTCTACCTGACCTCATATCGAGCACCCAGTCTGCCTTCATACCGGGTCGCCTTTTGGTCGAGAACGTACTGCTTGCCACAGAGTTAGTTCAGGGGTACAACCAGAAAAATATATCTTCTCGGGGAATGCTCAAAGTGGATCTCAAAAAAGCTTTTGACTCGATTCACTGGGAATTTATGATTAATACACTCAAAGCAATGAATTTCCCAGATCATTTCATCAAGATGATAGCTGAATGTATTACGACCCCGCGTTTTAGTCTCGATAAATGGCGAATCTTGTGGCTTCTTCCATGGTGCCAAGGGACTCAGACAAGGCGACCCAATCTCTCCATACTTGTTCACTCTCGCCATGGAAGTCTTCACCCAGTTACTGAACAATGCTTTTGAAGGTGGTCATATTGGTCTTCATCCTAACGCTTCAAGCCCTAAGGTAACCCATCTAGCATTTGCTGATGACATTATGATATTTTTTGATGGTCAGCAAAACTCCCTAGATGGCATCACAAATGTTCTCCGAAGCTTTGCTGAAATCTCTGGGCTTACTATGAATAAAACAAAGACAGAGCTTTTCATTGCATGAGTGACCCAGGCTGAAACTAATAAAATTGCTACCATTGGCTTCAGCTTAGGTTCACTCCCTATTCGTTACCTCGGTCTCCCATTGATGCATAGAAAGCTGCGGGTTATGGAATACGGCCCTCTGCTAGACAAGATCAAAAGCAAATTCGCCAGTTGGTCCGCCAGGGCACTATCCTATGCGGGAAGAAGAGAGCTAATCTCCACAGTCATCTACGGAACAATCAATTTCTGGGCGTCTGCTTTCATACTGCCCAAAGCGTGTATCAAGCAAATAGAGTGCCTTTGCATGAGGTTCTTATGGTCAGGGGACATATCAAAGAAATCTTATGCAAAAGTAGCATGGAAATCTCTATGCTTACCAAAAGAAGAAGGAGGACTGGGGTTTCAATGTATCACTATGTGGAACAAAACTCTATGTCTTAAGCTGATTTGGCGCCTGTTTTCTGCGAGGGACTCTCTTTGGGCTAAGTGGATCAAAAACAACAAGATCAAGGACAGTGTGTTTTGGTCTATTAATGTAAAGAAGGAATCCTCGTGGACCTGGAAAACGCTTCTTCACCTCCGACCTCTTGCGCAACTCTTCCTCCGAAGCGAAGTGAGTAACGGCAATCAGACACACTTTTGGTACGATTGGTGGACTCCCTACGGACCGCTCATCACCTTCCTGGGGCCTTCAGGACCTTCACAACTGGGATACCTTTATCGGCACTGTGGCAGGGGCTACCAATGTAACGAGTTGGAACATCCGCCCTGCAAGATCGCCTGAGGCAGAGCAGCTACAGATTCATCTCACAACAGTTGAACACCCGTTACCCGGTAAACCGGATGATTCCTTCTTCTGGAATACAGGGGATGAGGCTTCAAACAAATTCAGCATCAAGAAGACTTGGGAGGCTCTGCGATATAGAAAAGAAGCTCTGCCATGGACACGGCAAGTATGGTTCAAAGGCGCTATACCTCGTCATGCTTTTCATTTGTGGCTCACCCATCTTGACAGACTCCCAACGCGGTCTAGACTGGCTAACTGGGGTATGCAGATTGAAACGTCTTGTTGTTTATGCGGACTTTTTCAAGAAACGAGAGACCACCTGTTTATACACTGTGATTATAGTGAGGCTATGTGGTTTGGGACAACTAGAAGACTTGCTCGCACGCCTTTTGTTTTCCATACATGGGATGCCTTATCGGCTTGGATGGATACATCTGACGGTGGATCTACTTGTACTCTACGAAGACTTGTTGCACAGGCTGTCATCTACACTCTGTGGCTCGAAAGTAACAACCGCTTGCACAATAACATATGCACTCCACCACATGTGCAGTTCAAGACTATCGACAGGCTAGTTCGTGATGCTATTCTTGCAAAGGGTCATCGAAAAAATTTCAGGAACCTGATGCGAGACTGGCTAAGAAACTTATGATGATAGAAGACTTGTTTCACTCTTCAGTTAGCCCTTGATTTTTATCTTTTTTTTGGCAAGGCCTAACTCCTGTACCGATCTATTGTAGCTACTACAATCCTTTTCTATAATGAAAATTCACAATTTTTCAAAAAAAAAAAAAAAACATGACCCTACAGGTTTTGTCCTTAATTCGTGGAATGATGAGTCTATTGACTTCAATGGTTGTCCTTCTTCTTGAAATGGTATTGTCTGGAATGGCGGTAATGTGGCTGGTGTTGTTTTGGATAATTTGGGTTTGACTGCTGATGCTGACTTCAGTCTGTTTTCCAACTTGACCAAGCTTGTGAAGCTATCTATGGCCAACAATTCCATTTCCGGTGGCTTACCTAATAATTTAGGCAGTTCCTGGATTTTTCTGATAACATTTTAATTTCCCTGTAAAAAAAGAAAACATAATCTGCTCATGTCTCATGAGTAGTGAATGAAATTTCATTTTTCTTACTCTCTGGTCACTGAAGTTGCTACATGGTGTGTTTTATGTTCCGGTTAGACTTAACCGAGTCTTTGAATTAGGAATCTTAACTTTTAAGTTACGCTTGTATATGATATAATCTTTCTCCGGACACTAAAAATCCTAAAAACCCTAATCGCAAATTATTCCAAATGGAAACACTCCCAGAGGCGATATTGACGGAGATTTTAGCGAGGCTGCCTTTGAAAAGCATCTACAGATTCAAATCGGTAAGCAAAACATCGAAATCCTTAATCGAATCTGTGTATTTCCGCCGTCACTATGTGTCTCTGCACCAAAACTCAAACTCGTGGTCGCTAACGTGCGGCATAACAAAAGAACTCATAAGGTTCTATAGATGCGAGACATGGGATCTCCCAGAGTCTCTAGCTCTTTTGATCCCATATCGTTTCTATTATTCCAATGGACTGATTTTGATTCAAGGATCTTATCGTGGTCATGGTAGCTGCTTTGTGGGCAATCCAGTTTTACAAGAGTGGATCAAAATCCCTCCATCTCCAGATGATTCTTCTCTTGTTTATAGTTTGGTGACTCGCGTGGATGAGGATGGAGTCGTTTTGAGCTTCAAAGTGATTAGCTTAACTTCACTAGATAGGACGAGTTTGAGTATGTTTCTTTATTCCTCTGATACAGGGCTATGGACTTCCAAGATAATTCACTGCGCTCACAAAATCGCCGACCTTCATGATAATTATCTGACTGTGGACGGTACGATTTACTATAACCGTCTATATGGGCAACGTGGAGTAGTTGTAGCTCATGATTTGTATTCCGAATCTGATCAGTTCCGGGTTATACCTCTCCCAGATCACAACGAAGGCGATGGGAACAAGAAAAGAGTCTTGACTACTACATCCGGAAGACATTTCATGTGTATGAGAACATCATTAGCTCAAAAGGAAGAAACCGTTTTAAAGGTTTGGAGGTTGAACAATGATGATGACTCTTGGCAGCTTTTGTCCAAAACCAACCTCCCAATGTTTATAGGTGACTATGTACCTACGGCAATGCATCCTTTTGATAGTGATATCGTCTATATATGGAGCAAACAGAATCGTCATACGGTATCATGTAACTTGCGGACAAAGAAGAATACATTCCTCGGAGATGAATATAATCAAGAGGGTATGTGGAACAAAGCCAACAGAGTTTCGGTCACGTTACTACAATTCATGCTCCCACGGTGGATGGAACCGGTGCCTCGTCCTCCCCATATTGAGATGATTGATACAACTAAACTACTTTCTGAGCCTAGTTTACGCGGAAAGAGGTATAAATTCAAATACGTGTGATTTTGACTCAATGATTTCAGAATGCTTTTTAAAAAAAAAAAATCTTGTGTTTTGAGTTTCTTTCTCGTTATTTTATGTTTGAACCACAAAATAAAAACAAAACAAGCAGTTTACAATTTACATACAATTTACATTAAACATTACTGATCAGTGCGTTGAAGAAGTCGTTACATCAAACATTCAGCTACTAAAACTCAAACTTCTACAAAAAAAAATGTTGTGTTTTGAGTCATACATATGTAGCGACCAGTGTTTTCTTGATTAAAACCGACGGTCTAAAATCAAATAGCCTAGTAAACCGATGGATATATAACGTTACGCTTTCCGGTTAAGCGTAACCGGCTCTTTGAATTAGGAATCTAATCTTGTCTTCGTCGTCGTCGTCTCCATTATCACTACACCGTTGATATTAGGGTTTCGACTGAATTCTCCGCCGGAGAAAGCTCGGATCTGAAATCCAGTTGCTGGTGAACCAGAGCCATCAAAAATTTCGAAACCGATCTTACGATTTCTAAACCAAAACCTAAGTTCAATAGTGATATGCAGATCACATGTCATCTCCCGATTTCGATTCCTTCGATCAATCCACGAACCTCGATTCCAGTTTTATCACTGTCCTCAAATCCTCGCCGCATTTCCAATCTCACTTCAATTCAGAACGCAAAACACAGTTTCAAGATATCACACAAATCTCAGACTGGTTTCAGCAACCCTGTTTTGGTTTTGGCTGCAATGAGAAGCGAAGATGGTGTTGAAGTCGTCGACGACGATGCGTTCTATATGAGGAAGTCTGTGGAGCTAGCAAAGAGAGCAATTGGGTGTACAAGTCCTAATCCCATGGTAGGTTGTGTCATTGTCAAAGACGGAGTTGTTGGTGAAGGGTTTCATCCCAAAGCTGGTCAGCCTCATGCTGAGGTATAAACAATTTTTTGCAAAAAGGTTCAATTTTTCTTGATGGGTTTATGCAAAATGAGGAAACGTTAGTTCTAGTTTTCATTTTTGTGGAATTTTGAGTTTGATTCATGGCATTGTTGGTTAGGTGTTTGCTCTTAGAGATGCTGGAGACTTAGCTGAGAATGCTACTGCTTATGTTAGTTTGGAACCATGTAATCATTACGGAAGAACACCTCCCTGTACAGAAGCATTGATTAAGGCTAAGGTGAAAAGAGTTGTGATTGGGATGGTTGATCCCAATCCAATCGTGTTTTCGTCTGGTATTAGTCGTTTGAAAGATGCTGGTATTGATGTCACTGTGGGTGTTGAAGAAGAGTTATGCAAGAAGATGAATGAGGGATTCATTCATCGAATGTTAACAGGAAAGCCTTTTCTTGCCCTCAGGTAAAAAGTTCATTGCTTCTCTCTTGAGTGTGGAGACTAGACCGAGTCAATAGATTGTTTTTTGTAAGTTTTCGAAATCTTTGCAGGTATTCTATAACTGTGAATGGTTGTTTTGTGGACAAGATTGGGGAAGGGGCTATAGATACTGGTGGGTACTACTCAAAGCTATTACAGGAGTATGACGCTATAATACTTTCGTCCTCGTTTTCTGATAAGCTCCCGAGCATTTCCTCGCAAGAAGATACTAATGCTTCAATCCAACCTATTCAAATCATAGTAGCTAGCAATGTACTACAGTCTCCTGTCCTTGCTTCTTCCAGCACAGTGGAAGAATCGGGTCCAAAAGTTGTTCTGTTCACCGGAAAGGAATTGGTTGCAGAGTCTGGAATCAACAGTAGCGGGGTTGAAACCGTGGTATTGGAAAAGATAAACTTGGATTCTATTTTGGATTACTGTTATCGCCGTGGACTATGCAGTGTGTTGTTGGATTTGAGGGGGAACATCAAAGACCTTGAAGTGCTTCTGAGAGATGGATTCGAGCAGAAACTGTTGCAGAAAGTAGTGATTGAGGTTTTACCAGAATGGAGCACGAAAGATGAGAGACAGATATCGTCAATGGAGTGGTTAGAATCAAAACATGTGAAAGATTTGCAGTCTAAGCAATTAGGTAGAAGCGTTTTGCTAGAGGGCTATTTTTGATGTTTTGATGTATGATGTCATGCATGATACTTTTTCAAAAGCATTGTATTTTATCAAGGGTTTACAGATAATATTGATGGACTAATAAAAGACTTTTGTAGAAGTTTTAAATTTTGAAAATAAGCAAATATTTTCACATGTTGAGAATGTGATTCCACCTTCTTTATATGGCCTACACATGATGGGTATCCTAAGATCTAGTGTGGTTTCGTAATTGGATAATTGGAACTCATGAATAAGATGTCAACTACACAACAATGTATTGAAAACCGATAGTTTTGTCAACTGCATTACATGTTTGACAAATCTTCTAGATTTTTGTGGGAATATGAACTAATGGACAAGAAATAAGTACCAATCAAAGCATATTTGATTTGGATTTTTGTTAAGGAAATACGAAAAGCAAAACCAATATATCTAGAGATGTTTAAAACTACAACAATCCTACTTTCAAATTCAGAATTTATAATTGCTAAAAAAAGAGTTTTTTTTTTCTTTCTTCTTTTTTTGTTATAGCATTAAATTTAAGAACATTACGCGCTATCTATATAATGATTGTTTTAAATGAGTTAACCTTTTACCATTATTCGAAAAACCGAAATACAGTATGTATATATGTCATAGTTTGTATCCGACATAAAACATCTAATCTAATCTAGTAGTATGTGTACATAATAATAGAGAAATGTGATAAAGATTCATCTACAAATTGGTGATGGGAACAAATTAAAGATTATGAGCATGTCTTTATGTCGACTATGTTCGAGTGGTTCAACAAAATCCACGCAATTGCCTTAGCGAAAAAGTTGACTATACTCACCCCACCACTCTCCATTTCACAACCTTTTCTTTTATCCTTCTCCTTTTGCATTTATAGAAAACGATGTTAAGTATTTTTCAATGATGGAATTCAGAAAAAAATAATTGTTAAGCTAATGTCATTACTATACTAAGTAAATGTAAGTACATGATTAGCCAACCAATTGGAGAATTGAGTGATCTTATCGAACCCCAAGTTCGAACAAACGCTATATAATTGAGAGTCAAATTATTGATCAAAAAATTACGCAATGGTCTAAAATACAAACAGAGACTATTTGTTCAATAGTTCTAGCAAATTTCTGATTTAAATATGCACCCAAAAACCATGTGAGAGTTAATTGGCATGTTTTATATCCAATATCGATTGACGATGCATGAAAATATAATATCATGTGAGAGTTATGAGTTATGACTAACGAGCTTTGACTTAAAATGATTTGTTTATAAATAATTTAACGCATGCCTCTTACAAACTAATGTTGATTCATTGTTACTACCAATTTGATATTCTTAAATCTTTAAAACTAGATGAATACATAAAACAATATTGACCATAACATGAGTCAAGAATTTTATTTAAAGAACTTACCTTTTTAACTTTGTCTTGCTTTTGTTATGTTCTATATAATAATTTGGTATATATATAACTTTCGTTCTTTACAATGCCGTTTTCACTAACTAAATTGTTAATTATCATTAGGCGAATCAAGATGTCACTTCAACCAACCTCCTTCTTTATATAAGCGTGGTTAATATTGAGTTTTATCATCATTGTCTATGTGAAAAAGTTGAGAAGAAAAATAATGGAGCCGAGCCATTCAAACACAGCTCAATCAAGAAGATCTGTAGATCGCAAAACAGTTGAGAAAAATAGAAGGATGCAAATGAAATCTCTCTACTCAGAACTCACCTCTCTTCTTCCCCATCATTCTTCTAGGGTTTCTTTCTTCTTCTATTTGTTCTTGTTCATCTTATGCATAATTTTTTGATTCCATGATGAGTACTTATATCTTAATGTATATAAACTCTTTTTTTGTTTGGTGTTAGGAGCCTTTAACACTGCCTGATCAGCTAGATGAAGCTGCGAACTACATCAAGAAGCTACAAGTGAACGTGGAGAAAAAGAGAGAAAGGAAAAGCAAACTTGTTGCAACTGCAACTTGCGAGAAGTTGAATTCCGCTGGATCATCATTGGCTTCTTCGAGTGTCGACGTCTCCGTGCCTAGAAGGCTGCCAAAAATCGAGATTCAAGAAACCGGTTCGATTTTTCACATCTTTCTCGTGACAAGCTTGGAACACAAGTTTATGTTCTGTGAGATCGTTCGTATTCTCACTGAGGAACTAGGAGCTGAGATCACACATGCTGGATACTCCATTGTTGATGATGCCGTCTTCCACACTCTTCATTGCAAGGTATAACATCCAAGGACACATTTTTTTGACTTAGAATATAGCAATCTCAAATTTTGCTACTACTACTACTACTACTAAGTCTATTATGTTAGAATATTACGTGTAGTCCAGAAGATTGTATATTTGTATAAACACAGTGGGAATGGGATTAAAGTTCCGTCACCGGGATATATTATAAAGTTTATAACATATAAAATGCACTCAAAATGCTAAGAAAAAGAAACTGTACATCGGTCCCATTTGATTATAAGTTTGTACTAGTTGATTCCTCCTAATATCCATTTATGTCCTTGATGTTTTTTTGTTTTGTTTATTGTGAATGAAATTTGTTAATTTATATTTTAATGTACATATATAGGTGGAAGAGTGTGATTACGGAACTAGGAGTCAAATTCCTGAAAGACTGGAGAAGTTTGTGAACAGTGTTAATTAATTAATATAATTTTCTTGTTCCTTTTTTTTCTTGAAAAAAAGGTGTAAAATGTTCTTGTTCCTTTTCTTGATTTTGTATTTGATGTCAGACTCCTTTTCTTGAATTATATCATGTGCTGTGAAAGTGATGTTTTATTGTGAGCATAATTATATTTTATCTCTACTAACAGCTGTGAAATATAGGATGATAAATTTTTAAGAACTAAACCAAAAAAATAAAATTGAGAACAATTACATGAACGAGAATTTTAGCCTAATCATTAAAATCTGCTAGGAATGTAACAATTTTTAAATATTTTTAAAAATAGCCATCAAATAATGAAAAATTAACCGACCATATTTTTTGTTTTTTCATATGAAGTATGATACATTATCATTTGAAAAAAAATTCAAATTAATATATATACAACTAAACAAGTAACCATTTTATCTTTGAGACTTATGACAACTAGCAAACCATTGATATAATTATTATGGTGTGCGATTTATAGACAATTACATTTTACCGAGCAACCAAAAATCCAATCATATTTATACACACTTTTGTATTAAAATTAATAAAATAACCAAAAATTATACCATTTAAACTAATTTCTGATAAAATAATTTTTGATTAAAAAAATAATCTGAGATAATATTTCAGTGGGATCAAAATACTTTATTTGTTCCTTGATGATATAATATGTTGTTCACATTTTAAATTAATCAGAAGAAACAATATTGATAAAGTTTTACATATGGGCCGCTGTAAAAATTTGGTCCAACAAATATTATTAAAAGCCCATAAAGCCCAAATATGAACAAAACACGTTTTTTTTCTTCTACATTCTCTCTCCATCATAGTCTAAAGAATTAGGGTTTCCGCTTTCTCCACACGCAGCTGCAACACTATCTTCTCCCCCAAAAAAAATGGTCGCCGAAGCTTTCGAATTCGTCGCCGTTCCTTTCAATTTCGATGGCTGGGGACCTCCAGACGCTTCCGACGTTTCCTCCTCCGCCTCTTCCACCAGTGTTGCCGCCGCAAATCTCCTCCCCAATGTTCCTTTCGCTTCCTTCTCCCGTTCTGATAAGCTCGGCCGTGTAGCTGATTGGACTCGCAATCTCTCTAACCCTTCCGCTCGTCCTCCCACCGGATCCAAATCAGATCCGTCTGCAGTTTTCGATTTCTCCGCTTTTGCTATTGACGAAGGATTCGGTCTCGCTTCCTCCGGTGGAAATCCCGATGAAGACGCAGCTTTCCGTCTCGTCGACGGTAAGCCACCGCCGCGTCCTAAATTCGGACCTAAGTGGCGTTTCAATCCTCACCACAATCGGAATCAGCTTCCTCAGCGGCGAGATGAAGAAGTCGAGGCTAAGAAGCGTGATGCTGAGAAGGAGCGAGCTCGACGTGATCGTCTCTACAATCTCAACCGTAACAACATCCATCACCAGCGCCGTGAAGCCGCCGCTTTCAAATCGTCCGTTGATATTCAGCCGGAGTGGAACATGCTTGAGCAGATCCCTTTCTCGACGTTCTCGAAGCTCTCGTTCACTGTTCAAGAGCCAGAAGATCTCCTTCTCTGTGGTGGCCTTGAGTACTACAACCGCGTGAATGATCGCATAACGCCCAAGAACGAACGTAGACTCGAGCGTTTCAAGAACAGGAACTTCTTCAAAGTCACTACTAGTGATGATCCTGTGATTAGGCGTCTTGCTAAGGAAGACAAAGCTACTGTTTTCGCTACTGATGCTATATTAGCTGCTCTTATGTGTGCTCCTCGATCTGTTTACTCTTGGGATATTGTTATCCAGCGTGTTGGCAACAAACTGTTCTTTGACAAGAGAGATGGCTCACAGCTTGATTTGTTGTCTGTGCACGAGACATCTCAAGAGCCATTGCCTGAGGCTAAAGATGATATCAACTCTGCTCATTCTCTAGGTATGGAAGCTGCGTATATCAATCAGAACTTTTCGCAGCAGGTGTTGGTTAGAGATGGAAAGAAGGAAACTTTTGATGAGGCGAATCCATTTGCTAATGAAGGTGATGAGATTGCTTCTGTTGCTTATAGGTATAGGAGATGGAAGCTTGATAATGATATGCATCTTGTTGCGAGGTGTGAGTTGCAGAGTGTTGCTGAGCTCAACAACCAGAGATCGTTCTTAACTTTGAATGCTCTTAATGAGTTTGATCCTAAGTACTCTGGTGTTGATTGGAGGCAGAAGCTTGAAACTCAGAGAGGTGCGGTTTTAGCTACTGAGTTGAAGAACAATGGTAATAAGTTGGCTAAGTGGACTGCACAAGCTCTCTTGGCTAATGCTGACATGATGAAGATTGGTTTCGTCTCTAGGGTTCATCCTCGTGATCATTTCAACCATGTTATCTTGTCTGTTTTGGGGTATAAGCCTAAGGATTTCGCTGGACAGATCAATCTGAACACTTCTAACATGTGGGGGATTGTGAAATCCATTGTTGATCTTTGTATGAAACTAAGCGAAGGAAAGTATGTTCTTGTCAAGGATCCATCGAAGCCTCAAGTGAGGATTTACGAGGTTCCACCAGATGCTTTTGAGAATGATTATGTTGAGGAACCGTTGCCTGAAGATGAACAGGTTCAGCCACCTGAGGAGAACACAGAGGGAGCAGAACCAAGTGTAGCTGCAGCTAAAGAAACCGAGGATAAGAAAGCTGATGAAGCTCAAGCTTGATTGTTTAAAGTCAGGTAATTTATACAAACCCTCTTAAATTGAAAAAGTTGTTACCGTTATATGCTTGTTGGATTTGATTGATCAATTGTTTAGGAACTTGGATTAAGCACTTAGATTACATGAATTTGCAGAACGCACTATAATTAATCTAGTTTGTGATCATCTGACTTTCATGCTTTTGTGTTCATCATAGATTAGAAAGTGGTGGCGTAGTGTGTGATTGATGATTTTTACTTGTAGCTATAAAATTATAAAACCAAAGCATCATTCATATATTCACAATTTGAAGTATTTTCTTCAGGTCAAAGTCCACACTTGTGGTTTCTGGGTTCGTTTGAGAGTTGAAGCTTCAATCAGACAACAACTATGGAGGGTTTTGTTTTCTATTATCTTGTCTTTTTTCCAATTTTTGGTGGTACTGCTGTAATTTGAGATTTAGAACACTATCTTCGTGACATATTTTGGAAAAATCATCACATGGTTCACAAAACATAAATCTTTTTTTTTATATATCAGGCTCTCTTATTTACCCTCCAAATGTCTTGAATCATTTTGCACAAGTCACTTGATTTTATAAAGTTTTCAATTTATGGTTAAAGTTATTTTGTTTCTTATAACATGATAGTTATTTGTTAGTTTTATTTGTTGCTGTCGTTCAGCATATTCTCTTATGAATGAGTTTTGATTCTAATTGTCCTGGTCGGTTTTTATTCTCTGTTAAACTGTCATAGCTCACATTTATTTCTATATTAAACCCAAAATTAGAAAAACTCAACCAAATGGTTTCACTAAGCATTCGGTTTTTTTTTTTACATTTTCCAATAGGAACACCGATATATTAACTAATAATTGTAGCAACGGCAAAAACCATAACAATGCAACAAAACAAACCCCTTGCCCCTAAAGCCTCCTTTAATCCTTTTAAATAGGTTACATCTGAGCTCTTCAATTTTCAAAACATATACTCAAGAACATACAATAAGCATAGAGCAAAATCAAAAGAAGAAGAAAAATGGGTTCCAACATGAACATAATTTTCTTCTTTGCTTTGTTTTTCATCTACTTATCTTTCCCTAAAATCTCACTCGCAAATTCTGAAGTCGGTATGATTATTTAGCTCTCTCTCCTATTTCATTCTACTAACTTTTAATCTTTTTGTATCAAAATTCAGACTTATATATGTTTTTGTTTCTGTTTTTAATCCGAAAACAGACGATGAAACTCCATTCACATATGAACAAAAGACAGAGAAAGGACCAGAGGGATGGGGCAACATAAATCCGGAATGGAAAGTTTGTAACACCGGAAGATTCCAATCTCCGATCGATCTCACAAACGAAAGAGTCAGCCTTATCCATGATCAAGCTTGGCATAGGCAATACCAACCAGCTCCTGCTGTCATTACAAACAGAGGACATGACATTATGGTAAAACTTTTTATTTCAATATTTAGTTTATTCTCACTACATTATATTATCATTACAACACCTAAAACATTTGAAATCTTTTTTTTTTTTACTTCTTTCTCAAGGTATCGTGGAAAGGAGATGCTGGGAAAATAACAATACGACAAACTGATTTTAAATTGGTGCAATGCCATTGGCATTCACCCTCTGAGCATACCGTCAACGGAACTAGGTATGACCTAGAGCTTCACATGGTTCACACGAGTGCTCGAGGCAGAACTGCAGTTATTGGAGTTCTTTACAAACTTGGCGAACCTAATGAATTCCTCACAAAGGTAACCGTATAATACTTAATATTGTATTTTTAGAGATTTTGCTTGATGATTTTGTAATTTTCAAAAATAACACATATATGCAGCTACTAAATGGAATAAAAGCAGTGGGAAACAAAGAGGTAGATCTAGGTGTGATTGATCCTCGAGAGATTAGGTTTCAAACCAGAAAATTCTATAGATACATTGGCTCTCTCACTGTTCCTCCATGCACCGAAGGCGTTCTTTGGACTGTCGTCAAAAGGGTATTTACATTTTTGTTTCATTTTTATATAAATTTTTATATAATGATCTTAGCTTCCTTCTTAACTCATTACATATGCATGATCCTTCGTCTGTATGTATATGTAGGTGAACACAATATCAATGGAGCAAATCACAGCTCTGAGGGAAGCCGTTGATGATGTGAGTAGTCGAAATTGCCTTTATGTAGTAATTTCATGAACAAATATTGACTTGATTTTTTTTAAATAACCAATTAATTAATTAATTTACCCAACTGAATAGGGGTTTGAGACAAATTCAAGACCGGTTCAAGACTCAAAGGGCAGATCAGTTTGGTTCTACGATCCAAATGTTTGATTTATTGATTTCATTTATTTTGTAATACGCTTTACCAAATATACTATTTTGTAATATCAAAGATTTTTCGAACTTTAATTAAGAAAGCAATGAGTTAACTCCATTCATGTTTCAATATCAGCAATGTTCCTCAATATACCCAGTAGTAATACTCCACTAATCCTCATCGGAAAAGAACAAACTTACCTGATTACATCAACATTACTAACCACTTACCACTGTCATCTATATATATAAAGTTGGCTTTTCTCTCTTCTCCTTCCTCCACCTCATCACTTTATTTTTAATAAATTAATTCAAATCATCAAAGAACATTAAATCTAAAGTTAATGTATCAATTAATTCACTTATTTGTGTAATATTTTTATTATTAAATAATTCAAAACTAAAATATAAACCAAAAACAAATTGAAAAAATACAACAAAAAAAATATCTAAGTAAAATACAATAATTATTACATATTGTGTAATATTTTTATTATTATTAAAAACAATCAATTTAAATAATTCAAAACTTAAATATAAACCAAAAACAAAATTAAAAAAATACAACAAAAAATATCAAAGTAAAATATGAATAATGAATAATGATTAAACAAAGATATATAAAAAAGAAAAATATTAATCAAGTGCTCAAATATTAAAATAATATATATATTTAAGAGAAATGTACAAGGTTATTTGAAATAAAACATATTAAGTATAACTTATTCTAAACATCACACACACAGAAAAAAATAGTGAAAAATACTAGGAAGGAATTTGAAAAAGTTATTTGTAAAAAAAAAACAGTTAAGATGGTAGTGGTAGATTGTAAAATTTTAATTAAAAATTAAAAAAAAATTCTATATTCGGATAAATACACATATTTAAAAGTTAGAGTAATCTTATAATTTTGTAGATTAGGAGAATCAAAATAAAAGAATATTGTGTAAACCATCATAGACTATACATACTTTAAAGTAAAAAAATTATATATGTGAACATAATTTTTCTTTTGTCAAACAGTTAAGGTAAAATGTAATATTTGATGTTATAATATGATGTTTACGAATAAAAATGAGTCCAATTATGAGTTTTATTACTACGAAGCAAAGCTTATATGTAGTAGTATATAACACTCAAAAAATTTTGCGAGAAAGAGTGGGTATATTATCTTAAAAAAAATTACGTCTATGTTAGTAATTACTCCCTCCGTTTTAATTTAATTGTCGTTCTGGGACGTAATTTTTGTTTCATAATATTTGTCGTTTTAGATTTTCAATGCAGATGTTTGGTAAATATTCCTTCTGTTTAAAAAGTTTACCCAATCAAAAAATTATTAAATATATTAATAAAAGGCAAAACAGAAAATTTATTAGTTTTCTTAATTTGTGTGCAAAAAACTTAAACGACAATTAAAAAAAAACAGAGGGAGTAATAATCACTCAACCGATAAAAAAAGTATTGGAAGATGAAAAATAGTTATGATATGTCTTCATAATTAATATTTCTAGAATGTGAAAAACAATAAATGCAATAGATGACGAATGTATACCGAAAAATAAAGAAAGAATTAATTGTGAAAACATGTTAAAATAAATAGATAAGTTATATATCACTTAATAAAATAAAGTTGACATCTGTATAGATTTATATTTTCATATTGAAAAATTATAATTATATTCAACAGTTTGTATTAATAATTAAAAGAATTATAGTCCCGCACAACGTGCGGGTTATAAATCTAGTATACTATAAAAGCAAGCAGTCTAAGCTACTAAATCTAACTCTAAATAAGCACATATATACTCTAATTAAGCACACCTAAAGATAAAATGGTCAGAAAGAGAGGGAGAAAGACTAATCAACAAGATTAATGGTGAGGTTAGAGTTTGTCCTTGAGGACTCGGCGAGAGGATAGTCGTCATATATTCCTTCAAACCCTTCCTCTTCCTGATGTATCCAATATTTGTTAACTTATTCTAACAATAATAGATTCATACAATTAATATATTCGATCAATAGCACTTTCTTTCACAATTTTTTTTTTAATATTCAATTATCATTTATCACCAAGCCAATCCATCAAAGAATCTCTTAGCCCTGGGCATTCGGATACTCGGGTCGGGTTTGGGTTTTCGGAGGAGTTTAGGACCCATTCGGATAAATGTAAAAATTCGGTTCGGTTTCGGTTTGGGTCTTTTCGGGTTCGGGTCGGATCGGATATAGATTTTCAGAACCAAAAAAACCCGATTATTTTTGGATACATAAAAACCTGGAATTTTATCCGAATACCCGAAAATTTTCGTGTAAATTCTCGGTTTTTTGGATAAATACCCGAATTTTCGGATAAATACCCAGAATTTCGGGTTAAAATTTGAAATTTTGGGTATTCTAATTAAAAAATTGGGTATTCGGGTTCTAAATTATTAATATCTGTTTTTATTTCGGTTATTTTCGGATTCGGGTTCGGTTCGGGTTTGGGTTTTCGGGTTGAGGAGTTTAAGACCCAATAGGGTAAATCCTAGATTGCGGGTTCGGATTCGAGTCCAATTTTTCGGTTCAATTCCGGTTCGGTTTTTCGGTTTCGGTTTTTTTGCCCAGAGCTAGAATCTCTATTAGTCTATAAAACCAGAATCACGAGAAAATGTTGTTTGATTACACAGAGAAATACATTTGGTACGTAGCTAATCATCATGTCCCATTTTTTAATTCATCTCTCAGTCGACGACAAGTGAAACCCTTAAATAAGCAAATCAGAATCGTAGTTGAACAACCAAAGTCAAGTGAGCTAAAGGGAAGGCCAAAAGAGATAGCCTATATAAAATACACATGGTTTACTCCATTTAGGGTTTTGTGTTTTCGGTACCTTTATATATGTAATTAACATTCACCTTATAAAGTTTTTACATGTGTGTAATTTTATACAACTTTATGTACATTTCGGTTTCGATCGGTACATTTTTACTAATAATAAAATTTTAAAAAATGATGAAAGCCCATAATCTACGGAAGCAAGCTAGAGAATGCAAGTAGAGAGATTTCAAATAAGCCATGTTTTGTTTGTTCAAGTCGTTCGTTATTATTCAACATATTCTTTATGAATAAGTTCAATTTTATTATCCAGGTCGATTTTAATCTTTGTCATATTGTCATAGCTCACATAAACTTACTATAAAATCCCAAATTAGAAAACTCAACCAAATGGAACCAATGAACTGTTTTTTTTGGTTTTGGTTATCATTGAGAAATCAGTTTTATATTTTTACAATAGATGCACCAAATTAATAACTAATAATTCGCATTTCGCAGCAACCGCAAAAGTTACAAAATAACAACAAAACAAACCTTTCCATAAAGCCTCTTTTATAAATAGGTTAATATCTCTTATAAACTCTTTCATTGTCCAAAACACTCAAGAAGATTAAACACAATCAATTCTGAAAAGAATTATTTAAAAATGGATCCAAACACAAAAACAATTTTCTTGTTTGCAATGTTTTTCTTCGATATATTTTTCCCTAATATTCTACTCGTTTATGCTCGTGAAGTCGGTATGATTCCTATATCCCTACCTATTGTACTCTAGTAATCTGATTTTTTTTTGGATCTTAATTATGACTTTATTACTATAATAATTTGAAAAAACAGGCCACAACCACAAAGCATCATATACATACAAACAAAAAACAGACAAAGGACCAGAGGGATGGGGTAACATAATTCCTGATTGGAAAGTTTGTAACACCGGAAAATTTCAATCTCCGATCGATCTTACCAACGAAAGAGTCAGTCTTGTTCATGATCAAGCATGGAATTTAGATTACAAACCAGCTCCGGCTGTAATTGTAAATAGAGGACATGACATTATGGTATACACATTTTCTAATTCATCATAGTTGTTATATTTTCCACTTAATTATATTATTATTAATGCATTCATTATGGTGATTTAAATCTTGATATAACTAAAAATAGGTATCGTGGAAAGGAGATGCTGGAAAAGTAACAATTCATCAAACAGATTTTAAATTGGTGCAATGCCATTGGCATACTCCCTCTGAGCATACCATTAACGGAACTAGGTTTGTATTTCTTTTTTTCAACAAATGGCAAAAGAAATAAAAACAATTTCGCTTACACCAAATTTGTCAAAACTTTTAGATGATTTTTTTTTTTGATGTGTTACAGTTACGATTTGGAGCTTCACATGGTTCACACGAGTGCTCATGGCAAAAATGCAGTGATTGCTGTTCTTTACAAATTAGGTGAACCTAATGAATTCATTGCAAAGGTACAGTTTATAATTACATATATATATATATGATTATTTTATTTTTAAAATTAGTTTGATGATTTGTTAATTTCGAAATAAAATAAACATGCAGCTACTAAATGGAATAAAAGGAGTGGAGAAAAAAGAGAAAGATATAGGGATGGTGGATCCTCGAGAGGCTAGGTTTCATAGCAAAATCTATAGATACATTGGGTCTTTAACTGCTCCTCCTTGCACTGAAGGCGTTATTTGGACCGTACTCACAAAGGTACGCATTAGTATAATTTTTGTTTCATTTTATAAATTTGATAACCTTCTTTATTCATTACATATATTTTTCGATATATACAAATATTACAAAATATCAGCAAATTTTCGTATATTGGTATATGTAGGTGAACACAGTATCAATGGAGCAAGTTACAGCTCTGAAGGAAGCCGTTGACGATGTAAGTACATAGTCGAAATTAATTATGTAACTTCATTAGAATAATACTAATTTTGTTTATTTCTAACTAATTAATTGAATGATCAATAGGGGTTTGAGTTAAATTCAAGACCTGTTCAAGACCCACATGGAAGATCAGTTTGGTTCTACAATCATAATGTTTGATAGATTAAATTAATTTAATATTTTTTGTAATATCCTTTTGCATAAAAAGAAATTATCTATATTTTGTAATATCGAGAATGTTCGAAAGAAAGAAACAGTGAGTTGCATTAATTCATTTTTAAAATAAAAGTATATATAAACATCACATCATCAATTGCTCCCTACCTCAAACCTTTGCTCTATCTAATTACTGGTCACCAGTGTCAGTGTGTTAGCCTTTATATCCCTGTTCGAGTGAGTAAGTTGTTATCACGTCACAAAGACACACTGTGGAAAGGCTTGCCTTAAGGTATCATTAGCTGACTCGAGAACTGAAGAATCTGTATCATCGAGAATCTTTAGCTCATGCCAAATTTTCATTTTTCAATGAATTGATGATCATTATACAAAATACAAGTTGTCTTTGTTAATGTGAAATCCATTTCGTTTGTCATAATTTGGATTTTATCGTAACTTGTAAGAGAATCATATGTTTGGTACTTTTATCAAGAATTAATGTCAATGTTTTCCTCCTCTTTCGACTTATTAGTTCAGAGAACTGGAGTAGGAAAATTAAATAGGTCCGGAGACGAAGAACTTCAAAGCGCAAATGTATGTGGCTCAGTTCCGGGAACTGCTAGCGTTAATGCTGTTGAAAAGCTCAGGCATATGGGAATTGGTGAGTTTGGTTCTCTTGCTGATCTCTTGTTTCTTCTTCTTCTTATCTATTGGTTTATTCGGTACGCCATGGAGCTGTTCAGCAGCTCTCCTCTCCGCAGTGTTTGTGGCCGGCTTCAAACCGATCTTTCGCAGCTCCTTCTCCACGTCCAGCATGTCGCTCGGGACGTCCATGTCGCGGAATATAGCTTTCAATTCGTTATCAATCTTAAACGGATAGTCTTCAACATTTGGATACGCAATGCCCTCTTTTGAAACAGTGTTTACTGTCATCCAAAAAATGTCACCTGAAGCTGCCAGAGCCTGCAAACACACAAAACAACCTCAAAACACTTAAGAAAATGGCATTTGTATTTTTCCAAATTAAAACAACAGAAAATGCAATTGCAATGCTTTACCTGCAAATCTTCCATGATGTTTGGGTATGCATCTTTGAGATCAGCCACATCAATCCCATTTTGGTATTTGAATACCAACGAACGAAGCTGGCTCTTGTCCTTGATATCGTGCCTAGCCTGTGACGTGACGCCAGAGTAGCAGAATTCAAAGAGAAAATGAGAAATTTGTCATAGATAAATCAACCTTGAATGAAATGTCAAGTTTTAGGATATTACCTTGTAAGAGAACCTTCTTCCGTCATAATGCACTCTAGGATTCTTCGTCAAACTATCAAAAACACCCTTATTGGCTTTCATATCAACGTAACAAGCTTTGTTTATTTGCTCTGCCGTATATGCTTCCCTTGTCTACAAGACAACTCAACTTGATAATATAAATTACAAGCTCATATAACGGAAGACAAAGAGAGGGGAGACACAAATTAAACCTTGAACAAAAGATCAATGACAAGCTTCATTTGAGCTCCAACAGCACTGTTTCTTATGTTGTTAATGTACTGAAGTTGCTTGGTATTGTCTGAGAACCTGACAGGAGCAGCATCAGGCTTATTCTGAGTGATTGCCGCGGGCAGAGGCACGTACTGCCTCGACGAAGGCCCCGATCTTTCTCTTGAAGAAGCAATGCTGGAAAGCGTAGATTGGCATTTCTCTTGCTGTTTGTTGAACTTATCTAGCTGCTCCTTTAAAGCCATCTGAATTTTTACAGAGAAAAACATGACCTTAATCTTTTCAATATCAATTCTGAATGCGCAGAGACTACAAAACTTTGGTTATTTTGATATGGCCATGTACAAAATTTCAGAAACTACAAAAAGAAAATCATCTGAGATCCCAATTCATAGGTCACATCATGAGAAAATCAAAATCGACATCATGACATTAAGAAGATCATGGACACAAAATAACTTCATTGATTATAAAAATTTATATAGAATTAGAGTTTGCTTAATAGACAAGGCCGATTCCCCCAAAAATTAGGGTTTCCACTCGATGAGATTTTCTATGCATAGGGTTTAGTCAATCTAGACAAACCTTAGAGAAAGAATGAAGCAAGGGATTAGAATCGAAAACAGAAACTTGATTTTTTTTGTTTGATCAATGAGATCTAGTATATACAGGAGTTTTTTTTCGATTATGAAAGAGAGATTGAGACGTGCTTTAGGGTTTGTTGTTCGTCGAAACTGATGAATCTGATCAAACCCTTCGAAAGTTAAAATGAAAGGCTAATTTTAAGGTGTGTGATTAAAGCAAATATAAAGAAAATACAAGTGTGTAAAAAAAAAAAAGGGAACTGGTCCTCTAAGAAAAAAGTAATATTCTCATGGGCCTTTTATTATTCTAGTCAAATTGAGTTGTAATTTATATTACCCTAAATGGGTAATTTACATTAACCCACATAAAAACGGTGCGCTTAATTAATGGAAGAAACCAAAACTGTTCACGTGTTAAACACGTGTCGTCAAAATCTACACGTGTCACATACTTGTGCTGCCAGCTTCTCTGTTAAGGTGCAACGTATTAGAGAAACCGACCTTGAAGACGCACTGCAAATAGAGATGAAGAATAAGAAAAGGGATCTCTATCTCATTGTATCTCATATAGCAAAAACAAAAAAGTCCAAAAATTTCGAAGAAAATTCTTGTGTTTCTTGATTTTATTGAAAAATGGCGGCTATGCAACTAACAAGAACTGCTCTCTTTGGCCTCTCAAAGGCTTTCCCTGGAATCAAAGCTCCGGCAACTCTAGCTGCTTCTACTAGGAAAATTTCTCGCGTCTGCTTCGCCTCCTCCGTTAGCCATTCCGAGGTATATATACAATTTTTTTCATTTTCATATGGTTTCTAGTCTCATGTGTGTTATTTTGTGAAGAGTATGATTCAAATAAGTCCGGTTTGAGGGTCTGAGAGTGCACGTGATTGAGCATGTCTATTATAACCTTATCGAGCCAGTCCTAGCTAGCTTTATATGATACTATCGAACTATTTTTGCATATATAGCGGTTGCTTTATATCTTAGTTAGGCTAGGTTTTGGTCCTGCTTAGGAATTAAGAAATGATGTATGTAGCTATTAGGTTAACGTGTTGGTCAAGCTATTGATACTACTAATTCGTACCTTGTTGTGTTTAATTTCAGGGGAGAAATCCGCAAGATAACGCTAGAGATTCGAGGGCTGATTCAGCTTACGGTTCACAGAAATGGAGGGAGGATACAGGAGAAAACTATGCCCAAGCGGCTAAAGACAAGGCTAACGAAGGAGCCAGCAAAGCTGCTGATAAAGCATACGAGACAAAAGAGCAAGCAAAGGATAAAGCATACGAAACAAAAGAGCAAGCAAAGGACACAGCGTACAACGCAAAAGAGACGGCTAAGGATTATGCGGAACGGACTAAAGACAAGGTGAACGAAGGTGCGTCTAAGGCAGCGGATAAAGCTGAAGATACAAAAGAAAGAGCTAAGGGTTATGCTGAGGATACAATGGACGACGCAAAAGCGAAAGCTCGAGATGCGAAAGAGAAGGTCAAAGAGTATGGAGAAGATACTAAGGAGAAGGCAGAAGGGATTAAGGAGACTGTGAAGGGTAAAGCTGAGGAGCTTGGAGAGAAAACGAAGGAGACTGTGAAAGGAGCTTGGGAGAGTACCAAAAATGCTGCTCAAACCGTGACTGAAGCTGTGGTTGGGCCGGAAGATGATGCGGAGAAGGCACGGGCTGATATCGATAAAAGCGTGGAAGATCATACGAAGTCGAAGTGGAAAAAACAAGCAGAGAAAGATCGGAAAGACGACGATGATTTCATAACATTTAACTGATGTGGAAGAGATATCTTTGTGTTCTTAGGGGTTCATTACTCTGTGTTCTGTTTTCAGTTTATTCTCTGTTTTCAAACTAAACTTGGTCTCATGTATGTGACAATGTGAGATACATTAGTATATAACTAAATAAGACAAGGGAATCTATACTTTGTGTTCTGTTTTCAGTTTATACTCTGTTTTCAAACTAAACTTGGTCTCATGTATCTGACAATGTGAGATACATTAGTATATAACTAAATAAGACAAGGGAATCTATGGTTATTTGTTTCTACGAGTACTAAGCTTTTCTTCGTTCGGACCATAGAAAATTTGCTGTTCGAAGGTCATGATGTTTGTTTGTTTAATTTAGTGTACAAATCAACAAACTTAAATTTAATTTATCTTGGTGTTTTACAGATTCTTGAAATTCTGTTATCTTGTTATAAAAGGTTTTTGTTATAGTTGAAAATTCATTTCATTGTTACTATATATTGTTACTAAATTATTTTTGCTATGCATTATTTTCTATATAACCGTTTATTCCTCTAACTTGTATCCACTTTAAGTGCGGTAAATTTCTATGAAAATAAAAATTTCACTTCCGTGATGCGCCAATGACAGACAACACGAGCATGCTGCGGTCAGGCACAGTGTCTTCTAACTCGAAAAACGAATATCACTAGGTGGTTATCGAAGCTAATCAGCTTCTTTTATAGTTTTCTCTTCTACACTACTGATATGCTTGTTATCTAGATTTTGGTATTGTTTTCTACCTAATCCTTTCTATTGTTACCAATTGTACATAATTTATAAGAAATTTTGTATTGGACCAACAAGAGCACCAATAAAACCACAAATAAACCAGTTGTAAGAAATTTTGTATCACACCATGAGAGCGCGTAAACTATACGCGCTCACACTAATTATTTTTTCTTTTTCTCAATAAATAACATTAATTTCATATTAAAGTTAATAACTGTCTTTGGTCTTTTCTATTTAATAAAAAAGTCATTGTTCAAACATCATATAAAGAAATTTCTGCCAAAAATATATAGTTAAGCATCGTGAGATAAAGCGTGAGCACACGTGTTTTCACATAATCTCTCTTATCATAAAACCATGCATTGCATGTTTGGTTTGCCTTATATTGTCATTAAGCACTCAATGACCCTAGATTTTCTTCTGTATGTGGGATTTGACCAATTTAAGTATAGCTTCTTGATTCTTAAATTTTTTCATATACAGACAAGAGTTAAAATTAAGAAAAAGCTTTGCATCTTTGACTAAGCTTAGCCTAAGGTTTTTATGGTGTGTAGATAGATCTTCAGATTTTATTAGTACAAAATCTGTGACACGTTTTACTCATAATCTCACTCTCCTAAACCCCGAAACGTATCTCTTCTTAAATTTCCACGCCCAAGAACCTATATAAGAAGACACCTTCACACCTTCCACAACACAAAACAGAGCATAGCTAGCAACAGCAAGGTCTTATAGTTTAAGACTTTTTTTCTTTTTCTTAAGAGAGAATCAAATAGTTCTTGAGAGAAATGGATAACGTGAGTGTTTTCGCAAAGGGAGAGAACCAACTGAACGGAGAGAAGCCCCCACCGCAAGTGTGTGCAAGGTGTAGCTCTGTTAACACAAAGTTCTGCTACTATAACAACTATAACATGTCTCAGCCGCGCTACTTCTGCAAGGAATGTCGTCGATACTGGACTCAAGGTGGGAATTTGAGGAACGTACCGGTTGGTGGAGGTTGCCGTAAGCCCAAGCGTCCAAGGATAGAACAATCCTCTGTTTCTCAGGTGGCTTCCTTTGAGAACCAACCAGTTAATCATCCTTTCAGACTTGTTCATGAAAACAACGAGTCTGTTGGACTTTTTGGTGGTTCTACTTCTTCTTCCTCTTCTCCTGCTGCTGTTGCTGCCGTTCTTGGGAAGCATTTGGGTTATTTGGCTGAACTTCGTGGTGTAACCAATGTGCCTCAAGTTCGAGGTCTTCGACCTGTACTGCTGGATCGCTTGGATTTTGGTGAGGACTCGTTTCAACAAGATTATTACGATGTTGGAAATGATTTGGTTGGTAATCCTTTTATCAACCAATCAATTGGTGGTGGATATGTTAATAATCATAACAATTGTTTCATAAATCAAGTGGATCAGCACAAGTGGAACCAAAGCATCAACAACACTATGAATGTGAATCATGAAGCAAGCTCTAGTGGAAGCAGAGGATCTTCAGACACCGAGACGAACAGCAACAACGACAACAAAGATCAGAAGCACCTGTTTGATTAGATCTTCTTAACAATTTGGTCCTTGAATTTATCGTATTACATGTTCTCTATGTCTTAAGTTAATGTTTCGTTCTGTTTTTTTTTTTTTTTTTTTTTTTTTTGTTGGGTCTTTTTTAGTTATTTAAGTTTGCATCTTTGTATCCCAAAAGATTCAGACATCAGTTGTTTGATCTTTTTTTTTTCTTGTAATATATAATTATCTAAGCGTCACCAATTCCTTTTTTTGGTTGTTGTTGCAAATCTGCTACTTTCTCATTTGCTAAGTCTTGACTTGAGCCAAACGGCCCAAACCAAAATGCGTCTAATAGAAATCGGCATGTTTTTTCTTTTTTAATCATCTGATAGGAATAGAACCAAAGTCGAAAGGGTTACAAACGCTAAAAAACATATAAAGAATAGAGTAGAGAATCAAATACTTGACTATTACGTACACAATTTTAGGTTTAGCGTGGCATTTGATATTTTCTTGAAAACTATATGATAAAGCTATCATTTTACAAAATATACTTTCCAAAGTGTATAAGTTTCGGTTTGATAAACTGATTTTGTATTCTCGATTCGGTTTTGAGAATGAGTTTCTATTGTCCTAGTCTACCCAAATATTCAATATGATTATAATGCTATTCTTTAAAAAAAAAAAAGATTATAATGCTATTCATAATTCGTAAATTTAGATATAAATGTTTAATGATTGGCTAAAGAAATCGGGGGAAAAAATCATAGATAATTATATAAGTAGTTAACAAGGATAAATATAATTATAGATGTACAATATAATTATTTATATACTTAATACTTTAATAGTATCTGAAATGACCATAATTTTATTGTATTATACATAAAAATTGTTGTTACAAAAGTAGTCCTAAAGTGTCAATCATCTAGTTCTAGTAGTCAAGTAGATAGGTAAATCCAAGTAAATTAAGTTCTTTTTATAAGATATGACCAATCAAAAATGATGTAATACATAGAAATATTTTTTAAATATTACATTTATAGTCTTTATTCTTTAATGAAAATATTTATTTTAATTTATTGTTGATAAATGTTTCTCTGAATAAGTAAATAAATTTTATATGTAATTATGAATATATGTTGAACTACCTAAAAATAACATTAAATAAATAATTACATGTTGTTCACTCAGATTTTCCATAGCCACACGGCCACTTTCTTTAAAAAAATCTTTAATGGATATTAAAGAAAAATCTCATTATAACAAGGACATTGACAAAACGTTCAGATTTTGGTAGCTCATACGTGGGTTCTCATACGACCGGTTAACACAAATGAGATAAAAAGCTAGATTTTGTCAGGCATCGATTCCGACAGAGATAGAGATGAGGTCTTCCACAACGATTTCGACACGTTCTCTTTCCGAAATTAATTCATTTAATTTCAGTATCCCTATACCTATCGTTTTCAAAACTTGGCAAACCGCAAACGCATTGTATAACCACAGTGAGTTTTTTTTTTTTTTTTTTTTTAACCGTGGGATCCTAAAGGCTTTCTAGGCCCAAAGACTAATCCTACGAGGCCCACGAGAAATCCACGTTTTCTTACCACTTAAGACGTCTCCGGGTGGCCAGGGGGATTTGAACCCAGGACGGAAGCTCCAGCTCTCACATTTCATTTTTTTATCACTAAAGATAGTGTCACATTTCATTTTTTTATCAAGGCACTAATTATAAAACATACAGATAGTACTGTTTTCCCGTAGAGTGTTAACTGTAAATAATTAGTTTAACAACACCCAATTTACTATCATAATCGACGATTTGTTAAACAAGAGTAATAAAGAGAAGACCATTGGTTTTAAAAGTCATTAATTGAAAAACCTTTAAATTTTGAGTTGAATAGCTCACGACAAAATAAAATTAAGACTTACAATACACGTGTCTCATGCATTGAATACCAAAAGCTATTGACGGTACAAAACGATAAAAACAAATGCCCTACGACGTGGGTAATTGACAAACTCATCTTCATCTATATATATGAGTTTCATATCTCAAGCATTTTCATAAATCAAAACCAAAATATATATCGCTCTCATTCCTTTGATTTATTTACATACTGTTCTTGTTAATTATCGGAAAAGAAAGAAAAAATGGCAACTTCTCGTCTAGCTAGGTTTGTAACCGAGGTTGCTCCACCTCAATTCGTGACAGTGATGAGGAGGCACAGAGCAGCGAAGCAGAAGCTAGACACAATCAAAGAAGAAGACAACGATTGTTTCAATGGTGGTACGATGGTGAAAACATCTAATCATCATGTTTATTCAGCTTCTTCTTCTTCCTCTTCTTCTAGTTCGGTTTCTATTTCCGGATCTACCAGCTCTAAGAATTTTCTTGCCGAGGTTCGAAGCTCTTTGTCTGCCTTCGAAAACTAATTAGATCGACCACATACGTGTGATGTATTTTGAATTTGATCGGGTCGATATTTTTTTGTGTACCCGTTTATCTATATAGTTTGCTTAAGATTCCGACCTTTTTATTATTATGTAAAAGGTCCGATTCAGTAGACGTGCTATATATACTTCTCCATTGCCGCCGTTTATAATTTCGTATTAGATACGGGGTTCTACAAGAGTATTGTAATTTTCGAAACCCCATTTTAATAAAGATGTAGTTTTTGTAGAAATGTTTACACATGCATATATTCGAATAGTAGCAAGAACCATACTTCAGTTAACTATATATTGCATCTAAACTAATACTAGTAATATATAATCTGTATTGCAATTATTATTATTTCTTTTTGGGGGTAACAAGTCATTTTGTTAGTACATGTACATGGCCGGTTCATAAAGAAGTTCAACACAACGGAGTTCGGGACTAATCATTTACAGGAACAAACATTTGCCAGCAACGCATACATAACCCCATACTCATGATCTTCTAGACCAGACACTAATTAAATTTTGCACACCTTAAAGAGAACAATCCAATCCTTTAGCATAGCCAACGGATAAGGAAAACTTGACTACGACGCTCACAAAGGAAAACAATGAGATCGAGTACCCGTCAAATTAAAGAAGTACGAAAGTGTGAATGTGTGTGATCGTTGCACGAAGCGCAATGAGATACTCGCTAAATGTTCTTCTAAGATAGGTCATGCACTCACATCTCTATGAACAAAATTGAAATTTGAAAACTATATTTAAACTGAAACTGAAAGCGTGTGGTAAACAACTAAATTTCAATTTTGTTTGTTTTTTTATGATTCATTCATTAACTTAGAAGTTAAAACTTAACTTTACTAGTATACTATAATAAATATGAGACGATGCATGGATAAACATAATTAATTATACCGCTAAGAATAAATTATGTCTTTTATGGTGAATCAAATAAAATTATGTTTTAACAACAATGAAATATTGTAATTTTTCATATCTTGATATTATCTGAGTATAAAATAAATTGATCTTTTGGCGCGAAAATTATATTTATATTGTATTATTTACTTCATAACAAATGATAATATTATGGTAACTATAGAAAATTTTGATAAAATGTAAAATGATTTTGTGTAGTAGCAGGAGGTAAGTCCAATTGTAGAAGACACCATCACAACCGAGATCGAATCTCGGTTTCTATGAATGTAAGAATTTGGCTGATGGACCGGTCAGTTGTGGCCCAATGATTGATAAAATTTTTTGGTAAGTGATACTTCATTAGAAAATATATAATTACTAAATGGGTATTGAAAAATTATATTGTATTTTCTTAGTATAAAAGTATAATTAAATTTTATGAAGATAATGTATATAAATTTGATAAAAATGACACATGTAAAAAAAACAGAGTACCCCTTGTCAGTTTATTAGAGCATGAAATTTAAAAAAACATAGAGCATGAATACAAAGAAACCTTACTTATATTCTTAACAGATAAAAGAAACTACAAATTAGGAGACAAATTACAGAGAAATTAAAACCCTTTCAACTGAGATTTACTAAAAAAACGCACGCATTTTGAATTTGTATGTTGTTAGATAAGAAAAAAGGGACAATTTGTTTTGAATTTAAAATTGGAAAAAAAGGTTCCTTGTTGTGATTTCTCCATCATCCCCTCTCCTGAGTGCTTTCTCCTCTGTTTTATTTATCTTCTAGCCCTAGATTTGAGGAGAAAAAAACCGCTAAAGTCAGGTATTGATTGATTTGCTCTGCTTCATTGGGGTTTTGATCCAGTAACTTTTTCTATTTCTTCTTCGCCAAAAGACGGGGTTTTTCAAAAAAAATTGGTCTATTTGGAAAGACTCGTATCAAATCGAGACATCTGGGTTTTCGTGGAGTCTTCAGATCGTGCCAAGCTTTAGCTGTTACTACTGTGAGTGGGTCTGGGTCCATCTCTTTACCAGATTTTGAGGTTAAAAAATAATTCTTTGGATCAAGTTGTTCGTATGATGAATTGGCTACATTTTAGAACACGCCATTTGCAGTTTTGACACACTAATTCGTCTGGTAAACCAACAAGTGGAGTGCTTTTGATTGGGGAGGTAGTTGGTATATAGACTTATAGCTGAGCCTTAACAATGAAAAGGGTAAAAAGCGAATCTTTTAGAGGGGTTTATAGTTCTAGGAGGTTCAAGTTGTCACATTTCTTGCTTGCTATAGCTGGGTTTTACTTGGTTTTCTTAGCGTTTAAGTTCCCACATTTCATCGAGATGGTTGCTATGTTAAGTGGTGATACTGGTTTAGATGGGGCGTTAAGTGATACTACTGGTTTTGATGTTAGTTTAAGCGGGTCTTTACGCAGTGACATGTTAGATAGGAAGCTAGAAGATGAAGATATTCAAAGTGGGCCTTCTACTACTACTCATAATGCGCCACAAGAAGAGAAGTTTAGTGGATCGAAACCGATTCAGCCACTTCGGTATGGTCGAATCTCGGGAGAGGTCATGAGACGTAGGAATAGAACTATCCATATGTCACCCTTTGAAAGAATGGCAGATGAGGCTTGGATGCTTGGATCCAAGGCTTGGGAAGATGTTGCTAAGTTTGAGGTAGATAACATTGAAGAGAGTTCGTCCATGTACGAAGGGAAGGTGGAATCATGTCCTTCTCAGATCTCATTGAATGGAGATGAATTGAATAAAGCCAATGGGATCATGTTGCTTCCCTGTGGTCTTGCTGCAGGATCTTCTATCACTATTCTTGGAACTCCACAGTACGCACATAAAGAGTCTGTTCCTCAGCGTTCGAGATTTACAAGAGGCGATGTAATGGTTATGGTTTCACAATTTACGGTTGAGTTGCAAGGGCTGAAGACAGGGGACGGTGAATATCCCCCTAAGATTCTTCATTTGAATCCTAGAATTAAAGGTGATTGGAATCATCGGCCAGTCATCGAACACAATACATGTTATAGGATGCAGTGGGGGGTTGCTCAAAGATGTGATGGTACTCCATCCAAGAAGGACACAGACATGCTTGGTAAGATTTTGACATCCATCATAAGCTGCTTATTAGTGTAGATGTGGAAGATCAGATTACGGATATACGATAAAGTCGTATTAAAATCAGTTGCAGGAAATGTAGCTAGCCCATCCCCAGAAGTCTTATATTTAGTTACCTTAGTTTTTATTATTTCTGTATAGTTATGTTTTCTTTGGTTTCCTCTTCAACAAAGTAAATGTTTTATTCCAGTTGATGGATTCCGAAGATGTGAAAAGTGGACGAAGAATGACATAATTGACATGGTGGACTCAAAGGAATCAAAGACAACTTCTTGGTTCAAACGGTTTATAGGACGTGAACAGAAACCAGAGGTCACCTGGTCATTCCCTTTTGCGGAAGGCAGAGTCTTTGTCCTAACTTTGCGAGCTGGAATTGATGGTTTCCATATAAATGTTGGAGGAAGGCATGTGTCGTCATTCCCTTATCGACCGGTATGTGATATCAGATGAGCGTTCTACTAGTTTATGCCTTACTTATTGGTCTCAGCACTCAATAATATAATTTGTTATTCAAACCAAGAGAATCCGTCTCCTCTGTGTCTGATACTTTGTTGTAAAATATTTTGTTATTTTTGGCCTCTCAGGGATTTACCATAGAAGATGCCACAGGGCTGGCAATTACTGGAGATGTTGATATTCACTCTGTTCATGCTACTTCTCTTTCAACATCTCATCCGAGTTTCTCACCTCAGAAAGCAATAGAGTTTTCTTCAGAATGGAAAGCTCCTCCATTGCCTGGCACTCCTTTTCGCCTTTTCATGGGTGTTCTATCAGCAACTAACCATTTTGCAGAGCGCATGGCAGTGAGAAAGACATGGATGCAGCATCCTTCTATTAAATCTTCAGATGTAGTAGCACGATTCTTTGTTGCACTTGTAAGTTCTTACCACCTTTCCTTATAATAAGACATAATCCGGAAACAAAATCTTTATGAAAGTACATACTGCAGATCGATTTTATTGGACCAGTGAGGTGGAAAATTTCTGATTTGAAGTTCTTTTGCCTTGGATAATACTAAGCAGTTCATGCTTTTCTTTTGTTGATTTATGTAATTTTTGTGTGGTAGAACGCAAGAAAAGAAGTCAATGCAATGCTGAAGAAAGAGGCTGAATATTTTGGAGACATTGTGATTCTGCCCTTTATGGATCGTTACGAGCTTGTGGTCCTTAAGACAATTGCTATTTGTGAATTTGGGGTATTGATCATTTCTGCAGTCACAACTCCATCTCTATTTAAGTCTTTGTATATAATCTCTAATAAGGAATCAAGGATTATTAACAGTTTCCCTCCTTGTAGTTACTTTACACGAATCTGATTATGATTGTCTAAAATGTCTACATTTCAGGTCCAGAATGTGACAGCTCCATATATAATGAAATGTGACGATGACACATTCATCAGAGTGGAATCAATTTTGAAACAAATCGATAGAGTCTCTCCGGAAAAATCACTCTATATGGGAAACCTAAATCTTCGACATCGTCCTCTTAGAACTGGCAAGTGGGCAGTTACATGGGAGGTACAATAGCTTGTGTACTTTGCCTGCATACACTCTTTTATGATTCAGTATCAGAAGCTGCCTCAGTTACTAACAGTTTTTCTTACTTCTTACTGTAACAGGAGTGGCCAGAAGCTGTGTACCCTCCTTACGCCAATGGACCCGGATACATAATTTCAATCAACATTGCTAAATATATTGTTTCTCAGAATTCAAGACAAAAGCTTAGGGTCTGACCGTCTTTCATTTTCTTACTCGCATCTCCAACTCCATCTCATACTGTTATGAACATAAAGTGTCTCCCCTTTTGAATTGATACTAGAACTAAACTACTTCCATATTGTTGTCACAGCTATTCAAGATGGAAGATGTGAGCATGGGAATGTGGGTGGAGAAATTCAACGCCTCAATGCAGCCTGTTGAATACTCACACAGCTGGAAGTTTTGCCAATACGGATGCACACTGAACTACTACACTGCACATTACCAATCTCCGAGTCAGATGATATGCTTGTGGGATAATTTGTTGAAAGGCCGGGTACAATGTTGCAATTTCAGATGACAAAAACAAAAGCACTAGCAGGGAGATAACAGGATTACAGATTAGGCACCACCTTAACCTTTTTTGTATTTTTTTCCTCGTTGGTGCCAGTAGTTGTTTTACACATTTACACATTTAACAAAACAATATCTTCGTGTACATTGGTGTCCATTGAGTAGGATGTTAATCTCAGAAGAGGTTTATATTGATATCAAAGCAAATTCTTTAAAAACCTATTTGCCATAACACTATGTGGATACCAAGAAAGAGAAGTTAAGGTCACTGAATTATGCCTACTCAGCTGGTCTTTATGTTTAGCTTGAGTTATGGAATCAAAATTTTGGCTTTCATCAAGTTGCATTTTCTTGACCATCTGCATAGCTTGCACCGCTTCTCCAAAAAGTTCCTCAGCTTTTGCCGTTGAGAAGAGGGAAATGGAGGAGGGCATTCATAAGATCAAGGTAATGCTGAGTTGTCTACTTCCTTTCTCAGTGTTTTGCCACAATCCTCATCCTGTAAATGTCACATGTCCATAAACATAAAAGCTTGGTTAGCATACAGAGTCATGAAGTGATCAGCATCCATGAGTGATTGTATAAACAGAGCATCTAAACATCAATCTTAAGAGTGTGCAGGTCAATAGCAGAAGCTCTTTCTAAAAGTCCCTAGACAAATGAGAATGAAGAAAACTCAAAGCACAGATTGCTAACAACAACAAAACTGACTGTAGCGCTAAGACTGCCAATTAATCTCTTCATGATCAAATGGATACAGCCATATGTGCTTATTGATATTTTATTTTATTTATCACCGTGTTTAATCCTCATGCCAAAACCTCACGGCTATGAAGTTCTGATACACGGTGAATCAATCAAGAAAAGCAAAGAGACAGACAAAGTTCTCCCTTTTAGTATTAACAGTTAATATACGCAGATGAACTAGAGAGTAAAAATTGTCAAATTAGATCAATGAGATGGATTGAATTGATAGAGAAACATCAGAGCTTAAGCTGAACCATTTCAGCTAGAGAAGAATCTTTCTCACCTCAAAAAGGCTAGTCTTGATCCGAAGAACAATGAATCAGCATTCAAAAAGCTCTTTGTTCAACTCTTTTGGGGTTTTGACATTTTGAAGTCGAACCCTCTACTGGTTCATCTTTGAAGTTTGAAGGATGGATCTTTCTGCGGCGGCTGTCGAAGTTGTTTGGAGAAATTGAGAAACAAAATTTAGGGTTCTGTAAAGTTATCATCTTTCGAAAGTCGTTTTATATTGATTAATAGAACTCCTCTCGATACTACTAATGCAATTGACGACAATGCCCACAGAAACAGAGCAAAAATGTCTCCATGTTCAGAAACCTCTGTTTTGCTACTTCCCATGGTCGAGAGATGCATAACTCTCTTGCAAACCCACGGCGTCTCGTCGCTAACGAAACTAAGAAAAATCCACGCTTTTTCAATCCGCCATGGCGTCTCAATCTCCGACGCCGAGATGGGAAAGCACCTCATCTTCTACCTCGTATCTCTTCCTTCTCCACCTCCCATGTCTTACGCTCACAAGGTTTTCTCCAAGATTGAGAAACCCGTTAACATCTTTGTTTGGAACACTTTAATCAGAGGCTACGCTGAGTGCAGTAGCAACTACTCCTCCGTCTCTGCTATATCGCTCTACCGTGAAATGAAAGTATCTGGTTTGGTCGAGCCAGATACTCATACTTATCCGTTTCTTCTAAAGGCTGTGGCGAAGATGGCGGATGTTCGTTTGGGGGAGACGATTCATTCGGTTGTTTTAAGAAGTGGGTTTGGTTCGTTGATATTTGCTCAGAACTCTCTGCTTCATTTATACGCCAACTGTGGAGACTTATCGAGTGCGTACAAGGTGTTCGATAAAATGCCTGAAAAAGATCTTGTAGCTTGGAACTCTGTGATTAATGGGTTTGCTGAAAACGGGAAACCAAACGAAGCTTTGGCGCTTTATAACGAAATGGACTCGAAAGGTATTAAGCCTGATGGGTTCACAATCGTAAGCTTGTTGTCTGCTTGTGCAAAGATTGGTGCTTTGACATTGGGTAAGAGGATCCATGTGTATATGATCAAAGTGGGTTTGACACGAAACTTACATTCCAGGAATGTACTATTGGACTTGTATGCGAGATGTGGAAGAGTTGAAGAAGCCAAAACACTTTTCGATGAAATGGTGGACAAGAACAGTGTCTCGTGGACTTCATTGATTGTTGGTTTAGCTGTTAATGGTTTTGGAAGAGAAGCGATTGAGCTTTTCAGGGATATGGAATCAAAGAAGGGATTAGTACCGTGTGAGATCACGTTTGTGGGGATCTTATACGTTTGTAGCCATTGCGGGATGGTGAAGGAAGGTTTTGAGTATTTCAGGAGAATGAGAGAAGAGTATAAGATTGAGCCTAGGATTGAACATTTTGGTTGTATGGTCGATTTGTTAGCTAGAGCTGGACAAGTGAAAGAAGCGTATGAATACATTATGAAAATGCCTATGCAGCCAAATGTTGTGATCTGGAGAACATTGTTAGGAGCTTGCACCGTTCATGGTGATTCAGATTTAGCAGAATATGCCAGACTCCAAATTTTACAACTAGAACCAAACCACAGTGGGGATTATGTCCTCTTGTCGAATATGTATGCATCCGAGCAGCGTTGGTCCGATGTGCAAAAGATAAGGAAACAAATGTTAAGAGACGGAGTGAGAAAAGTTCCAGGTCACAGCTTAGTAGAAGTAGGAAACAGAGTTCATGAGTTTCTTATGGGTGATAAGTCTCATCCGCAAAGCAAAGAGATTTACACTAAGCTGAAAGAAATGACTGATAGATTGAGATTAGAAGGCTACGTGCCACAGATTTCGAACGTTTATGTTGATGTTGAGGAGGAAGAGAAAGAGAATGCTCTGGTCTATCACAGTGAGAAGATAGCTATTGCTTTTATGCTAATTAGCACACCAGAAAGATCACCGATTCGGGTGGTGAAGAATCTTAGAGTCTGCGCAGATTGTCATTCTGCGATCAAACTTGTGTCTAAGGTTTATAGTCGAGAGATTGTTGTTAGAGACCGTAGCAGGTTTCACCATTTCAAAAACGGTTCTTGTTCTTGTCAAGATTACTGGTAATGCAGTAAAAAATAGACTCCCGTTTCAACACAAATTGTTCAAGTTTTGATGGATTCTATTTTACACTCTTCCTTGATTTGAGCCATATCCAGGGAAGATTCGTAAAAAATATGGGTAAAATACTGGTAGTGCAGTAAAATAGACTCCTGTTTCAACACAAATTGTTCAAATTTAGATAGATTCTTCCAGGGAGAAATTTGTAAAAAAAATATGGGTAAAATGAAAGAAATTAAAAGTAATGGTTTAAAATCGTAAAAACTTATAAACTTAAGTGGGCAAAACGAAAATTGAGTGTGTTTTTTTTCATGGCGGGACATTGGAATTTTTTTGTGAAAAATTGGCGCTTTTCTCGTGAAACGCTTTAGCCTAAAGCTTACATGGTAAGCCTCTTTGAAGGACACGCTTCACTCTGCTTCAGGCTTCACCATCACCATCTCTATATATATATACAGTACCTACTCAAAGAGCCGCTTCACTCGTTAATTTACTCATCGGATTGAATCGTTTCAGTGAAGATCGAAATGGCGGACACAAGTCACCTGGAGAAGATGGGAAGAGAACTCAAGTGTCCTATTTGGTAAATCTCTTTGCTAATATTATTATTCTGAGTTTTGTGACGAACACGGCGAGAGAAAAAACCCTAATTTCAATTTCGATTTGATTTTTGCAGCTTGAGTCTATTTAATTCAGCAGTTTCACTTTCGTGCAACCATGTCTTTTGCAAGTAAGTATCTACCTTACCTTAGTTTGTTCTTCTTCGTATTGTTACGCTTTTGTAGTCTATTCAAGCGTTAACAACACTGGTCTTCTCTTTTTGATTTTGTAGTGCGTGTATAGTGAAATCTATGAAACTGGATGCTACTTGCCCAGTTTGTAAAATCCCATACCATCGTAGAGGTACTCTTAATTGCTCTCACAGTGTCAGCTTTTTTTCTGTTTGCTAAAACCAAGTTTGACTAGTAGTATAATCTTGTTATTTGATGATTGTGTTGTAATTTTTTAGAGATTCGTGGTGCTCCTCATATGGATAGCTTGGTGAGTATTTACAAGAACATGGAAGATGCTTCTGGTGTCAACTTATTCGTTAGCCAGAATAATAATCCATCACCATCAGGTACTTCTTCTTACTCTTGTGACAAGAGTCTTGTCTAATTGGATCGTTACGATAAAATTTTGGTTATCTTGAATGGAACAAAGAGCAGTGATTGATGACGTTTAAAACAATTTGAAACTGTCTATGTAATTATATTAAAGTTGTCTAAAAGTGGGATTTGTGTGTTTACAGATAAAGAAAAGCATGCGAGAGATGATTCCATTGAAACGTCAAATGATAAGAATCGTCAGGTGTCATCTAGGAAGAGCCGAGCATCCAAGAGGAAAGAGTATGGGAAAACCAAGGAAACAGAACTAGATGAACTTGGGCCTATTGTTATGAAACCTTCATCCCAAACCAAGAAAAGGGTGCAGCTGCTGCAGAATCTTTCTTCTGAAAGTTTAACTAAACCTACTGAGTCTACTGAAATAGCTGGAATTATCAAGGATTACACTGAGAAAACTGTCATTCGTTTGGATGAGCATCCATGTCTGAATAAAGAAGGAGATCTGCCACCCTTCTTTTGGTTGAGAGATGAGGTTGACGGAGAGAGCTCAAGTCAACGCACACAAAGTGATCAACTTTTAGATACTACACCTGTTGATGTTCCCTCTTTCAGCGATTTAATGGACTCAGATCATGAGAGCCCGCCGAAGGTTAGTACTTGAAAACCTCAATAGCGTTTTTTAACTGCTATCTTTCAGTATTCATATTGCATTGTGTTGTTCTGTGGTATTGGTAATATAGATTGAATACTGCGAGTTTAAAGGTCTTTGACACATCTTACTCATAAATATCAGACTCAGTTACATGAATGCCCTGATTCAATCCAATATTTGACCTTACCTTTTTCTCAATGGGTATTTCAGGCAGATGAGCAAGATAAGCCCAATCCAGGAGACATGTTTGACAGCGAAATGTTTGAATGGACTCAGAGGCCTTGTTCCCCGGAGATTCTACCTAGTCCTGTGAAGGCCAAGGTAAAGGCAGCTCTTCAATCTGAGATACAGCAAGGTCTTTGTTTTCTCTGATAATGTCATCAAGTGTATTGAAACGAACTAAAAAACTTAAATCGATTTGCAGGTCCCAGGTAAAGGTGAGGTTGATCTCACTCAAAAGAAACTATCTAAAGCAGCATTATCCAAATGTAAAACCCGCAAAGCAGGAAGTGCAAGAAATACAGTTACTAGACGAAGCGTTGGGGTTTCACTGGTGGACAACATGGAATCATCTGCAGTAGCAAACATTAGTGAGAAACAAGATAGTCGTTCGACTTCTGGCACAATAATTAGGAATGATGGGAGTCCTGATGAAAATGTGAAAGCTAAAAGGACTACAAGAAGCAAGGGTCAGAGTTCACGAGTTCAGTCTGATCTAAATGTATCCAAGGAAGCAGCTGGGCAACAGGGGACAAAGAGGAAAAGATCTAGCATTAAATCCTCTCCAGCTCACCCGATCGCAGGATCTAATGAGCTCTCACTTGAAACAGAAATTGTGGGAAAGGGGGATCAGGATCGAGCCCATGGTTCATCTGATACACATCCTGTAAAACAAAGTCCCACCGTGAAATCCACTGTGAAGAAGAGGGGAAGAAAGTCCAATGCAAGCTCCTCTTTAAAAGATCTATCTGAAAAAACTCAAAAGAAGGCTTCAGAAAAGAGGTTGAAACTAGATTCCCATTTGATCTCAAGCAAAGCTACACAATCCCCTGGAAATGGTATCCTAACTGATGAGTTGAAACAAGTGGGTGATAAACAAGATTCAACGAACAAAAAGAAATCCACTGTAGATAAAGACAATCATAGCATGCAAATTTTGGAGAAATGCTCAGGGATAAATAAGTCTTCTGGAGGTAGTGCACATTTGCAACGATGTGATGAACCTTCAGCGAAGAAATTCGCATGTGCATTTTGTCACTCTTCAGATGACACAGAGGTTGGCTTCACTATCTTACATTGGAGTCCTAGATGTAGACCTTTATTGATTTTTACCATTTTGTTAATTTCAATATTATATGAACAGGCTTCAGGAGAAATGGCTCACTACCACAGAGGTGAACCTGTCTCTGCAGATTTTAGTGGTGGGTCTAAGGTCATACATGTTCACAAAAACTGTGCTGAATGGTAAGTAATCTAGATAGTAGTAATTATCCGCTCATGCCTTTTGAAATCATTTAAATTGCTTGAGTATGACACATGTGCTTTTGGTACACCACTGACTGAACGTAAGAAACTGTAATGCTTTTTCAGGGCTCCAAATGTATACTTCAAGAACCTTACTGCAGTGAATCTTGATGAGGAGTTGACAAGAAGCCGGAGAATAAGTTGCAGCTGTTGTAGGCTTAAAGGCGCAGCACTTGGTTGTTACAATAAGAGTTGCAAGAATAGTTTTCATGTTACGTGTGCAAAATTAATACCAGAATGCAGATGGGATAATGTAAGTGATGCATATATTGTAGAAGATCTATACAGTTCCTTACACAGCAGTTCTTGTAAAACCTTTTCTTATCAACAGGAAAACTTTGTAATGCTATGCCCTTTGGATGCATCCATTAAGCTGCCCTGTGAAGAGACTAATTCAAAAGAAAGAAAATGCAAGCGTACTCCTAAAGGGTATGTCCTTTTTATCTTTTGATTGGGATTATGATGTGATTCTAAATTTTAAATTAGACAGCTGATCATATATCATTATCATTGCTAGACCACTGCACTCTGAGCCTAACCAAGTTTCTAAACGAACTGACATCGGTGAACTCCAGAGCAAGCATTTCCGTGGATCCAAGAAATTGGTCTTGTCCTGTTCAGGGCTCACAGTGGAAGAGAAGGTATGTATATATATACTCTTTTACTATATGCAACCCTCGAGTTGAAACTTCAAATCCATGATGTCTTGGATTGCAGACTGTTATAACAGAATTTGCGGAACTCTCTGGAGTTACAATCTCAAAAAAATGGGAGCCAGCTGTTACACATGTCATTGCATCAGTCAATGAAAATGGAGCTTGCAAAAGGACCCTCAAATTTATGATGGCAATTTTGGAGGGGAAATGGATACTAACTATTGATTGTAAGTCTTCTTAATCTATTAGCAATGAAGCATATATATATGTTTGCAATCTATGAATTGCCAAATTTTCTAAGTGTTGTATATTGTTTCTTGCAGGGATTAAGGCCTGTATGCTAAATAAAAATTATGTAAGCGAGGAGCCGTATGAAATTACCATGGATGTTCATGGAATACGAGAAGGACCTTATCTTGGAAGACAAAGAGCTTTAAAGAAGGTTAGAATTCGTATCTGTGATGCTCTCTATGATACAATTGACTTGAGAATATTTCACCTAAATGGTTTCATTCTATATGCAGAAACCAAAACTTTTTAATGGACTACAGTTTTACATTATGGGAGATTTCGAGGTTGCCTACAAAGGTTATCTACAAGATCTGATTGTAGCAGCAGGAGGAACAATCCTGCGCAGGCGGCCTGTTTCTAATGATAAAGATGAAGCTTCAACTATCATAGTGTTCGGTGTTGAACCTAGCAAGAAGAAAACTCTGACCCAGAGAAGATCTGATGCTGAAGCCTTGGCTAAATCTGCTAGAGCCAGAGCTGCAAGCAGTTCATGGGTTTTGGATTCTATTGCAGGTTGCCAAATTTTGGACTTGATATAACAAACTAGTGAGACCACTCTTTGGATTTCTGCTTTCGTTAGTAGGATTGTGGAGTATTTATTGTGTTAATAAGGATTTTTCATTAAAATTCTCTTTATAAGGATCCTTTTAAGAGTGCAGTGCAATGTCAAAATTCACTTGAAAACACACAAATATGTATGGAGAATTCTGTTAAATAATATGAAAAACCAACATTTTATCTATTTTGCACGATTAGCTTCTCCTGAAATGTCCACCAAGAGTCATGTATCTATGACAATTATAGAGCAACGCGGGTCAGAAAATGCAACAGAGAATTTGGTGTTAGAGACGCTATAGTGATCGTAGTAACAGAGAATTTGGTGTTACTACGATCACTATATATCCCCCTCTGATGATGCAAGCCGAATGCAACCACCACTCTGTTTTCTATTCTCAAATAAAATGCAGATGCGATGTGAAACGAAAAAACACATATGACATGTTAGTATAAAATGGTAACCATTAAGAAATACGAATTCCATATGGACAACAACGGTTGCAACCATAATATCACTTTTGGGAGTTATCCTTTAATTATCATTACAAGTATTGTACATTCGAATAGTACTACCGGGTCGAAGTAAAATAATTATTTTGTAGACTGAAATTTTATCTTAAATAATTTTATCTTTATAAGAATACTTTATAGAGTGTAGTGCAATGTCAATTAACTTAAAAAAATACAAATATGTATGGCGAATTGTGTAAAATAATATGAGAAACCAACATTTATCTATCTTTGCACGATTAGCTTCTCCTGAAATGTCATGTCCACCATGAGTCATGTATCTATGGCAATTCTTGCAGAGCAAACGCAGGTGAGATACGCTATAGTGATCATAGTAACAGAATTTGGTGTTGTCTGAGTTACAGTACCATTGACTGATATACTTGTGGTAAAATTCTGATAACACCAAGTTATGTCATTTCAACAACTATAGCATATCTCAACAACGTTTCAAACAGTATTTAAGAAAATGGGAGCTTGGCCCAATGAAAATCTGAGATAACATATTTTTCTTATCAACAGCTTGTACCTATTTATAATATTTTTCTATGGTTTTTTCCATATATTCATAGTTACCTAGAAATAAATAAAATTAGGAAACTAGTCACTTTTTTTCCTTTCTCAAAAATCAATTATTTTTTATTTAAAACATAGAAATTCATTAAGTTGTTGACAAAAGAAACTGAGAGTCATTCATTTTCACCCAAATAAGACTATAAATATTATATTTAAAGGCAATATATGTCAATTAATTTCTAAGTTTTACATCATTATTGATTGGTCATAAGAGATATGTAAGCTCACTTTATTTAGATTATCTATCTACTTTATTATTTAACAACTACTAAATTGACATTTTAGGAATTTGTTATAAACTTATTAGTTTTATATATCAATTAATAATTGATTTTGACCAAATAAATGATAATATAATAAATTTATATTTTATATTTATTAATTCATATTTCTCTTTATTAACTATCTATTTTTGCAATAAATATATAATTATTTATGTCAAACAGATAATATTTAGTAAAAAGAACCCCAATTTCAATTGAATCATTAAACAAAAAAAGTCATTTATAGATTAATATGAAAACAAATTTGGTAAAAAGGAAGTTACTTAAGTTTTCAAGAAATTAATTATCAAGTGCCATTGATGAGGGCTGAGGTTAACTTAGATTCTCTAAGTCCCTATTGATATTACATAACAATCATGTTTTAAAAATACTCTGAAAATTAGTTTGTGATTTGGCTCAAGACACCTAATTATAACATAACCAAGAAAGATATATGCAGATTGCAAAACAATGAAACGAACTGGTGATTACTAGACAATTATACATTATACTTTAAAGGAAAAATAGATAATTAATATTTTTATACAAAGCGAAAAAAAAAGATCAGAGAAGCAATTTATTTCTGATTTTTTAAGAAACAAAAGATGCAAACTAGAAAGAAGAAAAAAAAAATAGTAAACATAAAAGAGAAACAGTTGACTTTTATTTTATTATAAATAGAAAATAGTTAATACGGTTAAGAATCTTAAGGACCATGCTTCTCTAGATGACAAAGATGCTTGATCACACTGTTGTATCTGATCTTGTTTTTGTTGTCGTTGTTCATCATGGTCATGCCAGATCCTCTGCTTCCACTAGTGCTGGCGTCATGATTCATGCTCAGAGTGTTGTTGAAGCTCTGGTTCCACTTGTATTGCTCCATGCCATAACCGTTGTAATTATCAACATAACCACCACCAATTGATTGGTTTATGAAAGGATTAGTACTGGATCCAACATTGTAATAATCATGTTCAAATGATCCATCTTGGAAATCCAGGCGATGATTTGGTTGGAAACTTTGAGATGGAGGAGGCACATCTGGTGCCATACTACCACGAATATCAGACAAAGAACCAAAATGGTTTCCAACAGTAGCAGCAGCACGAGAAGAAGAAGAAGCACCAAAAGATCCAACAACCTCATTGCTTTCTTGAACATACGAGAAAGGTTGATGATTAACCTGTTGGATGCCAGGGGTAATCTGTTGGATATCAGGAGAAACCATACGAGAAACAGGAGACTTATCTTTTCTAGCTTGCTTGGCTTTACGGCAGCCTCCACCAATTGGTATGTTCCTTAAAGCCCCACCATGAGTCCAATATCTATGACAGTTCTTGCAAAAGTAGCGTGGCTGGGACACGCGATGGTTGTTGAAGTAGCAGAACTTGGTGTTGTTGGAGCTACACCTTGCACACGCTCGCGGTGGGGGCTTCTCTCCATTCAGTTGTTGGTTGTCGTCTTCATCTGCGAAAACAATCATGTTATCCATTTCTCTCTAAGAAGCACTTGATTTTTTGGGTTTAGACTATAAGACTTTGTTGTTACTTTGATCTTTGGTGTTGGGAGGGTGTCCCTTCTTATATAAGAAGAGATAGGGGTTGAGAGTTTAAGAAAGTGAGATTGAGAGCGCAACGTGTCAAAGATTGTGTATTAATAAAATATAAAGATCTATCTATACACCATAAACCTTAGGCTAAACTTAGTCAAAAACTAAGGATTTATTAATTTCTAACTATTGTTTGTATATGAAAAATAGAGAATCAAGATATCTATAATTAAATGATTCAGTCATATAAACATATACAAAATCTATTGAGAGTGTAATGACAATTTAAGGCAAATCAAACATAGATTGCATACATTTACTATAAGAGATAGAGTAAATGTAAGCGACGCGTGTGCTCACACTATCTCATGATGTGTTAGATAAAAATTTTTATAAAGAAAAAGGTAAAATAGTTTACACATGGTAGAAAGAGTTCTTAATTGCCTAATTTTCTAAATGACAAAGCATTTAAGTAATTAATGTTAGTAGAGATTTAATATTGACTAGATATTCACCCGCGGTACACCGCGGGGCTATTTTTTCATAAAAATATTTAATTTGTTTTATAGACTAACTATATATATACAACTAATGTTTAATTTGTATTTTTTAACACATACAACCTTACAAATATAAATATATTAGTTAGTATATAAATTAGAAAGTATTTTGTTTGAGGTTTATTGTTTTATATTATAGTATAACATACAATTACATAAGTAGTGATTTATAGAAGGAATATATTGTGTCTTTTTTTTTTCAACAGATAATAGTATTTTTATTATTTTAAATTGTTTAGATATATGTACCGGATAATTTTGTATTGTAGTTTTGTATGTTTTATATATAAAGAATTAATTTTGGTATATATAGTTTTGCTGTGAAATGCAAATAAAAGTTGTTAACAGTTATTTGTTTGACATGAATTTCACATTGTTTTTCTTTTAATAAATTTTGGTTATTAAAAATGTTTAAAATGGACCCAAGATGTATATATATAATTTGTTTAGGGAATGTTTCTATGGAGAAAATATTGTTTTGTAAAATGAGAAACTTGATATTAATTAAATTTATTATAAACTTAATATTTAATGTTAAAGAGAGTGGTTCCTATTGTTTTGAAAATTTTATTAGGAGGAGAAATCTTGTTTCCAAAAATTGAAATTTAATACTAATAAATTAAATAAAAAATAAATTAATAATTAATGCTAATGGCATGGTTGTAAATAGGTTGGAACTTCAGGATTTATTTCATAAGTGTCTCCAAAAATGTATATATAGATTTTTTATAGAGAAAATATAATACGTGTAAGCGAGTGTGGTTCACGCATGATCTTACTGGCACATCAAAAAATATTACTGTAAAGTTTGTTCTAGATTTACAAATTTATTATAAAAGTTATTAATAGAAACTTTATATATGTGGAGTTAAATACAATTGATGAAAACAGAAAGAGTTAAAGTTGTATATTGTCATAGAAACGGCATGTTAGTATCTCTTTTGACATAGAAACGGCATATTCCTATAAGAACTACATCTATATTCTATTTTTTTTTGATAATCCATGTATCAAAAGCCCAGTGGGCCCTGACTAGCCCACTAGCCCGAAAGCTTGGCGTGCGTCCCGAAGGCAGCAAGAGTGGTTCCTGGAGGCCGCATAGCCTAATGTTAAATTTTTCTGCGGTGGCCACTTAAGGTGTTTGCAGCCATGGGGATTCGAACCCGAAAGTATTGAGAATTTCACCCTCAACCCGAAATCCATCATACTACTGGCCCACCTATTAGTGGTTTACATCTATATTCTACCTGTGACGACGACTCGTACATGACCTATATTCATTGGTTTTGTGTTTATGAACGAAACATAAATAGTAAAATCTACTCGAACTAACTTAGTAATTGCTTTAAACCACATAAGTCGAAACTGTTTTAGCGTTCCGTAATCATACTTTCTAATTCAGAAACCACTGACTTATCATCAGTTTCAAGTTCTAATCACTTTATGACTGGCACGTACTGTGGCCAATGATTTTTTCTTGGCTCGCTTCTCTTGCCTAGCTAGTGCTTTTAACCCAAGTCCCTTTCACAATCAGTAGCAGTATAATCATCTACATCATCTAAGAATTAACAATTCTCAGTTGGACAACACGCTCTGGTTGATTCTACGTACAAAACAATAGATAGAAGCAATATGAGCTCCTAGTACACTAAGGCTCTGATTGGGAGAGACTTTTAAAACTTTAAAATTAATTTAAAGTATTAAAAGCCAAAATTTTACCAAGGCTTTTATTGCTTTATTATTTTTAAAAGTCTTAAAAATCTAACTGCCCACTTTTTTAGTTTGCAAGTACAAATTTTTAAAGTCACAAATGTGAGACTTTTTTGGCTGTAAAAAAAAAATAATAATAAGACTGTAGTTATTTTTCTCTTTTTTATTATCCATGATGATTAAAACATTCATTTTCAATCTCTGTATAATTTATCACAAATATATTATAATTCATTAAAAATAGATTTTTTATTTCTGTTATTTTGAGATCCATTTTTCATAATTATTTTTGCATCAAAAACCATTATAACACATAATCAATTATGTCATATCTTTATTTTTTTAATTTGTTGAAAATATTTATCTATTCATTTTTTATGAGTTTTTGTATTTTAATTTTAAAATTTTTATTTTTTAAATAAAATTCATTAATTGGCAAAAAAAAAAAAATTCATTATGTTGCCACATAGATTTATTCTTAGCATAATTTATATTTATGAAAAAACATATAATAAAAACAACAGCTATTGAAGTTTTAACAGTTAAAGTTTCTACAGCAAAAGTTTATACAGCAAAGTCTTTACTGTCAAAACATCTATAGCCACAAGTAACAGCCGTTACCAATCAGGACCTAAATTGATCCAATACTAGGCTATACAAAACGATCAAACCAACCATATTGTGAACATAAGCTTGGAACAATTATTGTATGTTCAACTAGTATTGGCGAGTAAAGTAAAATAATTATTTTGTAGACTGAAATTTTATAAGAATACAAATAGTACTAGCAGTGCAATGTCAATTAACTTTAAAAATTACAAATATGTATGGCAAATTGTGTAAAATAATATGAGAAACCAACATTTTTTCTATGTTTGCACGATTAGCTTCTCCTGAAATGCCCACCATGAGTCATATATCTATGGAAATCTTGCAGAGCAAACGCAGGTGAGATAAGCTATAGTGATTGTAGTAACAGAATTTAGTGTTGTCTGAGATACACACCATTGAGTGACTTGTGGTGTAATTATGATAACATCAAGTTATGTTATTTCAACAACTATAGCATATCTCAACAATGTTTTAATCAGCATTTAAGAAAGTGGCAGCTTTGGCTCTAGGAAAATCTGAGATAACATATATTTCTTGCCAACAGCTTGTACCTATTTATAATATTTTTCTATGGTTCTTTCCATATATTCATAGTTACCTAGAAATAAATAAATTAGTAAACTAGTCACTTTTTTTTTCTTTCTCAAAAAGCAAGTTTTTTTCTATTACAAACAGAAATTCATTAAATTGTTGACCAAAGAAACTCATTCATTTTCACCCAAATAAGACTATAAATATTATATTTAAAGGCAATATATTTCAATTAATTTCTAAGTTTTACATCATTATTGATTGGTCATAACAGATATGTAGGCTCACTTTATTTAGATTATCTATCTACTTTATTATTTAACAATTACTAAATTGACATTTTAGGAATTTGTTTTAAACTTAATAATTGATTTTGACCAAATAATTATAAGATAATAAATGTATATTTTATAATTATTAATTCATATTTCTCTTTATTAACTATCTATTATTGCAATAAATATATAATCATTTATGTCAAACATATAATATTTAGTAAAAAGAACCCCAATTTCAATCAAACCATTTAACAAAAAAAGTCATTTATAGATTAATATAAAAATAAATTTGGTAAAAAGAAAGTTACTTAAGTGTTCAAGAAATTAAGTATCAAGTGCCATTGATGAGGACTGAGGTTAACTTAGATTGTCTAAGTCTCTATTGATTACATAACGATTTATGTTGGACATAATTTGTTTCCGCTCCAATCATGTTTTAAAATACTCTGAAAGTAGTTTGTGATTTGGCTCAAGACACCTAATTATAACCATATAACATAACCAAGAAAGATATATGCAGATTGCAAAACAATGAAACGAACTGGGGATTACTAGAAGGAAAAATAGATAATTAATATTATTTTACAAAGGAAAATACAAAAGATTAGAGAAGCAATTTATTTATGAAATGCAAACTTTAAAATAAAATACAAAAACCAATAGAAAACATAAAAGAGAAACATTTGACTTTTATTTTATTATAAATAGAAAACAATTAATACGGTTAAGAGTCTTAAGGACCATGCTTCTCTAGATGACAAGGATGCTTAATCACACTGTTGTATCTGATATTGTTTTTGTTGTCGTTGTACATCATGGTCATGTCAGATCCTCTGCTTCCACTTGTGCTGGCGTCATGATTCATGGTCAGAGTGTTGTTGAAGCTCTGGTTCCACTTGTATTGCTCCATGCCATAACCGTTGTAATTATCAACATAACCACCACCAATTGATTGGTTTATGAAAGGATTAGTACTGGATCCAACATTGTAATAATCATGTTCAAATGATCCATCTTGGAAATCCAAGCGATGATTTGGTTGGAAACTTTGAGATGGAGGAGGCACATTTGGTACCATGTTACCACGAATATTAGACAAAGAACCAAAATGGTTTCCAACAGTAGCAGCAGCAACAGAAGAAGAAGAAGCACCAAAAGATCCAACAAACTCATTGCTTTCTTGAACATACGAGAAAGGTTGATGATTAACCTGTTGGATGTCAGGGGTAACCTGTTGGATGTCAGGAGAAACCATACGAGAAACAGGAGACCTATCTTTTCTAGCCTGCTTGGCTTTACGACAGCCTCCACCAATTGGTATGTTCCTTAAAGCCCCACCATGAGTCCAGTATCTACGATAGTTCCTGCAAAAGTAGCGTGGCTGGGACATACGATAGTTGTTGGAGCTACACCTTGCACACGCTCGCGGTGGGGGCTTCACTCCATTCAGTTGTTGGTTGTCGTCTTCATCTGCGAAAACACTCAAGTTATCCATTTCTCTCAAGAAGCACTTGTTGGGTTTAGACTATAAGACTTTGTTGTTGCTATGATCTTTGGTGTTGGGAGGGTGTCCCTTCTTATATAAGAAGAGATAGGGGTTGAGAGTTTAAGAAAGTGAGATTGAGAGCGCAACGTGTCAAAGATTGTGTATTAATAAAATCTAAAGGTCTATCTATACACCATAAACCTTAGGCTAAGCTTAGTAAAAAATTAAGGATTTATTGATTTCTAACTCTTGTTTGTATATGAAAAATGGAGAATCAAGATATAATTAAATGATTCAATCATATAAACATATACAAAATCTATTGAGAATGTAATGACAATTTAAGGCAAATCAAACATAGATTGCATACATTTACTATAAGAGATAGAGTAATTGTAAGCGCCGCCGCGTGTGCTCAGGCTCTATCTAGATAATTTTTTTATAGAGAAATATTAAAATAGTTTACACATGGTAGAAAGAGTTCTTAATTGCCTAATTTTCTAAATGACAAAGCATTTAAGTAATTAACTTTAGTAGATATTTAATAGTGATTTGTTTATAGAGAAAATATAACACGTGTGAGCGAGTGCGCGATTCACGCATGATCTTATTGGCGCATCAAAAAATATTATTATAAAAGTTTGTTCTAAAGATTGACAAATTTATTATAAAAGTTATTAATAGAAATTTATATATGTTGAGTTAAATACAATTGGTGAAAATAGAAAGAATTAAAGTTGTATATTATTAAATTAAAGAGATGGAACTAACAACAAAGTTTTGTCTTAACGTCACTAGTTTAGGCAAATATAAAGTTACTTGTTTTAATTGCTTGCTCTAAAAGTAATTCAACGGTCCTACAGTGGCCCAACTAACTCAACGTTTAAGACTACAGGCCCTTTAGACCGTTCCTGCTGTGGGTAAGCAACTATTGAGGTTAAATGCTCACCATGATCAAAGCGCTTTCGAATTTCTGATCATATTGATCTGTTCATCTATATCTTTAGCTTGTCAAAAAAACTAAATCAAAATCAAGAAACAATAAGACAATGTTGCAATTGAAATCTCACTGTCTGAAATACATTTTTTTACGGATAGTAAACCAGTGTAAACTCAAAATAACCCCTCAGCTCCGAGGCTTTAGTGTGACTAGTGAGGTTTTGGAACAAACCCATCAACAGCAAAATTTCTGGTAGCTGAAGGAATGGCTAAGCGTACTCCATCTAGCTCTGGTTTTGCAATGACTTGACATCCCAATCGCGACCTATAAAACATTTTCAATGGAACATTTGTCAATATTTGCTTGTATTGAACCCCGATTGAAACCATCTAAAACGTAAGAGAGAGAGAGAGAGAGAGAGAGAGAGAGAGATAACTCACGTTTCTGTTAACCCAAAGGCAAGATCTAGCATATCATTCTCTTCATCTGTTGGTTCTTCGAGTTTGTTGTAGTATTCGGTGTCCTATCACAATTACAGTTTCAACTAATTGGTAAAACACAATTCATAATCATCTATATAGATGAGTGATGATTGTACGGGAGAGATGGTTTTACCATAACAATGACATGGCACGTCGAACATGCTAGAGAACCTTCACACGCCCCATAACAATACTTGTGCATAAATGACCGTGTCTACATTTGTTGTTGTAAACGAGTTGAATGTGGTTCTGAGATATATACGAACTTACTTTTCTGTTTCTTCGCCACCTTTTTCAGAGGCTGTGTTATATGATGCAGAAAACATATGATTAATCGAGAAAAATGCTTCATGGAAACTTCTAGTTTGCCTTTGTGGCATTGCCTGTCGAGAAGAAAAAGAGCATCACATACTAAATCAAGTTAAGAGAACATGCCACTCTCCCAAAAACCCAAGCTTCATAGCTAATTCACTTACACAAGTCACCACATTAGTTTGAGCTAAAGCCAAATCGTTATTTCTCTCTCTCTCTCTATTGATTATTGAACTTATATAATCATTAAGCATCACATATCCTATAACTAGCTAAACCATTTCATGATACTGCTGACAAGGATGGTGTTCAGTTCAGATTCCTAACAAAAATCCACAAGCTTATTACATAATCCAAAATCCACTCATCGCAAAATGGGAGTGCCATGTCCAATAAATGAACAGAATAAGATTCATATGAAAAATGCTCAACCTAGACCAATGCAACAAACAATTTTCACAACAGAGAAGAAAGCTCTCAGACTAACCGAAGATTGCAGATATTCGCCATATGACCTTTGTAGAATCCTCATTCCACGCATTGAGAAATGCCTCTCTGCCCAAAAGCATGATGCATGAGCTCTGCTTTCACCAGACCACCAAAAGCAAAACAACAAATTCAATTTTGAAAAATTTGCAAAATTTACCTCTTGGAAGCTCTTTAACAATGCGAGAACCTAATCTTGATAGCCTATTGAACAGCATGATTTTGGTTTATTCATTGACGTCCCGACAATTTTTCAAACCCTTTCGATTGAAACCATCTAAAACGTAAGAGAGAGAGAGAGAGAGAGAGAGAGAGAACTCAGGTGGAGTACGTCGATCTTGGGTTCACGAGCAAACCACAGAGAAGGATCATGATCTCGTACCACCACCACTCCAAGCACACGGAGACGCAACTCGGACCCGCGAGACGAAGCAACGGAGCCCACCCGCGGAAACAATCACGGGTCGGGTCAGTCCATGTAGGCGCGTGGAGACCACTCGCCCAGACGTAGCAAACGAGGAAAGCTACGACGAAGAGGTTTGTGAGGGAGGAGGCGACGGCTACGCCGGTAAGACCAAGACGGAGGTAACAGACTAAGAAAAGATTAGCCGGGATGTGAAAAAGAGCGCCGGAGAGAGAAGCTAGGGTTAGGGGTGAATGATGCCTTGAGCACGAAGGTAGATTCTGATTGGATGAAGAAGAGTGGATGTGAGGAGATCAGGGAGGGAGAAGATGAGATACGTCTGAGCTAATTTAGCCATGTCGGGGTCTTGGTGAAGGAGGTAAACCGAGATTTTGCCGACGTTGAACCAGAGAACCGAGATCGGAACGCAACAAAGCAAGAGGAAAGCGAAGGTTCGATGAAGGGTTAGGGAAAGGAGTGTGAAGCGGTGAGCACCGAAGGCTTGAGAACAGAGTGGTTCCATACCAAGGGCTAAACCGGATAAAACAGAGTAACCGGTTATGTCAGCAAAGGCGATGGCGAGTGAACCGGCGGCTAATTCGAGGTCACCAAGTCGACCCAAGAAAAACGTTGATACGGCTGAGCGTAGGTAGAGCACTAGAGCCGTCACGGCGATCGGAAAAGCTAGCGTGAAGAGAGATTTAGCTTCTGTTACAGCTTCTGCTATTAGCGACCCAACAATGCCGGGGATTTCTCATTGTGGGTTCGAAGCTATTGATCGACAAGAGATCGAGGAAGATTCCGGTTCGAGATTCTTGGTTCTCTCAATCGGTGGTGGTTGTTGTTGATGGGTTACTCATGACTGTGAATGAAGAAGATCTTTAATGGGAAAAGAGAAAGAGTTCTCTCGTGAAGAGCTCTCTGATGATGATGAGGTCTGAGAGGTTTTAAGAAAGAGAGATACGAATATATTTTTTGGTGGTTCTTCTCTTATATCAGAGCCCTAGCTCTCTCTTACCATCTTAATGAAGGAGTTGGCAATCTTTTTTTTCTTATATCAGAGCCCTAGATCATGAGCATTTATATGAATTAAGTGTGGTATAGTATGCCACGGTCAAGTCAATTGTTGTCTTTGGCCTGAGATGATGTAATTACTTGGATGATTTGTAGAAAAAAAAAATGGTCAAGAAACAAAGAAATAAAAAAATAGTGTAAAACTTTTTAATTGGGATTGTAGTGAATAGTGATGTTTTTTAAATTACACACTCTAAAAGATTTAAGTTTGCTTTGTATTTGTTATATTAATTTATGTATGAGAATCGAAATGATAAAAATGAGAATTAGGTCATGTTTTAGAAATAGCTAGGCGCTAGTCGGGCGGTTAGGATAAGCCTAGCGTATAGCGAGAAAATTGGAAATTAAACGAGGATTAATAGGGAACAAGTTTTAGGGTTATCTTATTAAATTAATAATAAAATAAAAATATATAGAATTAAAAAATATACGTATAATTCTGTTTATGTTTAAATAAAAATATAAAACTATAGTATTGTTTTAAAAATTACTGGTAAACACATAAAAACGTAATTTTAAAAGACAAATTATGATTTTCATTAAAAGTTTGTACATTAATTATTGTAACACATCTATAAACTCTTAATTTCAATGTCTAAATAACAAAAAAAGAAATACATATTTGATTTATATTTGGCTATAAAATAATTATTATATACAAAATTAAGCGGGAAGTAATCAGACTAGACGGGTTATAATCAAATTAGACAAGCATAATTGGATAATCAAGGCTAGGCGAAGATTAGTCATTAATCGAAGAGGAGATGATGGGCCTAGCAATTTTGCGGGCCGTAATCGGTGCTAGGCGGAGATTTTTAAAACAGGGGGTGGTCCCAATAAAGTTATTAATTATCAAAGTACTGCGAGTTTTGGTGTTTCTTTTCTACAGTCTCTATATGTTCTACTTCTATGTTTTTGTACGACTCACTTTGTGTTGACGATTTTATTTGTGTTTGTTACTTGTTTGGTGCTCTGCCTTTTTCGAGTTATCCTTTTGAAACTCCACACAAAAAGAACTTAATTATCATTACAAGTATTGTATGTTCGAATCGTACTAGAGGATTAAAGTAAAATAATTATTTTGTAGACTAAAAAATTGTCTTAAATTATTTTGATCTTTATACGAACACTTTATAGGTTGCAGTGCAATGTCAATTAACAAAAAAAATTATTTTCTAATTTTTTAATTTTATTTTTTAACGAAAAGTTTATTTTAATTTTTTTTTATTGTAGGATAATATTTAGATAAGGAAATGTATTGTCTTTCTATTGGATGGTGAGATTTTAGATATTTTTTATCCAACCCAATTATTTGAGATCAATTATCTTATAGAATCGGAAAATTTTATTTTAATATTTTTATACCAAAATTCATCATTTTTCATTCTCTATAAATAGATACTTGTTTCATTTAATTTGGACACACAAAAAAACTCATATTTTCTACCATATTTTTGCTATCAACCTTCATAAACTCTTGTTTATTATTTTACCCGTCTTTTTGTTTTTAAATGGATCATAATAACAACCCTTTCAATTCACAAAATTCTTCAAATTATCCTTTTAGCTACCCAAATCCCAACAATTATCAGTTTCAAAATCAATCTCCAGCATATATATACCAAAGTATGGATATCCACCAAATTTCTTCATGCCGTCAGCTGTTCCAAACTATCGTCCATACTCCATATCATGGATCGATGATGTCATATTTATCTCAAACACCCTCTTATTCTTCTTCTCCAATGGGTAATGAAACTAATACAAATGTGGGATGAGCTGAATTTCCTGATTTTTCTACACAAACGGCTCTTGGTGGTAGGAGTGGTGTTCATGAAGCCGTTCCAAATGAAGATGATTCAACTCCTGCTCGTCAGAGAACCTCCAAATGGACCGTTGAACAAAATTTGGTGCTACTAAATGGATGGATTAAATATGGAACAAATAGCCTCGTTGGCAGAAACCAAAAAGGTGATTCATATTGGGGTAAAATTGCTGAGTACTGTAATGAGCATGACTCATTTGATACTCTGCGTCATGGAGTTTCATGTAGAAATCACTACAACTACATGAAAAAAGCTTGGGAAAATGGGTTGGCGCTTACGATAACGCTAAACGTATGCAACAAAGTGGGTGGTCGGAGGATGATGTTTTGGCAAAAGCGCTTGAATTTATTCAAGTGCTGGTAATGGAAATTTCAAATATATAAAAGAGTGGCTCGTAATCCGTGATCAACCACGTTATGGCAGTCAAGTAGGAGGAAATACTGGCTCTGCAAGCAGTGGATCTAAGAGATCCCACGATAGTGATGCTAGTGACTCCAATTCTGTAGGATCTAGTGTTCGTCCAATGAATAAGAGACATATGCTCAACATTGGACTGATTATGATCAATCTGAGGTAAGTGAGTCTAGTACAGAACAACCATTCTCGACCGAAGTGCTACCTGTATTTGCAAATCATGTGCGTGCTAGATCTGAGTTGTGTGATTTAAGTGTACATCACGAATTACAAGCAGATCAAATAAAACACATATGGACACAGTTCGAAATGTTCCGTGGTGAGTGAGATTTTTAAGTCTGTGAGTTGAGATTATTGTACAAATTAAGTGATGAGTGTTTCTTTACTTGTGTTGTATGTTTATTGTATTGCATTTTAAATTTCTTATCATTGTATTATATGTATTTTTATAATGGCTATTTTTATGTCTTGTTTTTATTATTTGCAAACAATTTATTTATTTTATTTGAGAAAAACAAAATCTCAATTTACTATATAAATTAATTAAATTTTTACTTATTTTAATTTTATTTGATATTAAATTTGATTAATAATATGTGATCACAAAAAATAAACACAAATAAGGTGAATAATATTAAATAAAATTGGTGGGGTAAGGTGTTGTAAATTTATTAAACAAATTGTAGAGGGTAAAAATGATGTATGTGTTGAATTATGATGTGGAAGAGAGAGAAGATGATGTGGAGTGTTAAAAAGAAAAAAGTTGGTGTTGTAATAAGAAAAAAGTCTAATATGCTTTTGTACGATTCACTTGTGTCGACGATTTTATTTGTGTTTGTTACTTGTTTGGTGGGTCTAACTACATTTTTGGAGTTATTCTTTAGAAACTCCACAGAAAAAGAATTTAGTTATCATTGGACCATGTACAATGAGGGTGTTGAATAAAATTTTCAACTGTTTAATTGATGCAATTGATACTAGGATTTTTGTGTCTCCTAGTTGGTTCAATTAACCTTATGTGTTGTAGTACTTAAGGTGTCAATCCAAATGGGATGTTGCTAACAATGGAGATGCAATCAAGCGATCACAAGTCAAGCCAATTCAAAGAGTGTTTTTATCTAAAAATCCAAGAATGATCAAAATGCAAAAAGGAAATGAGTCACAGAACTAGAAACGAGAATGCATGACAAGAAGCGAAAATGAATAAAAACATAAATGAGTCTAAACATGAACTAAAAAGCAAGAAACGCAACAGTTCCAGGAATGTAATAAAAATCAGAAAGAAAGAAGTCCTAAGGATGGGGTAATTGATGTCGGTGGAGTATCCTAATCTACAGAGTGTTTAACATACCACAAGCAAAGTATCCCTAAACAATGAACATCACAACTTAGCTAATCCAATCTCTTGGAAAAAGCTACTCAGACTCAGCCACTTCCATACCTAGCTCTCGCTAGAGAAACGTGGTCGAGCAGGCATGACAAACAAGTTCATTCATGTCAACAAACATCCTAGACAACTAATCTCTAAGGCTAGGAATATAAGTCTCTGGCACTAGTTGGTCAGACAATTCATCAAACACCTTTTGGGTGCGGAAATGTCTCGAACCTAGTTCCAATTGATCAGAGAGAAACTAGTAATTCTAACTGTAGTCCAGAAGGGAAGCATACAATCAAAGCTTAAACACTCTACATCCTAAGATCCTCCACCTAATCTATCCCATTCTCAATAACTAACACACAACTCAGATCCGGAAACCATCACTAAAGATACGAACTCAGAAAACATTGAAACAAGCATTTTTAGGTAGATAAAAATAAGATGAACAACTTTGTAGAAGGGATCAAATGCAAAATCTCGATAAATCTCAACGATATTGGAATACAAGTCTCATAACGTATTTTTGTAGCTAGGTTAAAACCTTCTGGGAACGAAAACGAGATTAAAAGATAAGATGTCTCTGCAAAGACTTAACAAAATGTATATATAGTAGTCCAACATGGAAGCTCTAAAACTTAAAACGGCAAGGTAAAGCGTCAGTTCGGTAATCTCCTGAAACGTGTGAAACCAAACGTCTTTCTTCCCAACATATGCGATCGAGTCCGTGTGCGTCGAATGGAATGCAATGTCATCATGGCTCGGACGGAAGGCTGAGGAGCATGGCTCGGACGGATGCTGGGGAGCATGGCTAGATCAAACAAGCTGGAGTGCGTGGCGGGGAAGCATGGCTCGAGCGTGGTGTATACGCATCCACTAAAACGATGATAACTCTTTAACCACACCTCCGATTGACTTTAAATAAACGGCGTTGGAAAGATAACTCAATTCCCTACAACCTTGATGAAGACGTCGAAAGCTAAATCCCACTCGAGTGGGATTGCTCGAACGGATGGCTCGGACGGAACGGAGATGGTGACAATGGCTCGGACGAAGCGGAGATGGTGACAATGGCTCGGATGAAACGGAGATGGTGACAATGGCTCGGACAAAACGGAGATGGTGACAATGGCTCGGACGAAACGGAGATGGTGACAATGGTTCGGACGAGACGGAGATGGTGACAATGGCTCGGACGAGACGGAGATGGTGACAATGGCTCGGACGATAATGGCTTCCAACGTCTCCTAAATACCTGAAATACTCCAAAATGCACAATGTATGCAAGGATGATGCAAGAGCTACCTAGAAGTGCAAAGTGTGTAGAAAGAACTATAAAACGATGCAAACCAATGAGTTATCATTCTAGCTAAATGCATGATAAAAATAGGCTAAAGAGAGACAAAATATAGACATATCAACTCCCCCAAACTTACTCTTTGCTTACCCTCAAGCAAACAATCAAGAATAGAGTATGAAGAAGAGGTGTGAAGATGGGGTCTCATAACCTAAAACATGCTAAATAAAATAGTTAGAATCAAGGTCCTTGTTTTTAGTTCTATGATGCATGGTGAAGGAACTCTATATTTTTTTCTACACACGCAATCCTATCAATCATTCCCTTTAACATTCATTAATAGAGAACCGTGAATCAAGCTAAGCAATGTCATTGAACTCATTTGGCTAGGGTGAAAGGTTAGAGACTTAGATGGTCTCCTTCTCGAGTGGTTTCATCAATACAGGAAGAGGTTCTTTCACGATAATGAGTTGAGCTTAAGAGAAGGCTAAAGGTTGAAACCAACTGATACATACAAGATCATCGCCATGTCTATCCAAAGAACGTTCCAAACCAAAGTTGGTTCTACCCTTCATCACAAACATTGTCTCAAACCCAATCTTTCATTCTTTACACTTGGTCTTAGGAGGAGTTCACTTCTTATCATTCTAGCGGATTGGGAAATCTAGACATCTTAAACATTTTACTTTCTTTTCTTTGTCTAATCTTTTCGTTTTATGCCCAGAACCAATAACTCATTATTTTTCTCAACCCAAATCCTTTACTAGACTTGTAAACCTTGGAAGCACATCCCCCTCCTAAAGACTTTCTACCCTTTGCATTCTTTTTACATTTCACTCTTCTGCACAAATCCATACCCAATACCCAAAATCGAGTTCTCACCTAGTCCCACTACTCCGGATAACGCGAACTAGAACTACACAGGATCCTACTCTTGTCGGTTAAAACCTAACACTTTCTAACAAGCTCAACTCGGAAAAAGGCCTGACACTCAAGAATACAATTGGCTTGAAAGAACGGTTGGTTAAGGGTGTGGGGAACTGTTCCAAAGATGGGAATCAGCTACTTGGATTGACAAGGGTGGTAAAAATGTAAAAGACAATCCAAGTATGTATATGGTATCCATGAGTTCAACTTCAATGCATAACAGGATAATTGCAAGTCATGATTAGGTTCAGGTAGATAGGTAATGATATCAATTCCAAACATGCTTCAATCTTATATTTTCCAGTTCAATCAACAAGCATCAAAGAACTAAGAACAAGGGCCTTGATCCTATCATATTGAATCCAACATGCTAACAAGATTACAATCATCATCAACCCCTATGCTAAATCCAACAGCTCTATATGAATAAACCTAGACTCAATCCTAATATGCAAGTGCAAACTACATGAACACTCTGTTTTTGTGGAAATTTTCGAAATTTTTTCAAATTTTTATGGTTTTTCTATGCAAATAGATGAATGCAGACTCAAACATGATATGATGCAAAAAATTTGAAATAAGAATCACAAAACACAACATCAGATACATCATCTCAAACCCTCCCCCAAACTTAAATTACACAGTCTCATGTGTAAGAAAAATTTGCAGGAGGATTTAAGAATCACAACAGAAACAATGCGGGAATGAAATAGTATGTACAAAGGAAAGGTCGGAGTACCTCAGTAGTAGAAGAAGGAGTCCGTGCGCACCCAAAGAGGAGTGTGAAACTGACTATGTCCTTCGTCTTGTACGGAATCAGCTGGTTGGTCGACGTGCTGCTCAACCTCATGCTCATCTCGAGCTGCAGAGCGACGCGCTGATCTATGACTATAGGAGGCTTTGGAACCTCGCGAACTGCATCTCTGTCTCTCCCTAGACTCGTGTGATGAGTGTCGTGAAGGAGCGGGTGAAGATGGTCGCTCCCGTGACACATATGAAGATTGACGTGCTAGGGAAGGAACCGGAGAGAGTGTTCTCTGACGAGTTGGCTCGATAGAGACTTCGTGTGTGGCTCGAGAGAGGGGCTCGATCGGGTGTTGGCTTGAGTGACTCGAGCTTGGTAGTTGGAGCGTATGCGGAGTGAGATTGGCTCGAGCGTGATAGCGGAGGCGTGGCTCGAACGAGTGCAGAGTGATGAACCTCTCAGGATTGGTCGAGTCTGATTATACGCCGTTGGTTGAACCTTGCTTGAGTCGACGATGGGTGAGAACGCACGGTGGTGGTTGAACTCTGCAACCCTCTTCTTCATTATCCCAAACCTCTTCATTAATTTCCTTGGAGGAGAATTTCTCATTGTACCTTGGAGATTCTTGATTTTCCCACTCATCTCCTTCACCATAGCTATTAACTCTGTCACTGAATCCCTTAGAATATGAGTATTTTGGAGTTCATACAAACTGTCAAGCGCGGGAGGACTTGACTCTTGCGGTTGATGAGGTTTAGGAAGCAGGTCTTGACGCTTAGGGATGGTAACGACTGCACTCGAGTTGGAGAATGGTCGAGTGACACTTTGAGTTTTCTCTTTGGATACCAAAACCTCAGTTTCTGCCTCATTCACACTATCAAAGATGTCAAACCCAGCTTTATGATCTTTCTCTTCAATCACGAAGGTCTGCCCATCAATAGTTGGTTTCTTCTTTGAATCATTGATGTCGAACTTCATCTTGAAGTTTTTATCCAGATTGAGATCAATCATCCCTTTCTTGACATCAATGACTGCTCCAGCTGTAGCTAAGAAAGGTCTTCCCAGGATTAGTGGATCTTTAGGCTCTTCATCCATTCCCATCACCACAATATCAGTAGGAATCTCAGCATGTCCAATTTTGATGGGCAAGTTCTCTAGTAGACCATGAGGCAATCTAGTAGTCCTATCAGCCAATATTAAGTGGAGGTTGCATGACTTGTATTCGTTGAATCCTAGCCTCTGAGCTACAGAGAGTGGCATGAGGCTTACTGAAGCACCAAGGTCACATAGGCGCTTTTTGAAGGTCACTGGACCTAGAGAACAAGGCAAGATGAAAGAACCAGGGTCCTCTAGCTTCTTTGGGATAACCATCTTCTGAATAACAGCTTTGCATTCATGAATAACTCCAGCTATGTCATGCACTATCCTCTCATCTTCCAAAACCTTAGCTCGAGCTCCTTTAGCTATCTCCTCCTTCTCTTTGGTCCTTTCTGTTATCAAACCAGTTAAAAACTTTTGATATTGAGGCACAAGTGCAAATGCATCAAGCAAAGGCATCCTAAGTTCAATCTCCTTGACTTGGTTTTTGAACAGAGCTTTGTACTTCTCAGTAAGCTGCTTCTTAAACCTCACTGGAAATGGTAGAGATGGCTTGTATGGTGGAGGAATGAATCTCACAGGTTTATCCTTGGGAGCAGTGGGTTCTTTAGTAGCTTCAGGATCAGATTGTTTGGCTGATTCAATTGGATCCTTGAGCACCTCGACAAGATCCTTTATCTGAACTTCATCTTGAAGAAAATCCTCCCCATCTAAACTCTCAGTGTCCTCAGTGAGCCGTACATCTACAACTTGGGTGGTGATGGCATGGATAGTAGCATAGTCCTTGGGGTTTTGAACTGCTTTTCTGGGTAGTTGGCCAGTTGTTGGGGTAGAAGTAGAAATAGTCTTGCCTTCCATGTACTTCATCTTGGAGTTAAGAGCTTCAAACTTGACATTCAGATCATTGTAAGAACATTCCATCCGCTGACTAAGTTCAACAAATTTCTTAGCCGTATCCAGAGAACCACTAGCTTGACCTTGAAGAAGTTGTTGCAGCATGTGATTCATTTCTTGATCTGGAGCTTGAGTAGGTTGAACTTGTTGAGGTGAAAATCCTGGTGGTGGTCCGGAAGGAGCGTGAGAACTTTGCTGGAACTGTTGCTTAGGCACGAATCCTTGCTTGTAATGAACAAAAGGTTTTTGCGGACCTTGTTGTTGCTGCTGAGAAGGGTACACCGGATCTTGTGGATTTGCAGCATTGGTGCTCCGGTAAGAAAAATTGGGGTTCGTCTTGTAGGGGTTATAACCCTTGTTGTATCCATCTTGATTCTGGACGTAGTTGATTGCTTCAGACTGCTCACCCTTCCCATCCTGAACTTGAAAAGGGTCATCCTCAGATACGAAATGGACAGTATGTTGCTGACTTAGCAAGAGGCGGTCAAGCTTGTCATTGACATTCTGAAGGTCCCTCTTGTACTTCTCCTCAGACCCAATGTCACCTCTAACCGTGCGGTCGTAGTCTTCATTGTAGTTCCCATCAGACTGGGCAAGATTCTCAACCAGTTGCCATCCTTCATCAACGTCTTTGTTCAGGAAGTTACCGTTAGAAGCAGTGTCAAGCAGCATGCAAATTTTTGGAAGTACACCACGGTATAGAGTGCTCAGCAGTGACTCGTTTCTGAAACCATGGTGTGGACACTGGCTGTGGTAACCCTTGAAACGCTCCCAGGCTTCACAGAATGATTCTGAGCTCTTCTGAGTGAAGCTAGAAATCTCATTCCTGAGACGTGCTGTTCTGGAGTTGGAGAAGAACTTGGCCAAGAACGCTTTCTTGCAACCATCCCAGGTGGTGATTGATCCCTTGGGAAGGTTTTTCTCCCATTGATGAGCCTTGTCTCCCAGGGAGAATGGGAAGAGGCGCAACTTGTAACCGTCCTTACTCACGCCGTTGATCTTGGTAAGACTGCACAGATGGTCGAACTCGTCTAAGTGGTCAAGTGGATCCTCCATAGGCAACCCGTGGAACTTATTGCCTTGAATCATGGAGATCAGACCACTTTTGATTTCGAAGTTGTTGTTCTGCACGGCGGGAGGGACGATTCCAGCACACTGAGTATGAGTGTTCGGTGCATCCCCAGCACCAATGTTTCGCGGTCCCTGATGTGGTTCATTCTGGTGTTCCATAGTGACGTGTGCGGGATGATCAGTGGGTTGACGAGCTTGTCGTGGGCGTTACAACCGATTGATTTCGTCGATCAAAGGAAGGAGATTCTGATGCCCTCTTAATCTGGCGTGCATGCAAGGTTGCAATCAACAGGTACCTGAGATGCAAAACAAACAAGCAGAAAACCAAAGCAAGTCAGTACTCAGAATGATTGTGTAACAGAACTTAATCTTGCAAAACTTGAAATCTTAAATGTAGCAAAAAGAATCCCAAATGGCAACGGCGCCAAATTGATACTAGGATTTTTGTGTCTCCTAGTTGGTTCAATTAACCTTATGTGTTGTAGTACTTAAGGTGTCAATCCAAATGGAATGTTGCTAACAATTGAGATGCAATCAAGCTATCACAAGTCAAGCAAATTCAAAGAGTGTTTTTATCTAACAATCCTAGAATGATCAAAATGCAAAAAGGAAATGAGTCACAGAACTAGAAACGAGAATGCATGACAAGAAGCGAAAATGAATAAAAACATAAATGAGTCTAAGCATGAACTAAAAAGTAAGAAACGCAACAGTTCCAGGAATGTAATAAAAATCAGAAAGAAAGAAGTCCTAAGGATGGGGTAATCGATGTCGGTGGAGTATCCTAGTCTACATACCACAAGCAAAGTATCCCTAAAGAGTGAACTTCACAACTTAGCTAATCCAATCTCTTGGCAAAAGCTACTCAGACTCAGCCACTTCCATACCTAGCTCTCGCTAGAGAAACGTGGTCGAGCAGGCATGACAAACAAGTTCATTCATGTCAACAAACATCCTAGACAACTAATCTCTTAGGCTAGGAACGTAAGTCTCTGGCACTAGTTGGTCAGACATTTCATCAAACACCTTTTGGGTGCGAAAATGTCTCGAACCTAGTTCCAATTGATCAGAGAGAAACTAGTAAATCTAACTCTAGTCCAGAAGGGAATCATACAATCAAAGCTTAAACACTCTACATCCTAAGATCCTCCACCTAATCTATCCCATCCTCAAGAACTAACACACTACTCAGATCCGGAAATCATCACTAAAGATACGAACTCAGAAAACATTGAAACAAGCATTCTTAGGTAGATAAAAATAAGATGAACAACTTTGTAGAAGGGATCAAATGCAAAATCTCAATAAATCTCAACGATATCGGAATACAAGTCTCAGAACGTATTTTTGTAGCTAGGTTAAAACCTTCTGGGAACGAAAACGAGATTAAAAGATAAGATGTCTCTACAAAGACTTAACAAAATGTATATATAGTAGTCCAACACGGAAAGCCCTAAAACTTCAAACGACAAGATAAAGCGTCGGTTCGGTAATCTCCTAAAGCGTGTGAAACCAAACGTCTTACTGCCCGACATGTGCGATCGAGTCCGTGTGCGTCGAATGGAATGCAATGTCATCATGGCTCAGACGGAAGGCTGAGGAGCATGGCTCGGACGGATGCTGGGGAGCATGGCCCGATCAAACAAGCTGGAGTGCGTGGTGGGGAAGCATGGCTCGAGCGTGGTGTATACGCATCCACTAAAACAATGATAACTCATTAACCACACCTCCGATTGACTTTAAATGACACCGTTGGAAAGATAACTCAATTCTCTACAACTTTGATGAAGACGTCGAAAGCTAAATCCCACTCGAGTGCGATGGCTCGAACGGATGGCTCGGACGGAACGGAGATGGTGACAATGGCTCGGACGAAACGGAGATGGTGACAATGGCTCAGACGAAACGGAGATGGTGACAATGGCTCGGACAAAACGGAGATGGTGACAATGGCTCAGACGAAACGGAGATGGTGACAATGGCTCGGACGAGACGGAGATGGTGACAATGGCTCGGACGAGACGAAGATGGTGACAATGGCTCGGACGAGAATGGCTTCCAACGTCTCCTAAATACCTGAAATACTCCAAAATGCACAATGTATGCAAGGATGATGCAAGAGCTACCTAGACGTGCAAAGTGTGTAGAAAGAACTAGAAAACGATGCAAACCAATGAGTTATCCTAGCTAAATGCATGATAAAAATAGGCTAAGGAGAGACAAAATATAGACATATCAGCAATGAACCTGTTGAATTTTTAAAAAAAAACTTACATGTATTAAACTCAGTTGAAAAAATCCAACAGGTTCAATCTGAAGTAAATGGAACCCACATTGTCATGTGGCGACGTGTGAGATAAGAAGATGGTGAATGAGTTGTATCCAGTTGCTTTTTGTGAGTTTTTTTTTCATCCTAATTATTTTATGTCAATTATTTTATATTAATTTAATTTTTTATAAAATAAAAAGTATACCAAAATTCATCATTTTAAGAAATCTGTAAATAGAGACTATTTTTGTTTTATTTGGACAATAGAATAATTTCTATAAAAATTATTTAACTTTTAAATTATTTTAATTTATTTTTAATCAATAATTGTTATTAAATGTATAATCATAAACAAAATAAAAATATGAAAAATATAACATAGTGGGGTAAGGTGTTGTATTTTATTAAACAAAACTATTGTAGATGATAAAAATTGAATAAGTGTTGAATTATGAAATGGAGGAGAGAGAAGATGATGTGGAGTGTTAAAAGGTAAAAATTAGGGTGTTAAAAAACTGAACTAATGTACATTACAAGTATTGTATGTTTGAATAGTACTAGCGGGTTAAAGTAAAATAATTATTTTGTAGAATGAAATTTATCTTAAATAATTTTTATCTTTATAAGAATACTTTAGGGTACTCCCATCGTGAGAGTCTACGCATGAGTATCAAAAAAAAAAATTTAAAAAGAAGGAGAGATGACTAAATCTTTTGATCAAATGTCTCTGCAGCGACATTTAGAGACACGGTTGAGAGCAAAAGTTTGTAGCTGTTTTATTTTTACTGGTGGTAGACAATAAATTTAATCAAATAATATACATATATATATATATATATTTAAAAAAACTTTGAGACCCTTCAAAACAAAGATAACCGATAATAATGCTCTTATAGAGTGCAGTGCAATGTTAATTAACTTAAAAAATACAAAAATGTATGGCGAATTGTATAAAATGTTATGAGAAACCAACATTTTATCTATCTTTGCACGATTAGCTTCTCCGGAAATGTCCACCATGAGTCATGGATCAATGGCAATTCTTGCAGAGCAAACGCAGGTGAGATACGCTATAGTGATCGTAGTAACATAATTTGGTGTTGCCTGAGTTACACCATTGAGTGACATACTTATGGTGTAATTTTGATAACACCAAGTTCTGTTATTTCAACAACTATAGCATATCTCAACAACGTTTCAAACAGGGTTTAAGAAAGTAGCAGTTTTGACTTTAGGAAAATCTGAGATAATATATTTTTTCTTGCCAACAGCTTATACCTATTTATAATATTTTTCTATGGTTTTCCCATAAATTCATAGTTACCTAGAAATACATAAAATTAGGAAACTAGTCACTTTTTTTTCTTTCTCTAAAATCAATTATTATTTATCAAAAACATAGAAATTCATTAAATTGTTGACAAAAGAAACTGAGAGCCATTCATTTTCAACCAAATAAGAGTATACATATTATATTTAAAGGCAATATATTTCCATTAATTTCTAAATTTTACATCATTATTGACTGGTCATATATAACAGATATGTAAGCCCACTTTATTTAGATTATCTATCTACTTTATTATTTAACAACTACTAAATTGAAATCTTAGGAATTTGTTTTAAACTTATTAGTTTTATATATCTATTAATAATTGATTTTGACCAAATAAATGATAATATAATAAATGTATATTTTATAATTATTAATTTATATTTCTCTTTATTAACTATCTATTATTGCAAGAAATTTATAATTAATTATGTCAAACATATAATATTTAATAAAAAGAACCCCAACTCGAATCATTAAACAAAAAGTCATTTATAGATTAATGTATAATTAAATTTGGTAAAAAGGAAGTTATCTTAACTTTTCAAGAAATTAATTATCAAGTGTCATTCATGAGGACTAAGGTTGACTTAGATTGTCTAAGTCCTTATTGAGATTACATAACGATTTATGTTGGACGTAATTTGTTTCCGCTCCAATCATGTTTTTAATATACTCTGAAAATTATATTGTGTGATTTGGCTCAAGACACCTAATTATAACCATATAACATAATCAAGAAAGATATATGCAGATTGCAAAACAATGAAACGAACTGGTGATTACTAGAAAATTATACATTAACTTTAAAGGAAAAATAGATAATTAATATTATTTTACAAAGGAAAAAAAGATCAGAGAAGCAACTTAATTCTGTATCTTTTAAGAAACAAAAGATGCAAACTTAAACGATAAACATTTGACTTTTATTTTATTATAAATAGAAAATAATTAATACGGTTAAGAGTCTTAAGGACCATGCTTCTCTAGATGACAAGGATGCTTAATCACACTGTTGTATCTGTTCTTGTTTTTGTTGTCGTTGTACATCATGGTCATGTCAGATCCTCTGCTTCCACTAGTGCTGGCGTCATGATTCATGGTCAGAGTGTTGTTGAAGCTCTGGTTCCACTTGTATTGCTCCATGCCATAACCGTTGTAATTATCAACATAACCACCACCAATTGTTTGGTTTATGAAAGGATTAGTACTGGATCCAACATTGTAATAATCATGTTCAAATGATCCATCTTGGAAATCCAAGCGATGATTTGGTTGGAAACTTTGAGATGCGCGAGGCACATTTGGTACCATGTTACCACGAATATCAGACAAAGAACCAAAATGGTTTCCAACAGTAGCAGCAGCAACAGAAGAAGAAGAAGCACCAAAAGATCCAACAAACTCATTGCTTTCTTGAACATACGAGAAAGGTTGATGATTAACCTGCTGGATTTCAGAGGTAACCTGTTGGATATCCGGAGAAACCATACGAGAAACAGGAGACTTATCTTTTCTAGCCTGCTTGGCTTTACGGCAGCCTCCACCAATTGGTATGTTCCTTAAAGCCCCACCATGAGTCCAGTATCTACGACAGTTCCTGCAAAAGTAGCGTGGCTGGGACATACAATAGTTGTTGAAGTAGCAGAACTTGGTGTTGTCTGAGCTACACCTTGCACACGCTCGCGGTGGGGCCTTCACTCCATTCAGTTGTTGGTTGTCGTCTTCATCTGCGAAAACAATCAAGTTATCCATTTCTCTCAAGAAGCACTTGATTTTTTGGGTTTAGACTATAAATACTTTGTTGTTGCTATGATCTTTGGTGTTCGGAGGGTGTCCCTTCTTATATAAGAAGAGATAGGGGTTGAGAGTTTAAGAAAGTGAGATTGAGAGCGCAACGTGTCAAACATTGTGTATTAATAAAATCTAAAAATCTATCTACACACCATAAACCTTAGGCTAAGCTTAGTTAAAAACTAAGGATTTATTAATTCTTAACTCTTGTTTGTATATGAAAAATGGAGAATCAAGATATCTCAAATTAAATGATTAGTCATATAAACATATACAAAATCTATTGAGAGTGTAATGACAATTTAAGGCAAATCAAATATAGATTGCATACATTTACTATAAGAGATAGATTAATTGTAAGTGCCGCGTGTGCTAATGCTCTATCTCAAGATGTGTTAGATAATTTTTTTTATAGAAAAATATGTAAAATAGTTTACACATGGTAGAAAGAGTTCTTAATTGCCTAATTTTCTAAATGACAAAGCATCGAAGTAATTAACTTTAGTAGAGATTTAATAATGATTTTTTATAGAGAAAATATAATACGTGTAAGCAAGTGCGGTTCACACATGATTCACACATGATCTTATTGGCGCATCAAAAAATATTACTGTAAAAGTTTGTTCTAGAGATTTACAAATTTATTATAAAAGTTATTAATAGAAACTTTATATATGTTAAGTTAAATACCATTGGTGAAAATAGAAAGAGTTAAAGTTCTACTAGGTAAACAACCCGCACATAGTGCGGATAAATCGATTCAAATAAAATTATTATGAGTAAAATTATTATTTGAGATCTAAAATTCGTTTGTATAAAAACAAAATTTGTAACTAATTTTTTATTATTATTCAATTTTGTGACTATTTGGTGTAAATATACATTTCACCCGTGAAATATTTGAATATAGAAAAGAATTTTAACGTGGTGGAGAAATTTGTATGGACATTATTTTAATAAAATATGAATAATTATCAATTTAAAAAAATAATTTGTTGTTTTTTAGAAAATAGTAATAAAAATTCAAATTAAATGGCTACAAATAGTTTTAATTTATGTAATTAATTTTGATTTAAATCTATAATGGCATAGATGTAATTAGTATAATTAATGAGGGTTATTTGCTAAAATGTGATTCGAGCTCTCTGGCGACGACACATCAGCATTTTTTAAAAATGTTTCTCTATTAATATATAGGGGATTTGTTGTTTTTAGAAAATAGTAATATATATTCAAATTAAATGGCTACAAATAGTTTTAATGTATGTAATGAATTTTGATTTAAATCTATAGTGGCATAGATGTAATTAGTATAATTAATGAGAATTATTTGCTAAAATGTGATTTAAGCTCTCTAACGACGACACATCAGCATTTTTAAAAATGCTTATCTATTAATATATAGGGCATATTGTCTATTAAATTGAAGAGATGGAACAAACAACAAAGTTTTGTCTTACCGCCACTAGTTTAGGCAAATATAAAAGTTACTTGTTTTAATTGCTTGCTCTAAAAGTAATTAAACGGTCCTAAAACAATAGACACAGTGGCCGATAGCTTCGCCGTGTTGGGGCGGTTCGCTCAAGCTCGTTACCTACAGTGGCCGATAGCTTCGCCGTGTTGATACAGCGAAGCTCAGAGAAGGATCATGATCTCGTACCACCACCACTTCAAGCACACGGAGACGCAACTCGGACCCGCGAGACGAAGCAACGGAGCCCACCCGCGGAAACAATTACAGGTCGGGTCAGTCCATGTTGGCGCGTGAAGACTACTCTCCCAGACGTAGCAAACGAGGAAAGCTACGACGAAGAGGTTTGTGAGGGAGGAAGCGACGGCTACGCCGGTAAGACCAAGACGGAGGTAAGAGACTAAGAAAAGAATAGCCGGGAGGTGAAAAAGAGCGCCGGAGAGAGAAGCTAGGGTTACAGGGTGAGTGATGCCTTGAGCACGAAGGTAGATTCGGATTGGATAAAGAAGAGTGTTGGTGAGGAGATCAGGGAGGGAGAAGATGAGATACGTTTGAGCTAATTTAGCCATGTCGGGGTCTTGGTGAAGGAGGTAAACCCGAGATTTTGCCGACGTTGGACCAGAGAACCGAGATCGGAACGCAACAAAGCAAGAGGAAGACTACGGTTCGATGAAGGGTTAGGGAAAGGAGTCTGAAGCGGTGAGCACCGAAGGCTTGAGAACAGAGTGGTTCCATACCAAGGCTAAACCGGATAAAACAGAGTAACCGGTTATGTCAGCAAAGGCGATGGCAAGTGAACCGGCGGCTAATTCGAGGTCACCAAGTCGACCTAAGAAAAACATTGATACGGCTGAGCATAGGTAGAGGAGTAGAGCTGTCACGGCGATCGGAAAAGCTAGCGTGAAAAGAGATTTAGCTTCTGTTACAGCTTCTGCCATTAGAGGAGATCCTCTGTTCTGATTTCTCATTGTGGGTTCGAAGCTATTGATGGAGGAAAATTCCTGTTCGAGATTCTTGGTTCTCTGAACCGGTGGTGGTTGTTGTTGATGGGTTACACTTAAACATGACGCTGAATGAAGAACATCTTTAATGTGGAAAGAGAAAGAGTTCTCTGATGATGATGAGTCCGAGATGGTTTAAGAAATGAGACAACTTAAAGAAAAGAGAGTTTTATCGTAATACTTTTTGGGTAAGAGATTCAAAGCGATCTGATTCACACTGACCCCTAGCTAGTAAATCATAAAAACACAAACAACTTTATGTCTGATCATAATGCAATAGAATTTAGAACCAACTAACCAACCTTTGTAATTTCAAAAACAAAAAGTACAATATAGTATAAATTATATATACAATATAGTATAAATTATATTTTTTCGTTAAGTCAGTCACCGAATTAGTTCTATTGTTTAATAGAAAAAGTATATGAAATCGATAATACTATTTGGCTCTATATCAGAAAGTTGTCAATATAGAGAAATATCAGTGTATGCATTTATATGAGTTGAGTATTGTAGTATGCCACGCTGGAGTCGTTTAGACACAGTTAAGATCAATAGCTCCAAATGTTACATAAAGTAGCTGACAGAACAAAAACAACATAAGCCAGATTGAGCCCACAATCCTATACTCTCTCTATCCCTAATAATCTGATGTTTAGGTTCACAAATGTTAAGACAAACACTATATATAATTTATTTATTATTTACTTTTTTTTATAGTCATCACATGTATATGTGATGATGTGATGATTATTTTTTTCTGACATTTTCTCTAGTATTAAAAATATTTACAAAATCAATCTTTTAGAAACAAATAAAATTCTCCAAAACATCAATCTATTACAGACAGATGGAGTATATAATAAAATAAGTCCTAAAAATAATTCTTTTATACATAAAGGATGTTCTATAAGTTTTAACTATTTTAATCCCATAAAAGAGTTTTTTTTAGTCGCAGTCGTTAGGAGTGAACATTTTAACAGAACCAAACCGAATAAAACCGGCCCAACCAAACTCAAACTGACCCAAACCAAACATAATCCTACATTCAAATCATTTGGTTAAGTTTCTTCTTAACCCAAACAGTTCGGTTTAAACCCAAACCGGATCAGTAACTCAATGTGCTTTTATTAATTAAATAATTAATAATATTCATAATTATTGTATGATATGTAATCAAAATCTTATATTCCTTATGAATTCATTTATGTTAGATTTTATTTAATTATCTCTAAAATTTTAACCATAGGTTTTAAAGAGTATAATTGTAAAGACCTCAAAAGTTCTTACAATAAATTATACTTTTTTATCTTCTTACATTGTTTAGTTTGTTTCATTTTTCTTTCTTCTAATTATTAAACATTTAATATTAATATTATTTTTTAGTTTTAGGTAAATTTTCATAATTTCTTTGAATTATTTAACTTACAAGTTGTAGTTTACTTTATATATATATATATATATAATTGTCAATGGAGAAAGAATTTTGATTTGTTACATTAAATGAATTTAAAACCGAATAAAATTGAACCAAATTAAAACTAAACCAAACCAAACCAAACTGAATTAACCAAACCAAACCTAACCTAAACCAAACCCAAACGTAAACCGAAATGCCCACGACTACCAGTTACTGGTTGAGTGCTTGTTAATAGAACAAAGTCAATATCTTTTTTTTTGTACAAAAGGTACTCTGATATCTTTGTGATCAATATTGTTCAGTACACAGTCAGCTGTGAACAAATTTTAAACTAATGTTCTTACAATTAATTTATATGATACCTTTCTCAAATTTTTGTTTCTTATTTTTGATATTTTATATATATATATATATATATATATATATATATATATATGGAACTTTTTTGCTAAAAGTTCAAAAAGGCATAGAAAGATAACCAATATTTTTTTTCTTCTTCAGAAGCAATATATATATTCTCAGCTAAATGCCTCTCAACTTGACTTGCTATAAGAAATATGTTATGATTTTTGTGATGTGGTATCTTATTACAAAAATCAAAAATACTTCAATGACTGAAAAAAAAATGGTCAAGAAACAAAGAAATAAAAAAGGTAGTGTAAAACCTTTTTATTGGGATTGTAGTGAATAGTGTAAAAGTAAGAGATTTAAGTTTGCTTTGCTTTTGTTATATTAATTTATGTATGGGAATCGAAATGATAAAAAAAAAAAAAAGAGAATTGGGTGGTCTCAATAAACTTATAATTCTCATTGTACTTTATTCAGCCAGTTTTGGTGTTTCTGGAGTCTCTATATGTTCTATATGTACTCATTGTACTTTGTTACTTGTTTGGTGGGTCTCACTCCCTTTTGGGAGTTATCCTTTCGAAGCTCTTCACAAAAAGAATTTAATTATCATTACAAGTATTGTATGTCTGACTAGTACTAGCGGGTAAAGTAAAATAATTATTTTGTAGACTGAAATTTTATAAGAATACAAATAGTACTAGCAGTGCAATGTCAATTAACTTTAAAAAAAAATACAAATATGTATGGAAAATTGTGTAAAATAATATGAGAAACCAACATTTTATCTATCTTTACACGATTAACTTCTCCTGAAATGCCCACCATGAATCATGTATCTATGGCAATTCTTGCAGAGCAAACGCAGGTGAGATACGCTATACTGATCGGAGTAACAGAATTTAGTATTGTCTGAGATACACCATTGAGTGACTTGTGGTGTAATTATGATAACATCAAGTTATGTTATTTCAACAACTATTGCATATCTCAACAACGTTTTAATCAGCATTTAAGAAAGTGGCAGCTTTGGCTCTAGGAAAGTCTGAGATAACATATATTTCTTGCCAACAACTTGTACCTATTTATAATATTTTTCTATGGTTCTTTCCATATATTCATAGTTACCTAGAAATAAATAAATTAGTAAACTAGTCACTTTTTTTTTCTTTCTCAAAAAGCAAGTAATTTTTATTACAAACAGAAATTCATTAAATTGTTGACCAAAGAAACTCATTCATTTTCACCCAAATAAGACTATAAATATTATATTTAAAGGCAATATATTTCAATTAATTTCTAAGGTTTACATCATTATGGATTGGTCATAACAGATATTTAGGCTCTTTTTATTTATATTATCTATCTACTTTATTATTTAACAATTACTAAATTGACATTTTAGGAATTTGTTTTAAACTTAATAATTGATTTTGACCAAATAATGATAAAATAATAAATGTATATTTTATAATTATTAATTTATATTTCTCTTTATTAACTATCTATTACTGCAATAAATATATAATCATTTATGTCAAACATATAATATTTAGTAAAAAGAACCCAAATTTCAATCAAATCATTAAACAAAAAAAGTCATTTATAGATTAATATAAAAATAAATTTGGTAAAAAGAAAGTTCAAGAAGTTAAGTATCAAGTGCCATTGATGAGGACTAAGGTTAAATAACGATTTATGTTGGACATAATTTGTTTCCGCTCCAATCATGTTTTAAAATACTCTGAAAGTAGTTTGTGATTTGGCTCAAGACACCTAATTATAACCATATAACATAACCAAGAAAGATATATGCAGGTTGCAAAACAATGAAACGAACTGGGGATTACTAGAAGGAAAAATAGATAATTAATATTATTTTACAAAGGAAAATACAAAAGATTAGAGAAGCAATTTATTTCTGAAATGAAAATTTAAAATAAAATACAAAAACCAATAGAAAACATAAAAAAGAAACATTTGACTTTTATTTTATTATAAATAGAAAACAATTAATACGGTTAAGAGTCTTAAGGACCATGCTTCTCTAGATGACAAGGATGCTTAATCACACTGTTGTATCTGATATTGTTTTTGTTGTCGTTGTACATCATGGTCATGTCAGATCCTCTGCTTCCACTTGTGCTGGCGTCATGATTCATGGTCAGAGTGTTGTTGAAGCTCTGCTTCCACTTGTATTGCTCCATGCCATAACCGTTGTAATTATCAACATAACCACCACCAATTGATTGGTTTATGAAAGGATTAGTATTGGATCCAACATTGTAATAATCATGTTCAAATGATCCATCTTGGAAATCCAAGCGATGAGTTGGTTGGAAACTTTGAGATGGAGGAGGCACATTTGGTACCATGTTACCACGACTATCAGACAAAGAACCAAAATGGTTTCCAACAGTAGCAGCAGCAACAACAGAAGAAGAAGCACCAAAAGATCCAACAAACTCATTGCTTTCTTGAACATACGAGAAAGGTTGATGATTAACCTGTTGGATGTCAGGGGTAACCTGTTGGATGTGAGGAGAAACCATACGAGAAACAGGAGACTTATCTTTTCTAGCCTGCTTGGCTTTACGGCAGCCTCCACCAATTGGTACGTTCCTTAAAGCCCCACCATGAGTCCAGTATCTACGACAGTTCCTGCAAAAGTAGCGTGGCTGGGACACACGATAGTTGTTGAAGTAGCAAAACTTGGTGTTGTTGGAGCTACACCTTGCACACGCTCGCGGTGGGGGCTTCACTCCATTCAGTTGTTGGTTGTCGTCTTCATCTGCGAAAACACTCAAGTTATCCATTTCTCTCAAGAAGCACTTGTTGGGTTTAGACTATAAGACTTTGTTGTTGCTATGATCTTTGGTGTCGGGAGGGTGTCCCTTCTTATATAAGAAGAGATAGGGGTTGAGAGTTTAAGAAAGTGAGATTGAGAGCTCAACGTGTCAAAGATTGTGTATTAATAAAATCTAAAGGTCTATCTATACACCATAAACCTTAGGCTAAGCTTAGTCAAAAATTAAGGATTTATTAATTTCTAACTCTTGTTTGTATATGAAAAATGGAGAATCAAGATATAATTAAATGATTCAATCATATAAACATATACAAAATCTATTGAGAGTGTAATGACAATTTAAGGCAAATCAAACATAGATTGCATACATTTACTATAAGAGATAGAGTAATTGTAAGCGCCGCCGCGTGTGCTCAGGCTCTATCTAGATAATTTTTTTATAGAGAAATATGTAAAATAGTTTACACATGGTAGAAAGAGTTTTTAATTGCCTAATTTTCTAAATGACAAAGCATTTAAGTAATTAACTTTAGTAGATATTTAATAGTAATTTGTTTATAGAGAAAATATAACACGTGTGAGCGAGTGCGCGATTCACGCATGATCTTATTGGCGCATCAAAAATATTATTGTAAAAGTTTGTTCTAAAGATTGACAAATTTATTATAAAAGTTATTAACAGAAACTTATATATGTTGAGTTAAATACAATTGATGAAAATAGAAAGAGTTAAAGTTGTATATTGTCTATTAAATTAAAGAGATGGAACTAACAACAAAGTTTTGTCTTAACTTCACTAGTTTAGGCAAATATAAAGTTACTTGTTTTAATTGCTTGCTCTAAAAGTAATTCAACGGTCCTACAGTGGCCCAACTAACTCAACGTTTAAGACTACAGGCCCTTTAGACCGTTCCTGCTGTAGGTAAGTAACTATTGAGGTTAAATGCTCAACATGATCAAAGCGCTTTCGAATTTCTGATCATATTGATCTGTTCATCTATATCTTTAGCTTGTCAAAGAAACTAAATCAAAATCAAGAAACAATAAGACAATGCTGCAATTGAAAGCTCACCGTCTGAAATACATTTGTATAACTCCCTAAGGGTAATTTTATGTAATGAGTTTTTTTTACGGATAGTAAACCAGTGTAAACTCAAAATAACCCCTCAGCTCCGAGGCTTTAGTGTGACTAGTGAGGTTTTGGAACAAACCCATCAACAGCAAAATTTCTGGTAGCTGAAGGAATGGCTAAGCGTACTCCATCTAGCTCTGGTTTGGCAATGACTTGACATCCCAATCGCGACCTATAGAACATTTTCAATGGAACATTTGTCAATATTTGCTTGTATTGAACTCCGATTGAAACCATCTAAAACGTAAGAGAGAGAGAAAACTCACGTTTCTGTTAACCCAAAAGCAAGATCTAGCATATCATTCTCTTCATCTGTCGGTTCTTCGAGTTTGTTGTAGTATTCGGTGTCCTATCACAATTACAGTTTCAACTAATTGGTAAAACACAATTCATAATCATCTATATAGATGAGAGTGATTGTACGGGAGAGATGGTTTTACCAGAACAATGACATGGCACGTCGAACATGCTAGAGAACCTTCACACGCCCCTGAAAATTTAGAAAAAGCAACCCGTAAATTTCCAATGAAAGGACCAATCTGAGACATTAGTTACTATCTATCTTGGTTTAAGCAAAAAGCATCATCGGACAAATAAAAAAAAAAAAACAGAAGAAATTTGAAGAAATGGAAGAAGATTGTGCCTTCGAGTTCAATATCATTTTCATGAGCAGCTTCAAGGATGTTCATTCCAATGGGGACCTTAACATGAATTTCCTCTCCATCTTTATCAAGAAAGATAACGTTTATCCTGAAAAGAACAGGCAAACAATACTTGTGCATAAATGACCGTGTCTACATTTGTTGTTGTAAACGAGTTGAATGTGGTTCTGAGATATATACGAACTTACTTTTCTGTTTCTTCGCCACCTTTTTCAGAGGCTGTGTTATATGATGCAGAAAACATATGATTAATCGAGAAAAATGCTTCATGGAAACTTCTAGTTTGCCTTTGTGGCATTGCCTGTCGAGAAGAAAAAGAGCATCACATACTAAATCAAGTTAAGAGAACATGCCACTCTCCCAAAAACCCAAGCTTCATAGCTAATTCACTTACACAAGTCACCACATTAGTTTGAGCTAAAGCCAAATCGTTATTTCTCTCTCTCTCTCTATTGATTATTGAACTTATATAATCATTAAGCATCACATATCCTATAACTAGCTAAACCATTTCATGATACTGCTGACAAGGATGGTGTTCAGTTCAGATTCCTAACAAAAATCCACAAGCTTATTACATAATCCAAAATCCACTCATCGCAAAATGGGAGTGCCATGTCCAATAAATGAACAGAATAAGATTCATATGAAAAATGCTCAACCTAGACCAATGCAACAAACAATTTTCACAACAGAGAAGAAAGCTCTCAGACTAACCGAAGATTGCAGATATTCGCCATATGACCTTTGTAGAATCCTCATTCCACGCATTGAGAAATGCCTCTCTGCCCAAAAGCATGATGCATGAGCTCTGCTTTCACCAGACCACCAAAAGCAAAACAACAAATTCAATTTTGAAAAATTTGCAAAATTTACCTCTTGGAAGCTCTTTAACAATGCGAGAACCTAATCTTGATAGCCTATTGAACAGCATGATTTTGGTTTATTCATTGACGTCCCGACAATTTTTCAAACCCTTTCGATTGAAACCATCTAAAACGTAAGAGAGAGAGAGAGAGAGAGAGAGAGAACTCAGGTGGAGTACGTCGATCTTGGGTTCACGAGCAAACCACAGAGAAGGATCATGATCTCGTACCACCACCACTCCAAGCACACGGAGACGCAACTCGGACCCGCGAGACGAAGCAACGGAGCCCACCCGCGGAAACAATCACGGGTCGGGTCAGTCCATGTAGGCGCGTGGAGACCACTCGCCCAGACGTAGCAAACGAGGAAAGCTACGACGAAGAGGTTTGTGAGGGAGGAGGCGACGGCTACGCCGGTAAGACCAAGACGGAGGTAACAGACTAAGAAAAGATTAGCCGGGATGTGAAAAAGAGCGCCGGAGAGAGAAGCTAGGGTTAGGGGGTGAATGATGCCTTGAGCACGAAGGTAGATTCTGATTGGATGAAGAAGAGTGGATGTGAGGAGATCAGGGAGGGAGAAGATGAGATACGTCTGAGCTAATTTAGCCATGTCGGGGTCTTGGTGAAGGAGGTAAACCGAGATTTTGCCGACGTTGAACCAGAGAACCGAGATCGGAACGCAACAAAGCAAGAGGAAAGCGAAGGTTCGATGAAGGGTTAGGGAAAGGAGTGTGAAGCGGTGAGCACCGAAGGCTTGAGAACAGAGTGGTTCCATACCAAGGGCTAAACCGGATAAAACAGAGTAACCGGTTATGTCAGCAAAGGCGATGGCGAGTGAACCGGCGGCTAATTCGAGGTCACCAAGTCGACCCAAGAAAAACGTTGATACGGCTGAGCGTAGGTAGAGCACTAGAGCCGTCACGGCGATCGGAAAAGCTAGCGTGAAGAGAGATTTAGCTTCTGTTACAGCTTCTGCTATTAGCGACCCAACAATGCCGGGGATTTCTCATTGTGGGTTCGAAGCTATTGATCGACAAGAGATCGAGGAAGATTCCGGTTCGAGATTCTTGGTTCTCTCAATCGGTGGTGGTTGTTGTTGATGGGTTACTCATGACTGTGAATGAAGAAGATCTTTAATGGGAAAAGAGAAAGAGTTCTCTCGTGAAGAGCTCTCTGATGATGATGAGGTCTGAGAGGTTTTAAGAAAGAGAGATACGAATATATTTTTTGGTGGTTCTTCTCTTATATCAGAGCCCTAGCTCTCTCTTACCATCTTAATGAAGGAGTTGGCAATCTTTTTTTTTCTTCATTTTTTTTTCTAAAATAATTCAAGAAAAATAATCTTCTTTTTTTTTGTCAACTGATTTTAGATTGATATATAGATTACATAAGACGTTAAAAACCCCCTAACTTGAGAAAAGTCACACAAAAAATCGATGATGATGATGAGTCTGAGAGGTTTCTATACCAAAAAGTTGTCAGAGAGAAATATAAGTGGATCTGTGTATGCATTTATATGAATTAAGTGTTGTATAGTATGCCACGGTCAAGGTCAATCGTTATCTTTGGCCTGAGATGATGTAATACTTGGATGATTTGTAGAAAAAAAAAATGGTTAAGAAACAAAGAAATAAAAAAGGTAGTGTAAAACTTTTTAATTGGGATTATAGTGAATAGTGATGTTTTTTAAATTACACACTCTAAAAATTTAAGTTTGCTTTGTACAGTATTTGTTATATTAATTTATGTATGGGAGTAGAAATGATAAAAATGAGAATTAGGCCATGTTTTAGAAATCGCTAGGCGCTAGTCGGACGGTCAGAGTAGGCCTAGCGCCTAGCGAGAAAATTGGAGATTAAACGAGGATTATTCAGGGACTAGTTTTAGGGTTATTTTATTAAATTAATAATAAAATAAAAATATATAGAATTAAAAAATATATGTATAATTTTGTTTCTGTTAAAATAAAAATATAAAACTACAGTTTTGTTTTAAAAATTACTGGTAAACACATAAAAACATAATTTTAAAAGACAATTTATGATTTTCATTAAAAGTTTGTACATTAATTATTGTAAAACATCTATAAACTCTTAATTTAAATGTCTAAATAACAAAAAAAAATACATATTTGATTTATATTTGCTATAAAAATAATTATTATATACAAAATTAAGCGGGAAGTAATTAGATTAGACGGGTTATAATCAAATTAGACAAGCATAATTGTATAATTGAGGCTAGGCGGGGATTAGTCATTAATTGAGGCAGAGATGATGGGCCTAGCGATTTTGCGGACCGTAATCAGTGCTAGACGGAGATTTTTAAAACAGGGGTGGTCCCAATAAAATTATTAATTATCAAAGTACTGCGAGTTTTGGTGTTTCTTTTCAGCAGTCTCTATATGTTCTACTTCTATGTTTTTGTACGATTCATTTTGTGTTGACGATTTTATTTGTGTTGTTACTTGTTTGGTGGGTTTCACTGCCTTTTTGGAGTTATCTTTTCGAAACTCCACAGAAAAAGAATTTAATTATCATTACAAGTATTGTATGTTCGAATAGTACCAGAGGGTTAAAGTAAAATAATTATATTGTAGACAGAAATTTTATCTTAAATAATTTTATCTTTATAAGAATACTTTATAGGTTGCAGTGCAATGCCAATTTACAAAAAAAAAAAAGTATTTTTAAATATTTAAATTTTTTTTTAACGAAAAGTTTTTTTTTTATAATTTAGGATAATATTTAGATAAGAAAATGTGTTGTCTTTCTATTGGATGGTGAGATTTCAGATATTTTTTTATCCCACCCAATTATTTGAGATCAATTATCTTATAGAATCAGAAAATTTTATTTTAATATTTTTTATACCAAATTCATCATTTTCATTCTCTATAAATAGATACTTGTTTCATTTAATTTGGACACACAAAAAAACTCATATTTTCTACCATATTTTTGCTATCAACCTTCATAAACTCTTGTTTATTGTTTTGCCCGTCTTTTTGTTTTTAAATGGATCCTAATAATAACCCTTTCAATTCCCAAAATTCTTCTAATTATCCCTTTAGCTACTCAAATCCCAACAATTATCAGTTTCAAAATCAATCTCCCAACCGTTCCCATCATATACCAAACTATGGATATCCACCAAATTTCTTCATGCCGTAAGCTGTTCCAAACTATCGTCCATACTCCATATCATGGATCGATGATGTCATATTTATCTCAAACATCCTCTTATTCTACTTCTCCAATGGGTAATGAAACTAATATGAATGTGGGATGAGCTGAATTTCCTGAATTTTCTACACAAATGGCTCTTGGTGGTAGGAGTGGTGTTTATGAAGCCATTCCAAATGAAAATAATTCAACTCCTGCTCGTCAGAGAATTTTCCAAATGGACCGTTGAGCAAAATTTGGTGCTACTAAGTGGGTGGATTAAATATGGAACAAATAGCCTTGTTGGCAGAAACCAAAAAGGTGATTCATATTGGGGTAAAATTGTTGAGTACTGTAATGAGCCTGGCTCATTTGATACTCCGCGTGATGGAGTTTCATGCAGAAATCACTACAACTACATGACAAAAGCTTGGAAAAATGGGTTGGCGCTTACGATAACGCTACACGTATGCAACAAAGTGGGTGGTTGGAGGATGATGTTTTGGCAAAAGCGCATGAAATTTATTCAAGTGCTGGTAATGGAAATTTCAAATAAAAAAAGAGTGGCTCGCAATCCGTGATCAACCACATAATGGCAGTCAAGTAGGAGGAAATATAGGCTCTGCAAGCAGTGGATCTAAGAGATCCCACGATAGTGATGCTAGTGACTCAATTCTGTAGGATCTAGTGTTCGTCCAATGAACGAGAGACATATATTGGACTGATTATGATCAATCTGAGGCAAGTGAGTCTAGTACAGAACAACCATTCTCGACCGAAGTGCTACCTGTATTTGCAAATCACGTGCGTGCTAGATCTGAGTTGCATGATTCAAGTGTACATCACGAATTACAAGCAGATATAGTAAAACACATATGAACACAATTCGGAATGTTCCGTGGTGAGTGAGATTTTTAAGTTTGTGAGTTGAGATTATTGTACAAATTAAGTTATGAGTGTTGCTTTACTTGTGTTTTATGTTTATTGTATTGCATTTTAAAATTCTCATCATTGTATTATACTCCCTCCGTTTCATATTAAGTGTCATTTTAGACTGTAAATTTTGTTTCAAAATAAGTGTCACTTTGTATTTCCAATGTAGATGTTTGGTAAATTTTCCAATTTTATCCCTATTGATTTAATGTATTGACCAATAAAAAAATTGTATAGTATATTAATAAAGGGTAAGATAGAAAATTTAATGATTTTCTTAATATGTGTGAAAAATTCTAAAACAACACTTAATATGAAACGGAGGGAGTATGTGTTTTTATAATGGCTATTTATATGTCTTGTTTTTATTATTTGCAAAGAATTTATATATTTTATTTGAGAAAAACAAAATCTCAATTTACTATATAAATTTATTTAATTTTTACTTATTTTAATTTTATTTGATATTAAATATGATTAATAATACGTGATCACAAAAAATAATATACAAATAAGGTGAATAATATGAAATAAAATTGGTGGGGTAAGGTGTTGTAAATTGATTAAACAAAATTGTTGTAGAGGGTAAAAATGATGTATGTGTTGAATTATGATGTGGAAGAGAGAGAAGATGATGTGGAGTGTTAAAAATAAACAAGTGGGTGTTGTAATATGAAAATCATTGTACATAGTCTTATATGTTTTGTACGATTCACTTGTGTCGACGATTTTATTTGTGTTTGTTACTTGTTTGGTGGGTCTCACTGTCTTTTTGGAGTTATCCTTTCGAAACTCCACAGAAAAAGAATTTAATTATCATTAGACCATGTACAATGAGGGTGTTGAATAAAATTTTCAACTGTTTAATTGATGCAATGAACCTGTTGAATTTTAAAAAAAAACTTACATGTATTAAACTCAGTTGAAAAAATTCAGCAGGTTGAATCTGAAGAAAATGGAACCCACATTGCCACGTGGCGAAGTGTGAGATAAGAAGATGGTGAATGGGTTGTACCCAGTTACTTTTTGTGAGTTTTTGTTTCATCCTAATTATTTTATCTCAATTATTTTATATTAATTTAATTTTTTATAAATAAAAAGTATACCAAAATTCATCATTTCAAAAAATCTGTAAATAGAGACTATTTGTTTTATTTGGACAATAGAAAAATCTCTATAAAAATTATTTAACTTTTAAATTATTTTAATTTATTTTTAATCGATAATTGTTAATAAATATATAATCATAAATCATAAACAAAATAAAAATATGAAAATATAACATAGTGGGATAAGGTGTTGAATTTTATTAAACAAAACTATTGTAGTTTTTAAAAATTGAATAAGTGTTGAATTATGAAATGGAGGAGAGAGAAGATGATTTGAAGTGTTAAAAGGTAAAAATTAGGGTGTTGAAAAACTGAACCAATGTACATAGTCTTACAAGTATTGTATGTTTGAATAGTACTAGCGGGTTAAAGTAAAATAATTATTTTGTAGAATGAAATTTTATCTTAAATAATTTTTATCTTTATAAGAATACTTTAGGGTGCTCCCATCGTGAGAGTCTATACATGAGTATACAAAAAAAATAAAAAAATAAAAGGAGAGAAGATTAAATCTTCAGATCAAATGTCTCTGCAGCGACATTTAGAGACACAGTTGAGAGCAAAAGTTTACAGCTGTTTTATTTTTACCGGTGGTAGACAATAAATTTAATTAAATAATTGTAACATCCGCGAACCGGAATTCCGGTTTAGGATGTGCATCGATCGATGCAATAGGAGCATCGGTCGATGCAGGTTCAATTCTGTGCGTTTTGACTTAAGTCAAACGCTGCGTTTTGGACAAAGGGAAAAGAAAACCCTTAAGTCGTGTTTTGGTTTCATTCGACGGATTTGGCCGTTTTTGAGAGAAAACAAAGAGAGAAAAGTGTTCTTGGTGTTCTTGGTGTTCTTGGAGATTTCTTGAAGTTTTGGGACGTTCCTGTAGAGATCTGTAGCTGGGATCGTTGTAGGAGCTTCCTAGAAGCGTTTTCTTGCTTGTTTGTGGTTTAGATTTGTCTTGGCACAGGTAAGTGCATGACCATGGCTTATCTAAGCTAGAGAATTCGGTAATTTTCTTGTGGTTTGCTGTTAGACGTATTAGATTGTTGCTATGGACGTTAGGAAGCTTTTTTGTGGCTTGGGATTGAGTTTTGTGGTTGTAGGAACGAAATCCGGCGAGAAGCTTCGGGGAAATCACGGTGCTCGACGTTGCGTCGATCGATGCATAGCTTGCATCGGTCGATGCAAGTGCGAGGACGGCGCGATGAACTTTAGGGTTTTCGTGTGCGTCGAGCATGCGTCGGTCGATGCGGACTGGGTATCGGTCGATCGATGCAGCTTCTGTATCGATCGATGCTTCTCCATTTGGCATCGGTCGATGCAAGCGTGGCATCGATCGATGCTAGGTCCTATTTTTGTGGTTGTCGTGTGTTGATGATTGTGTGAATATTACTGATACTCTATTGCTTGTGTGTATAGCCAAGTAGATGGGAGTATTGCCTTACTGAGTGTTTATAAAATACTCATGCATTGCAATATGTGTTTGTGGTGCAGGTAAAGGCAAAGTGTGATCGTGGAATCAAGGCGATGAGGAAGGGATGTTCTGGAGGCTTGATTGATTGTGGTCTAGCTATTGTTAGGTTGCTAGATTAAGTCAATGGAACATTGTATGATGTTAGTTGTTGGTTATTCCTTTATTTGGATTATGGCATTGGTTATTGGTTTGATTGTTGGAATTCTTTTGGTTTAATGGAAATTGTTTTATTTGGTTATCCGCGGTTATTGATTGTTGATAGGATGTTAGTGGGTATGGGACCACTAGTAAATTAAGGTATTAAAAAAAAAACAGGAAGGGTTGTTTCAATAATAAAATAATATATATATATATATATTAAAAAAACTTTGGGAACCTTCAAAACAAAGATGACCGATAATAATGCTCTTATAGAGTGCAGTGCAATGTCAATTAACTTTAAAAATACAAATATGTATGGCGAATTGTGTAAAATATTATGAGAAACCAACATTTTATCTATCTTTGCACGATTAGCTTCTCCTGAATGTCCACCATGAGTCATGTATCTATGGCAATTCTTGCAGAGCAAACGCAAGTGAAATACGCTATAGTTATCGTAGTAACAGAATTTGGTGTTGCCTGAGTTACACCATTGAGTGACATAAGTGTAATTTTGATAACACCAAGTTCTGTTACTTCAACAACTATAGCATATCTCAACAACGTTTCAAACAAGATTTAAGAAAGTAGCAGTTTTGGCTCTAGGAAAATCTGAGATAATATATTTTTTTTTGCCAACAGCTTGTACCTATTTATAATATTTTTCTATGATTCTTCCCATAAATTCATAGTTACCTAGAAATACATAAAATTAGGAAACTAGTCACTTTTTTTTTTCTTTCTCAAAAATCAATAATTTTTTATTTAAAACATAGAAATTCATTAAGTTGTTGACAAAAGAATCTGAGAGTCATTCATTTTCACCCAAATAAGACTATAAATATTATATTTAAAGGCAATATATTTCAGTTAATTTCTAAGTTTTACATCTTTATTGATTGGTCATAAGAGATATGTAAACTCACTTTAATTAGATTATCTATGTACTTTATTATTTAGCAACTACTAAATTGACATTTTAGGAATTTGTTTTAAACTTTTTAGTTTTATATATAAATTAATAATTGATTTTGACCAAATAAATGATAATTAATAAATGTATATTTTATAATTATAAATTCATATTTCTCTTGATTAACTATCTATTATTGCAAGAAATATATAATTAATTATGTCATGAAGTGACCTTAGTGCAGTGGCCAAAGGTAAGCCCTTAATGCACAAGGCACCATCACAATAGGGATCGAGTCCTGCTCCCTACGAATGTAGGGATTAGGCTAATGGGCCGGCCTGTTGTGGCCTAATGGTTGACAAAAAAAAATTAATTATGTCAAACATATAATATTTAGTAAAAAGAACCCCAATTTGAATCATTAAACAAAAAGTCATTTATAGATTAATATATAATTAAATTTGGTAAAAAGGAAGTTACTTAACTTTTCAAGAAATTAATTATCAAGTGCCATTGATGAGGACTGAGGTTAACTTTGATTGTCTAAGTCCCTATTGATATTACATAACGATTTATGTTGGACGTAATTTGTTTCCGCTCCAATCATGTTTTTAAAATACTCTGAAAATTATATTGTGATTTGGCTCAAGACACCTAATTATAACCTTATAACATAATAAAGAAAGATATATGCAGATTGCAAAACAATGAAAAAACAATGAAGGAACTGGTGATTACTAGACAATTATACATAAACTTTAAAGGAAAAATAGATAATTAATATTATTATACAAAGAGAAAACAAAAAATATGAGAGAAGCAACTTAATTCTGAATCTTTTAGGAAACAAAAGATACAAACTTAAAAGAGAAACATTTGACTTTTATTTTATTATAAATAGAAAATAGTTAATACGGTTAAGAGTCTTAAAGACCATGCTTCTCTAGATGACAAGGATGCTTAATCACATTGTTGTATCTGATCTTGTTTTTGTTGTCGTTGTACATCATGGTCATGTCAGATCCTCTTCTTCCACTAGTGTTGGCGTCATGGTTCATGGTCAGAGTGTTGTTGAAGCTCTGGTTCCACTTGTATTGCTCCATGCCATAACCATTGTAATTATCAACATAACCACCACCAATTGATTGTTTTATGAAAGGATTAGTACTGGATCCAACATTGTAATAATCATGTCCAAATGATCCATCTTGGAAATCCAGACGATGATTTCGTTGGAAACTTTGAGATGGAGCAGGCACATTTGGTACCATATTACCACGAATATCAGACAAAGAACCGAAATGGCTTCCAATAGTAGCAGCAGCAATAGAAGAAGAAGAAGCACCAAAAGATCCAACAAAAGATCCAAACAAATAGGCCCACCTAACTGATCTACCCTGAAAATATACCATATGAACAGGGACTTTACAAAAAGAATGACTCCTTTAAAGAGCGGATACCACTTGCAGAATCAAAAACTTCAAAAAGAGGAAAAACTTTCTCATCAGAAAAGAGATCTTCTAGCCAAACCGAAAACCCCGTCGCCACATAGGATTGTACCAGACCTTGACTTAAAGCATTTTGAGCAATGAGATTAGCTCCTCTATTTGCTGCAACCCCTTCAAACACCAACATCCAGTCGACCATAAGTGCCAAAACCCCAGAACTTCTGATGATTGAAATCTGAAAGAAGACCAAGCTTGCGGCCTATTGATAATTCTAATTATAAAGATATCATCCACTGCAAACACAACCTTGTTCAAATTGTGACTTCTCATACTCTCAACCGCCCACACAATAGAAACCGCCTAAGCTTCGAAACTGCTTTTGATATTAGAGAAGGATCTCCTACTATGGAACAGGACCAATCCTTTCTCATCTCTTAACACCCAAGCTGCTCCAACCAGAGGTTTCATTTTTGACCAAGAAAAGCCAATATTACATTTAACCCAGTCTTTTGCGGAGGTTTCCACGTAGCAGTTGCAGAGACCATCGGGGAACGAGAGTTTGATCCCCCTTCTGCAGGTGTAGGTATCCTTTCTCCTTCAACCACATGAGCTGACACAAATCCTCCACATCTTTCTTTACTTTCTGCATAGTTTCCAAAGGAGAGAACCTTTTACCTTCAAGGCCCAAATTTGTCTCGAAAGAGAAAAACCAAATAGAACATGGTGAATGGACTCCCCTTCAAAACCACACGTTTGGCAACGAATATCCACCTTCATTCCTCTAAAAGATAGTAGCTCCATAATCGGAATCGCCCCACTCAGGATTTTCCACAAAAAAACTTTGATTTTGGGTTCAGTTTTAAGTTTCCAAACCTGAATCTTAAGCTCATTTAACGACGGTTGGATTGAAGCTTCTACTAATAGTGGTCTCATATTAATCTGAGTTGCTAGCCAATACCCTGACTTCACTGAGTAAGCCCCACTCTGGTTATGCTTCCAAACCCAGAACTCCTCCATGGCCACCACCGGTTTATGTTCTTTTATCAGCACCACATCCCCCGGATAAAACTGGTCCTCTAATTTGTCGATATCCCAATCCTTTCTAGTTGGAACAATGAGATCACTAACCAACAAATCAATGTTTATTATGGGGTTTTTTTATCCAAGGCACTCGCATACCATTATCATCCAACCAAGGATCCATCCACACTCTAATGCTTTTGCCATTACCCACTCTCTTCACTAACCCCTATTTCAACAGATCTCTGCCATGAATAATGCTCCTCCAACCGAAGGATGGTCTTGAACCCAGCACCGCATTAAGAAAGTCAGTTTCAGGATAATATCTACTCTTGATAACTCTGGAGAAAAAACAGTTTGGGAATTGAATCAACCTTCTAGCCTGTTTTGCTAAAAGAGCCTGATTAAAAAGTCCTATATCCCTGAAACCAAGACCACCATGATCCTTTGGTAAGCACATCTTCTCCCAACTCACCCAATGAATCTTTCTTATGTGTTCTGTAGAATTCCACCAAAAATCAGCCATTGCACTTGCCAAATTACTACAAGTAGTTTTAGGAAGTTTGAAACATGACATGGCAAAAACCGGCATTGCCAAAGCCACCGCTTTGAGCATGATTTCTTTTCCTCCTTGTGAGAGCGATCTTGAGAACCACGGTGATGTTTTTCTCTTGAGGCTGCTTTTGATATAATCCAACATCTCTACCTTAGATCCACTAAAACATTCAGGTAAACCTAAATAGACCCCTGCCCCTCCTTCATTCACAATTTCAAGCGTTGTTTTAACCTCCAGCTTATCAGACTCTCTCACTTTAGAACCAAAGGAGATTGAAGACTTGTTTAGGTTTATTGTCTGACCCGTGGCCTTCCCATAGACTTTAAGGATATTATACAGAACCAGAGCTTGCTCCTTATTAGCCTTACAAATGAATAAGCTATCATCTGCGAATAAGAGGTGGTTAATGTTTGGTCCCCGATTTGAAAACTGCATTCCATCAAGAAAACCCAAGGATTGTGCTTTATTCAGTAAGTGCGTCAAACCTTCAGTACACATGATAAAGAGAAAAGGAGACAAAGGATCTCCTTGACGCAAACCTCTTTGTGGAATGATCATGCCAAAAGGATTATCATTGATGAGAACCGCATAAGTAACAGAGGAGACACATCATCATCCATTCAATCCATTTATGATGAAAACCTAAAACCGAAAGAAGAGTTTGAAGATAACTCCATTCTACACGATCATACGCTTTGGACCATTGTTTTCAAAACCGGACCGGACCGGCGGTCGAACCACGTTAACCCGCGAACCAGCAACATGTTCGGGTTGGGTTAATATCAAAACCCAAAAGAAATTGAACCGGTAAAAAAACATATCAACCCGCCAAAAAACTAAAAACCGGTGAACCATTGAACCGGATAAAACCGGGTTCTACCTTTTTTTGGTAAAAATGAGTGCAATTAATTTAATTAATTACTTTCTAGTTTTCTTCTTAGCAAATTAGCAATAGTAGGATTTCTTAGAGAATGAAGATTGAATGTTCTACACTCTTATTCTCTTATTGTTTTTAAATTTGAATTTCTAAAATATTTTATTAGTAATGGTTACACTTTGAGTTTATTATTTTTTAAGGTTTTTTTAAAACATTATGATTATTGAAGTATTTTATTTGGCATATCCAATTATATCATAGTTATAATCATTGGAAAAAATAGAAAACCTATTCATACCTATTATTTATAAAATTATCATCAAATTCAATTGAACCCGGTTGACCCCGGTCAAACCATGTTGACTCATCATCCAGAAGCTTTCCCGGTTCAGTTACCGGTCCGGTTTTAAAAACATTGCTTTGGAAATATCCGTTTTCACCGCCATGAATTCCTTTGCGAACTTGTCTTTAGTATGAAGGCTATGAAAAACTTCACGCGCAACCAGTATGTTGTTAGAAATTAGCCTACCATGAACAAAGGCTGTTTGATTTTCTGAAACAATCTGATCCAAAAAAGGCTTCAATCTCTTAACCAGCACCTTTGACATTATCTTATATAAGAGGGAACAAAGGCTGATCGGTCGTAAGTCAGACATCACAACCGGATGAATAACCTTTGGCAGAAGACACAAGTGTGTGTAATTCCACTCCACCGGCAGAAAACCTGAATCAAAAACCTTTTTCACCTCTAGAATCACCTGATCACCCACAATTTCCCAATAATGCTGGATAAAGAAACCCGACATTCTATCTGGTCCTGGAGCACTGCCCGGTTTAATAGAGAACACATCTTCTCTAATTTCTTCAGATGAAACCTCTCTTATCAAGCAATCATTCATATGCGCAGAAATTTTTGATGGAAAGTCCTCAAACCATTGGTCGAAACTGGTTGGATTGGAAGATTTGAAAAGCTCATTAAAATAAGCCAAAGCCACTTCTCCTTTAGCTCCTTCAGAGAACTGTTCATTACCATTGATATCCAGAAGCTTTTTTCACTGCGTTTTTTTGCTCTATTGTTTTTTACAGAATTCTGAAAAAACTTGGAGTTTCTATCTCCACAATGCATCCACTTTTCCCTACTTCTCTGACTCCAATAGACTTCCTCTTCCCAATACGCCTTAGCCAATTCCTTTTTAAGGAAAAATATTTCATGGAATCTCGGAGATAGCGTTGATTGTTCCACTTCTAGAGCTCTTTCAATCTTATGAATGTTATCTTTTGCATTCATATTTAAAACGACCATTTGGAACAAATTTTGTTTCATTTATATCGCGGTACACCGCGGGACAAAATTATTCATAACTAAAATATTTAAATTTTAAGTTGTATTTGTTGGTTAAATTTGTTATAATTATATAATAATTGTTAATTTTATGGTTTAAACCATATAATACCTCAATATAATTTTTTTTACATAATATTTATTTAATTAATTTAATTAGATATGTCTATTCTCTAATACCGACATTGTTAACAAAATAATGAAATGATGTTTTACCCATGTAACACCGAATTAATGATATTTTTTAATTTATATACAATAAAACTCATCATGCTATATAAACCCGTCCCGAGATATTTTAACTCACACTATATCATCTTAATTTTTAATATTTATTGTGTATCTACAGTATAATATTTATCATATTTAACTTTTAAATATTTTTAAAATAAAGAAGGAATAAACTAAATAAAAATTTTTAAAGTTTGAATGCATGATAAATCAAGCTTTCTACTCATTTGTATTCACAATCATTTTGGTCTCTTTTATAGTATGACTCTGAACCATTGCCTAATTTTTTTAGAAGATGTGGGATATTGTACCTGTATTTTTTTATTCATCTATTGAGTAATAAATGTCCGTTTTTAAAATTTTGTGTTACATCATATGTAGGAAAAAATTACAATTTTTATTAACTAAACTATGTTTTCACCCGCGGTACACCGCATGACTAAATTATAAATTATTGTATTTTATAATTTAATTATTTATAATTTAAATCCCAAATTAATTAACTTTTATCTAATTAATTTATATTTTTGTTTAGAATGTTTTTTCTTCTTCTTACGTTTTATACAGTTTAGAACCTAATTACAGTAAATTTGTTATTAGATAGAATATAAAATTTTAAAATACTTAGTTTTGTTTTCTATAATTAAACAGAGATATATGCCTATATTGTATGCTAGTGTATATTTTTATGTGTATACATTTTGTTTTTTTGGAATATTTAGAATGTGTTGTAGTATGTGTAATATTTTGTAATTCATATACTAAATAATCTATAAGTTAATTTTTCAAACTATGACTACAAATCTATAGTATATGAAATAAACTAATAGTTTTAGTGTTAGTTCTAAAGTCCAAACCCGTCATGCTAGGCGGATCACGCAACATGTTCAAAGATTGTTTTAATCTGCAAAAACTCATCATATGAAACCCGTAAAAGTAAAATATAGTATGTAAGGCTAAAAGTCACTTTTTATCAATTCATTCACCTCCTTAAAAAATAAGGAAATAAAATATGTATACATTTGCAATTATGTTTGGTACCTTTTAAAACACTTAGTTTCTATAAAAAAATCAAATATAGATAAAATTAATTTGTTTATTAAATTAATTATTTAATGCCAATGGCATGCTTGTAAATAGGTTCCAACTTCAGGATTTATTTGCTAAATGTCTCCAAAAATGTATGTTTAGATGTATTATATAATAATTCAAGATAATTTAAATATAAATTCAAATAAAAATGAAAAGGAATCATATATTTATGTTTGAATGAGGTAGAAAGATTTTCTTATTTTTAAAAATCTTACCTATAATTAATTTTGTAATATTTGGTAACTAATATTAAAGTTAATGCATTGAATGCTAATTGTTTCTAAAATGAAATTTTTGTCAAAAGTTGCTGCAAAAATACTTGTATCAATACAATCCTTTATTTTTGAATTTCTTTTCAAATGTGTTTTCTGTTATTTTCACAATTAAAAAAGTCAAAATAATTTGATTTCCGTTAAACACAAGTTCTCTATATTCAGCAGATATATAAATATATTAAAACGAATATTTTATTAGAAATATATATTTTTGTTTATAATACATATATAGTTATTCAGAATTAAAATCCAAACAAAAACCAAATGTACCACATCATGAACCAAACCAAACTTAGCGTCGCTTCAACTAAAAAAAACTAAATTTGTTGTGAACTATGACTACAAAACACTTATAAGGTTTATGTTTTGTAACACTTTGAAAAGAGAACAAAAACTAACAAAGAGAGAGAGAGAGAGAGGAGCCACGAGAGAGAGAGAGAGAGATTTTGAGAAGCTTTTGATCAAAGAACTTATGTTTTGTCATTCTTATTACACAACTCCTTATTTATAGTGCATTACAAAAGACACGAGTCACACACTTATATACTTGGTAATGACAATTGTTGAGTTAGTGTAATACTACAAAAACAAGTGTCATAACATGTGTCTTGTGATGGATTAATCACAATTTTATTTCATAATAAAATTCATATACTGAAGGAAAGCACAAATTGGCATGGATATCATATGATTCATATCAAAAACGTAAAATTCATCTTCATTAAAATGGCAATCGGAAAAACATGCCGTAAACATATCACTAGTTTGCGGTTCAAGATATCAAATTATACTCGGTGATGCATAACCGACATATATGTCCAATCTAATTTGTGGCCCCATTTTTGTTCTTTGCGGTGGGGCTATAGGAACATAAACCACACATCCAAAAATACGGAGATAGGATATGTTTGGCTCTTGGCCAGATGCTAATTGTAAAGGGGAATATTTATTTTATGCCCTTGGTCGTATTTGGACCAATGCCGCAGCATGCAATATAGCATGACTCCATATAGAAATTGGGAGTTTTGTTCTCAATATTAACGGTCTAGCAATGAGTTGTAGCCGTTTAATCAAAGATTCAGCCATATTTTTTGTATGAACATGAGGAGAACATCTATTCCTGTTAACATACAATAGTCATTGAAAGCTTGTGAAGTGAATTCACCGGCGTTATCAAGTCTGACTTTCTTTATGGCATAATCAGAGAATTGAACTTTCAACCTGATTATTTGGAAAATGAATTTTGCGAAGGCCGTGTTTCGTGTTGTCAACAGACACACATTTGACCATCTACTAGATGCATCAATCATTACCATAAAATAACGAAACGGCCTGCATGATGGGTGGATAGGTCCACATATATCACCATGTATTCTCTCTAAGAACAATGGTGATTCATTCCCAATTTTGGCTGGCGATGGCCGAATTATGAGTTTTCCTTGAGAACACGCATCACATGAAAACTCATCAGATCTAAAAATCTTTTCGTTCTTCAATGGATGACCATTGGAATTTTGCACAATTTTTTGCATCATGACTGAACCAGGATGTCTCAATATATGTTTACTGTAACATAAGATGCAAAATTATTTATTTATTTGCAGTACAATCCAGAGGATAACATTGGCAATTCTTCCAATATATGTTTCTTCTAAGATGTTATGCAAAGATATTCAATGACATTCTTATTCAGAGTCTCTATATGATCCATTTTTCGGATATCTCTGAAACTAATCAAGTTTCTATGAGACTTGGGGCAATATAATGCATCAATTTCAAATTTTGTTCCCCTTGGCATTGAAAAACTGGCTTTTCCAAAGCCTATAATAATCTTTGCATTACCACATACAGTGCTCACACTTCTAGCGGAGTCTTTTATTTTGATAGAGGAGAAATATTTTTTTTCTTTAAGTATTGCGTTGTAGCACTGTCTGCTAGACACATATCTCCATTCTCAATCTTAAAATTTGACATTTTCTGAGATAAAATATTTATAAAATAACATAAAGTCTTACAAAAAAAGCTTATCATATATTACAATAAACCTACTATTCAAAAAGACATTTGTTAAAACATAAAGTACATATCTAACTATGACAAAACATATCATGGCATATAGGCCTTATTCGCATGATTTTTCGTTTTCATTATCAACGAGAAAATCTGCTATATCAAGATGGGTTCATTGTTTAGGCCATGGAAAAGAAGGTCCAGCTTTATCATAGATGAGGTTGGTCTCAATATCACTTTCTTTTGCCTTTTGGGATGCTTGGTAGATAGAATTTTACATCTAGTGCCCATGTCATATAATTTTTTTTCCAGAGACATCAAGGGCGGCGAATTCAAGCTTTGCCAAGTTTGACATGATTACTATATAAATAATAAGACAATTTGTTAAATATAAAATTTTATGAAATAATTTTGTGAAATCTTGTTTTGGCAATAAATATAGGGTGAATTACTCAAATTTTACTCATTTTAGGTAATATTACCAGAATCTACAAAAAACTTTTTTATTACTAGAATGTTTCGGGTATTTTCAAAATACCCAGCGTGCCCCTGTTTTATGTTACCGGAAAAAATGTTATTACAAAAATGCCATTGCCACGTCAGACGCCACGTCAGAAATCGCTGACGTGTAACCATAACTCAGCCGTAACGCGAGACAGAGTATGTTGCGGCTGAGTTATAGGTATGTTGCGGCTGAGTTATCGGAAAAACATTTGAGTAAGAGCGGACGGCTGACTTATGAAAATCTGTCTGAGTTATGCTCATAAGTCAGCTAAGCGTTATGGATGACTTATTAAATTTAGCTGAGGTATGCGCATAACTCAGCTGTAGTAATGGCTGAGTTTTCACCTGATGGTTGAGTTGTCAAGATTTTGGCTGAGTTATCGCTACAACACGGTTGAGTTGTCAAAATTTTGACTGAGTTATCACAACGACACGGCTGAGTTGCCATTTTCCGACTGGCTGACTTATGAGATGTAGTTACGGCTGAGTTATGGTAAAAAAACTATAACTCAGCCGTCATAGGCTGACTTATCGACAAGTCAGCCTTTTGACGGCTGACTTATTGACAAAAGATTAATTACTAGAATGTTTTTCAGTTACGGCTGACTTATCAAACGATACGGCTGAGTTACATATTTTCAGTTCATGAAGCAGCTGAGTTTGGCAGCAATTTTTTTTGCTTTTTAATTACTGTAATGTTTTTCGTGTTGTGGCTGAGTTTTAGTTAGGCTGAGTTATGGTATTGTTTCATGGCTGATTTGCCACGTCGGATGCAGCATCCATGTCAGCATTCCATGTCATCATCTTTTTCTCCGGAAATACGAAATGTTGTTCGACTCTGGTTCTTCAACTGGTTAATAAGTGAACTATTTACCTTCTTATTCACCTTGTTCTTCTACTTCTTCTTCACTTTCTTCTTCACACCTTGTTCTTCTACTTTTGTTCTTCTCCACCTTGTTCTTCATTATATTTCATGGATCCAGTGCCGGTACTAGTTGTGTCCGGTAATTGGATAAAGACACATAGATATGTATTTAACTCCGACGAGAGAGGGTGTATAGTTGTGCAGATAGATGGAGTCACAACATACGACAAGCTTGTTAAGTTTGTTCTTGAAAACTACGGATTGGACTCATTTAGACATGAGCTAAAGCTGAGCTACATGTTCTCGAACAGGGCAATGAAACATATGGCGCATGATACTCCACCAGTTTTTGTCTCCAATGATCGACAGTTGCAATGTTTTTTGGGTCTATGGAAAACCGATCAGCTACGTCTCTGTGTAGAGTTTTCGGCGAAAGAGTCTACAGAAACTAGTGGAGCTAGAGGAAGTATGATCTGGCGAAGCAGAGACTCGAAAGCAGAATCTACATACGAAGTGTGCGGTGGGGGATTTGAAGGCACTTGTTTTGATTATGGTAAGATTGTTGACAAAGAAAACGAAGAAGAAGCTGTCGAAGTAGCATCTGACGAAGAAGAAGACGATGAATTTTCAACCCGATTTGATGTTTTCGACGACTCCGATGGTGAGTCATCTGATGACGAGAAGTTTTCTGTATTGGGCGAGCCTCAGAGTACAGTGGAAGACCCACCTACTCCGCCTCCTCAGAAGAAAGCTCATAGAGATGATAACTTTGCCGGATCGAAGATGAATCCGGAGGCTATTAGGTTGGAGGTGTCAACGCTAAAAATTGCTGTAGGACAACGATACAGTAGCAAAAAGCAGTTCAGGAATCACGTGAAACTTATTTCGGTTAGGGATGGATTTGATTTTAATGTACCAGTCTCAAATCCGAGACAAGTGGTTTTTAGGTGTTGTGTTAAAGGATGTCTTTGGAGAGTTCGTGCATCTGTACAAGGGGATGACCCGGATTTTCATGTTCGTGTATACGATTCGGAACACACATGTTCTGTGACGGAACGTTCTACTAGATGCCGTCAATCAACAGCTGATGTACTGGCAGGTCTTTACAGGGACTATCTTGGTGATCTTGGTCCGGATGTTAAACCTAAAAGTGTTGGAGTCATTTTCAATAAGCAATCTAGTCTAAAGGTAATTACTATGTTTCGACTGACTTATTGATAATAATGGTTGAGTTATAGGTATGTATAGGCTGAGTTAATTATTGATAACAATGGCTGAGTTATAGGTATGTATAGGCTGAGTTATTTACATTTTACGGCTCATTTATTGATTATTTAAGGCTGACTTATTCGAATGTATCGGCTGAGTTATTTATATATTATGGCTGATTTATTAATTTGTTGGTGTCGACAAATGGGTTATTGGAAGGCATATCGAACGCTGCTGAATGCAAGGCAGATCCATCAGGGAACTCCTAAGGAAAGTTTTAGCGAGTTGCCTTCTTACATATTCAAGTTAAAAAGGGAAAATCCGGGTACAGTCACGCGTCTTCAAATAGGTGATGAAGATAGATTCAAATATGTTTTTATTGCTTTTGGTGCGAGTATTGCTGGGTTTGCTTTCATGCGCAAAGTTGTTGTTGTCGACGGAACGTTTCTCCATGGTAGTTACAAAGGGACACTTCTAACAGCCCTAGCTCAGGATGGTAACTTTCAAATTTTCCCATTAGCTTTCGCTGTTGTTGACACTGAAAATGATGAGTCTTGGCGTTGGTTCTTTACACAACTCAAAGTTGCCATTCCAGACGAAAAGGATCTTGCGATAATCTCCGACAGACATCAGTCAATAGGGAAAGCGATTCGTCAAGTGTATCCGTTGGCTTCACGTGGAATTTGCACTTACCATTTGTATAAGAACATCTTGGTGAAGTTCAAAGGAAAACATTTGTTCCCTCTGGTGAAAAAAGCGGCAAAGTGTTTTAGGCTAACTGATTTTAATGAGGCTTTCAATGAGATTGAAGCACGTCATCCCGAACTACATGGATACCTCCAACGAGCTGGTGTCCGAATGTGGGCGCGTGTTCATTTCCGGGTGAAAGGTACAATTTAATGACAACGAATATTGCAGAATCAATGAACCATGCACTGTCAAATGCTAGAAGTCTTCCCATAGTTCAACTTCTAGAATCGATACGGGATATGATGACCAGATGGTTTTCTGAACGGAGAGAGGATGCGAAATCGCAGCAAACAACGCTCACTCGAGGTGTTGAGAAACTATTACAGGTAATTTTACATAAGTCAGTCGTCAATGTTGATAACTCAGCCGTAACAGTTACCATATCTCTGCCGTAATTGTTTCCTTATCTCAGCCATTACCATTATAGTTTCCATAACTCAGCCATTGTTGTTTCAATAACTCAGCCATAATTGTTTTCATAACTCAGCCTAAAGCGTTTTTGTTTTTGTTCTACTCCCTTATAGGACCGTGTCACCGGAGCAAGACTTATGGAGGTACAAACGATTGATGCTGTACGTGTTGAAGTGAAATATGGATCATCTTTGCATGTTGTAAATTTAGAAATAAAAAGTTGCACATGCCGTCGTTTCGACCACGAGAAAATACCATGCATCCATGCAATCGCAGCTGCAGAGCATATGGATGTGTCTCGTATATCCATGTGCGATACGAAATTTAGGAGTGTCGATTTGGTTAACGGATGGGCTGGTTCAATCATGCCTCCAGATGAATCATTCCCTGCTCCTGAAGTTGTGGATAATCAGAAGTGCTTGCCTCCGATTGTTGTGAACCAGCCAGGAAGACCAAAGAAGCGTAGGATTAAATCATCTTTGGAAGTTGCCACTGAAAATAAACGCCCTAGGAAGCAACACGCATGTTCGCGATGTAAGCAAGTTGGGCACAATGCGAAAACTTGTGCTCTATAGTTTATTTTGTGTTATTACTCATCTGTCAAAGTATTATTACTTTATTTTGTGGTATTACTCATCTGTCAAGTAGTATAACTCAGCCATAACACACTATAACTCAGCCATCACATGAATCGACGATATATTTCGTCTTGTATCATGATAACTCAGTCATAATAAACTATAACTCAGCCATATAATCAGTCGTATAAATCAGTCGTTTGTTTTCATATTGTTTCTTTGATAACTTAGTCATGACATGAATCGACTATATATTTCGTTTTCCCGTAAAAGCTATAACTCAGCTGTAAATTTTACAACTCAGCCATGACATTATACTTTGCTAAAATCGTTTTGATTAGTTTCCATTACACTTCATCCAAACAACAACAAAAAATATATATAATAACAACGCCTAAACGAGAGATCTCTGGTCGGGGGAGCCCGATCGAAAAGTTTCGCCACCAACCCTCTAGCGTTCTGGACGGTCCTGCAATCGCAGAACGGGAGCTGGGCCAGATATGTCAGTCTCCAATGGTTCCTCCACTGCGAGTTCGTTCACCGCAATTCGACAGAAATCTCGTACCCGTTGTAAGGCCTCTAGCCTTTCGATTGGCAATCCGGAGCCTCTGGACATCATGTCCTCTATAAAGGCACATGGGCCTTCAAGAAGATGGCGCTCGCGGAAGGCTTCACCCGACGACTCCAGGAAATTGACGTATCGGATTAACCTAGTCAAGCAAGCTCGATAGGCCCAGACATCCGTCACGAACGGGAAGGCGGTTTCCCTCAGGGGTTCGCGATCGCCTTTCGGGAGATCGGGTACATCCATCTGATCGACCAGTTCTTTGCACGCCTTGTGCTCATCAAGTAGACGGACCATTCGCCAGTGTGCCAAGAAGTAACCTTCGACGATAAGGTCTTCCAGGACTAGAATGGTTCCCTCTAAACGGTAAAAACGATGGAGCTGGTCAAGTTTCAGCCGAAGCGCCCGAATATACGCGCCCATCCTCTTTCGCCGAGCTCGGTACTCTCGGAGTTCTAGCTGAAGGGGAGACACACCGGGGTCGACAGTATTTGAATTTGGAGCGACCTCACGAGATCGGGACGTCTCTCCTACCTCCTGTGGAATGGGATTTTCCGGCTCCCGATTGCCGGATGCGGCGGCTATCCTTTCCCGGGCCTGTCTTAGCAATGCGGATCGAGTTCTTGCTAGCATCCTTCTATTTCTTACGCTGGTGGAAGTTAGAATGATTTATTCCCCCAACTTTCATCCCTATTTATATAGAGTCATGGGATGTAACCGCCGCTGAGTTCACCAATCAGACTGCAGCGAAAATTCCGCTGTGTCCCGAGAATAACTATAAAAGACCGTGCAACACATTTAATGAAATGCGTCTTTCGTTTTCCCGTAAAGCTAGAACTCAGCCGTTAAGCAATATTTTGGCAAGTTAACCTAATAATTACAAAAACATTTCTTTTGATAACTCAGCCATATAGATCAGTCGTTTGTTTTCATATTGTCTTTTCGATAACTCAGTCATAACTCACTATAACTCAACCATGACATGAATCGACTATATCTTTCGTTTTCCCGTAAAGCTATAACTCAGCCGTTAAGCAATATTTTGGCAAGTTAACCTAATAATAGACGCGACCTTTCTTTTGATAACTCAGCCATATAGATTGTTCATTTTGATAACTCATCCGTTATTCACTATAACTCAGCCGTCACATGAATCGACGTGACCTTTCGTGTTCCCGTAAAACTATAACTCAGCCAATACATGAGAGTAGATACTAAAATGTGGAAGCATGAAAGGTGGATACATAGAATTAGCCGAAGAAAAAAAGGGACGTTTAATACATGAAAAGATGGGAAACTATACGACTAAATGGAAAACAATTATTTTAAAATAAACAGAAATTAGAGTCACGAATTGATAAGGTAAAACTAAAAATCACTGCTGGAAACCCTAAAGGATCTCCGAGACTTTGAGGGACAACCACAGAAGGTAACAGTTTTCGCACATGATTTCATAGTCTCCATAGCGGAGAGAATGGAAACCATAATACAAACAACACATCACAGCACAAACGGGTTTAGGGAGTGACGGGCTGTCAGGATAGCGATGGGAGGCTGAGTATGAGTTTTTCCGGGCCGTCTTATAACGAGATAAATCATCCAGAAAATAATTACCGGTTACAATGGCATCCGAAGACTTCAGAGGATAATGATTTGCATCAAACAGCTGGAGGTAATGGACGGCCATATCCTCATTCCCTTGACAAATACTTAGTACCCCACATGCTAAGGTGGTATAACCATCGGCCGGTACAATATGACTGAGAATATCAATCCCACGCTGGATATCTCTATCCTCAGCCACAACCCTTAGCCCTTCGAAGTAAATGGCAATGGGGTTGCCGGCGTCAAAGCATTTGACGAAGAAAGGCCTGTGTCGCCCTTCATTTTGGAGGCTACCATCAGGGGCATTGGATGTGTTGATTTCTGATGGATCATTACAAAGGCAATATATAACAGCTGTCTTTAGAACTTCATCACTGTATACTGCAATTTTCCCCCTACGACCAGCCCTTAAAATAGAACCAAGTGCGGTGCATCCACCATATTCTGCAGCATTTTATGCAACAAGGGAAACGATTTTGATGAAAACGTCGTCAGGGAGATCCGGCATCTTGGGTGCTAGCGCGGACATAGTGTTGAAAAAAATAATTTTATTCTAGTTTGTAGTTGAGAGGTAATAGACTAAAAGCGGGAATATTATAACTCAGACACTTGGTTCTATTTGTAGTTGAGAGGTAATAAATAGACTAATGATTTTAGGGTTAAGCATATTTTGGCGGGAAACCATAAGTTAAAACTATAACTCAGCCATAACATGAATCGACGTGACCTTTCGCTTTCCCGTAAAACTATAACTCAACCGTAAAGCAATATTTTGGCGGGAAACTAAACAATAAAATTATTGCAAGTTAACCTAATTTATTGGTAAGCAATATTTTGGCGGGAAACCATAAGTTATTCCTGTAATAGACGCATCGACGAGACCTTTTCAGATTATTCCTACTGATAATTCAGCCATTACTAACTAGAACTCAGTCAATACATGAATCGATGAGAATTATGGCTGAGTTATCATTAGAAACGAAGGTCATTTCTTCAAATTGTTTATAATGATAACTCAGTCATCATTCTCTATAACTCAGCCGTCACATGACCTGTAACTCAGCCATATAGATTGTTCCTATAACTCAGTCATAACTCACTATAACTCGGCCGTTAAGCAATATTTTGGCAAGTTAACCTAATAATAGAATCGACCTTTCTTTTGATAACTCAGCCATATATATTGTTCATTTTGATAACTCATCCGTTATTCACTATAACTCAGCCGTCACATGAATCGACGTGACCTTTCGTGTTCCCGTAAAACTATAACTCAGCCAATACATGAGAGTAGATACTAAAATGTGGAAGCATGAAAGGTGGATACATAGAATTAGCCGAAGAAAAAAAGGGACGTTTAATACATGAAAAGATGGGAAACTATACGAATAAATGGAAAACAATTATTTTAAAATAAACAGAAATTAGAGTCACAAATTGATAAGGTAAAACTGGAAATCACTGCTAGAAACCCTAAAGGATCTTAGAGACTTTGAGGGACAACCACCAAAGGTAACAGTTTTTGCACTTGATTTCAAAGTCTCCGAAGCAGAGAGAACGGGAACACATCACAGCACAAGTGGGTGAAGGGAGTGGCGGGCTGTCAGGATAGCGATGGGAGGCTGAGTATGACTTTTCCGGGCCGTATCAAAACGAGATAAATCATCCAGAAAATAATTACCGCTTACAATGGCATCCGAAGACATCAGAGGATAATGATTTGCATCAAACAGCTGGAGATAATGGATGGCCATATCCTCATTCCCTTGACAAATACTTAGTACCCCACATGCTAAGGTGGCATAACCATCGGCCGGTACAATACGACTGAGAATATCAATCCCACGCTGGATATCTCTATCCTCAGCCACAACCCTTAGCCCTTCGAAGTAAATGGCAATGGGGTTGCCGGCCTCAAAGCATCTGACGAAGAAAGGCCTGTGCCGCCCTTCATTTTGGAGGCCACCATCAGGGGCATTGGATGTGTTGATTTCTGATGAGGGATCAGTACAAAGGCAATAGATAGCAGTTGTCTTTAGAACTTCATCACTGTATACTGCATTTTTCCCCCTACGACCAGCCCTTAAAATAGAACCAAGTGCGGTCCATCCACCATATTCTGCAGCATTTTCTGCAACAAGGGAAACGATTTTGATGAAAACGTCGTCGGGGAGATCCGGCATCTTGGGTGCTAGCGCGGACATAGTGTTGTAAAAAATAATTTTATTCTAGTTTGTAGATGAGAGGTAATAGACTAAAAACGGGAATATTATAACTCAGACACTTGGTTCTATTTGTAGTTGAGAGGTAATAAATAGACTAATTATTTTAGGGTTAAGCATATTTTGGCGGGAAACCATAAGTTATTCATGTAATAGACTAATAATCCTAGTGATAACTCAGCCGTCAAGTCATATATATATTTCAGCCATCACTTACTATAACTCAGTCATTACATGAATATACGAGACCTTTCGTTTTCCCGTAAAACTATAACTCAGCCGTTAAGCAAAATTTTGGCGGGAAACCGTAAGTTAACCTTATAATAGACACGACCTTTCTTTTGATATCTATAACTCAGCCATCACATGAATCCGTAAAACTATAACTCAGCCGTAAACCAATATTTTAGCGGGAAACCAGAAGTTAACCTAATAATCGACGTGACCTTTCGTTTTCCTATTGTTTTTCCTTTATATTCTCTTAATTCATTGTATCGTATTTTGGCGGGAAACCATAAGTTATTCATGTAATAGACTAATAATCCTAGTGATAACTCAGCCGTCAAGTTATATATATATATATATATATATAACTCAGCCATAACATGAATATACGAGACCTTTCGTTTTCCCGTAAAACTATAACTCAGCCGTTAAGCAATATTTTGGCGGGAAACCGTAAGTTAACCTAATAATAGACGCGACCTGTCTTTTGATAACTATAACTCAGCCATCACATGAATCCGTAAATCTATAACTCAGCCGTAAAGCAATATTTTGGCGGGAAACCATAAGTTAACCTAATAATCGACGTGACCTTTCGTTTTTCCATAAGTTAACCTATTGTTTTTCCTTTATATTCTCTTAATTCATTGTATCGTTTCGGTTTCTTACTCATTGTATTGTTTCCTTCTTCTCCGCTCACAATATATTGCACCTACAAATCTCCTCTACAACCAATATCAATATATCCTTCGATCATTGCATACGTAAGTCTCCTCTCCATCCCCTCTCAATCTATTGCATATTTTCCGATCATTGCACCTATCAGTTCGTGACGGTTGTTTTTATTTTGATAGCCAAGCTATGGACGGAGAGGGTTCCAGTAGACGTCAAAAACGCAAGGCAGACAAAGCATTATCGTCAGCAAGAGTCCCAGATTACGAGTGGGAAGAGGAATCACTATTGGCCGTGTCCGAAGCCTTTTCTCAGACAAGAGCCGCGGTCGAGGCGGAGTCAAAGCGTCGCTACACAAAAATTCTGCGTATGATGGATGAGCATATGAAGAAGAAGGAAGAGAAGACCGTCCTCGGGCATCAACTGGATCTAATCGACGCTCAACTAAACCAACTGAATCAAATCTTGGGTGGAGAACTTGTCGACTTAGCCACAGAGCACAAGAAGTTAGAGGAGATGAGAGAGATTGCGGAGGCCGATGCCGACCAGTGTGTGGTTCCTCCTCCTCCTCTTGATTGGTTTTTAGAAGCTCATGGTTCCTCCTCCTCTTAATCGGTTGTTAGAAGTGAATTCCATTGTAATGTCGTCTCTTCTTCTTTATGAACCCTGAACTTGTTTTATTTTTATTTCTTTTTGTAATGTTTCATATTAATATAACTCAGCCGGTATTATGATAAATCAGCCACTAAAGATTTATAAATTAGCCGTCACATGAATCGTTGAGACTTTTTGTTTTCCCATAAATATTGTAACTCAGCCGCAAAGTCATATATATCAGCCATTTATTTTCATAAAGTTTCTTGAGGTAACTCAGCCATACTCACTCTAACTCAGCCGTAACATGAATCGGTGCGACATTTCAAATTCCCGTAAATATGATATCTCAGCCGTCAAATCATATATATCATTCATTTACTTTCAAATATTTTCTTGTGATAACTCAGCCATAAGTCACTATAACTCAGCCGTTACGTGACCTTTCGTTTTCCAATAATGGTTATAACTCAGCCGTAAAGCGATATTTTGGCGGGAAACCATAAGTTAACCTAATAATTTTAAAATCCAGTTGTTGGCGGGAAACCATAAGTTAACCTAATAATATTAATATTCAATTGTCGAGTGATGTTCTTCTTCTTAAAAACGAAAATCCCCAAATGTCGAATGCTTAAACCCTAAAAAATCAAATTCACGTAAATCATGAGCAATGTATCTGGAGATTCGAGTTGTGCATCAAATGTCCGAGAGAGAGGACGAGGTACAGTTGTTGGCGTACCTAAGAGATGTTGGTGTGGAGAAGCAATCATGGCCAAAAATTCGAAATCGGAGTCAAATCCTTGTCGTAGATACTTCCGTTGTGGGTATGCAGCTGCGAAGAAGGTAGAGTCTGTTCTTGGTTATGTTGAATCTGTTCTTGTTGGTTTATGTTGAATATGTTCTTGTTCCAATTGTTGTCTCCACCTTGATAGCTTATGAATGATGACCACGTCTTCAAGTGGGTCGATGAGGCATTGTTGGATGAGGTAGAGTCTTTCTCTGTTAAAACTAAAAAACTACAAATGGAGCTTGGGAAGGAGCTATTTGAGAGGGTTGAAGATGCAAAATCAGAATTGAAAGCAAGGATGAAGGTTATGATAGTTGTAATAGTTTTTGGTTATATAATCATGTTTGGTCTATTTAAGATAGCAGGATGAGATAGTGTATGATGGGATTATGTTTCCATAATGTTGTTGTTAATGGTTATGGATTCCAAGCAAACTAATGTTGTTGTTAGTGGTGTTTTATCAATACTTTTTACTAACTCAGCCATATATTTACTATAACTCATCCATAACTCACTATAACTCAGCCGTCACATTACTTTTCGTTTTCCCGTAAATATTATAACTCAGCCGTCAAGTCATTTATATCACTCATTTACTTTCAAATTGTTTCTTGTGATACCTCAGTCATAACTTACTATAACTCAGCCGTCACATGGCCTTTCGTTATCCTGTAAATATTATAACTCAGTCGTCAAGTCTCACATACACAGAGAGACTGAAATATTTAATTAAAAAGAACAAATATAAGATAAATTATTCAAGAGTTCTTAAAAATAGATTTGAACTATTTAAGTTCATATTTTAGTTTCCTCTCCCAGCATATTGATTAGTCATCTCTCTAGCCATGGCTTCAAACCTTCTCCTATCAGATTTGTAGAGGTTAGCAAGATATTCAATGGTCTGTTCCTCATCATTGAACTCTTGTTCAATCAACTTCTCCACTAATTCCTTGAAAAGCTTAACAATGGACATGGGAGTCCAACGGTCGGGCCTCAAAACTTTTAGGTGAATGCCTCCCCTATCTGCTACATTTGGGTGGCAAATTCTTGTTATGAAAACAACCTGCATAATCAAGAAATTTTATTTAAAAAACTATTGAGTTGCTGCAAAAAAGGAGTACTAATAATCATGCTTGCTAAAATAAAAAGGAGTATAATCAAAAATAGATACCTTGGGGGGACTTCTTGGGTAATCAGGTGGAAAAGTAAGCCTAAGTTTAAACACTCCCCCTTCATAAGGAGTATTCACCGGTCCGATTAGAGTACCTCCCAACGAAAAATGTCGTCATCAACAGTTACTAAAAAAAAGGCAAACACTCAATCTCTTTTATCCTTAACAGTAAAACAAATCTACTATGAAGATGTATGTGTATACCTGCTGTTATGTTTGGCGAAAGATCCCTGTTCAGACATCTCAGATCAGTCCTTATAAGGCTTGAAGGAGAACGACGGGCCATTTCTGACGGATTGAAGGAAGAATGTAAATAGATTTTTCGAATCTGAGAGATGATTTAGGAGTTTTCGTGAGACAAATGTTTGATGTGTAAGTCCGATAGCAAAAAGTATTTATAATACGCGAAACGTCGCTTTGGTTTACAAAAAGTACCCCTTCGGCTTCATAAGCGACGCTTCGCGTATTACGCCTTCAATCAATTACGGTTTTACAAGTCTCTGATAGCGCTGTTTCGAACTATAACTCAGCCTTAACGTTACTATCTCAACCATAACTCACTATAACTCAGCCGTCACATGACCTTTTGTTTTCCCGTTACTATTATAACTCAGACGTAAAGTCATATATATCACTCATTTACTTTCAAATTGTTTCTTGTGATAACTCAGCCATGACATGACCTTTTGTTTTCCCGTAAATATTATAACTCAGCCGTCAAGTCATATATATCACTCATTTACTTTCATATTGTTTCTTGTGATAACTCAGCCATTAATGAGAGGAGAGGAGATACTAATTTGTGGAAAATAGGGACCTTTAATACATGAAAAAGATACTCGCCTTTAATACAAGAAATGGAAAATAATTATTTCAAAATAAACAGACTTTAGAGTCGCGAGTTGATAAGGTAAAACTGGAATTCACTGCTGGAAACCCTAAAGGATCTCAGAGACTTTGACGGACAACCACCAAAGGTAACAGTTTTTGCACATGATTTCAAAGATGTCTCCACAGTGGAGAGGAAGGAGACCGTTGAGATGATGGAGACCGTCTTCTAAATAACAGATCACAGCACAAGCGGGTGAAGGGAGTAGCGGGCTGTCAGGATAGCGAAGGGAGACTGTGTATGAGTTTTTTTGGGCTGTCTTATAACGAGATAACTCAAACATAAAATAATTACCGGTTAACATGGCATCCGAAGACTTCAGAGGATAATGATTTGCATCAAACAGCTGGAGGTAATGGACGGCCATATCCTCATTCCCTTGACAAATACTTAGTACCCCACATGCTAAGGTGGCATAAGCATCGGCCGGTACAATACGACTGAGAATATCAATCCCACGCTGGATATCTCTATCCTCAGCCACAACCCGTAGCCCTTCGTAGTAAATGGCAATGGGGTTGCCGGCCTCAAAGCATCTGACGAATAAAGGCCTGTGCCGCCCTTCATTTTGGAGGCTACCATCAGGGGCATTGGATGTATTGATTTCTGCTGGATCAGTACAAAGCCAATATATAGCAGCTGTCTTTAGAACTTCATCACTGTATACTACATTTTTCCCCCTATGACCAGCCCTTAAAATAGAACCAAGTGAGGACCATCCACCATATTCTGCAGCATTTTCTGCAACAAGGGAAACGATTTTTATGAAAACATCATCGGGGAGATCCGGCATCTTGGGTGCTCGAGCGGACAGAGTGTTGTAAAAAATAATTTTATTTTAGTTTGTAGTTGAGAGGTAATAGACTAAAGTAACGGGAATACTTGTATATATACAGAGATGGAATAATATTATATTATTTGGTTGGACCAGAGTACAATAAAGTTTTCCCGTAAATATTACAACTCAGCTGTAAAGTGAATATATCAGCCATTACTCTTTCGATAACTCAGCCATAACTCACTATAACTCAGTCGTAACATGACCTTTCGTTTTCCCGTAAATAATAGTATAACTCAGCCGTCAAATCATATATATCATTCATTTACCATTAAAAATTTTCTTGTAATAACCCAGCCATTACTCTCTATAACTCAGTTATAATATGTCCTTTCGTTTCCCGTATATATTATAACTCAGCCGTCAAGCGATATTTTGGTGGGAAACCATAAGTTAACCTAATAATAAACGCGACCTTTCGTTTTTCCTATTGTTTTTCCTTTATATTTTCCTCATTCATATGTCTGACTCTCTTTCATCTCTTTCATCTCTTCTTCGTTTCTATTGTTTCTCTTTATCTTCTCTTAAATCACAGATCTGTCTATCTGTTACATCTTCCTATCGACATGGAAGTTGTTCCTCACATCGATGGACAGTTTTTTAGAGATGTCGAAGCGATCATCTGCGCCACTGGTCGGGAGAATATTCCGGTTCTAAACCCTGGTGTGGGTTCCTTGGTTGACAAAACCACTGTTACGTGGTTCAAGTTCCTTCACGTTCTCTCTATCGCGATTGGAGGAATACTTCAACACAACTGGTACCATGCGTGGCCGACGTACCGCTTGATTCCCTTCCACTTTAAGAGACGGTGGTTTCTCCTCCTCGCGGTAAGATCAATAAAACAAACCATATTGATATTATTCTTTACTCTTATCGTTCCTTTCTTTTAATTGTAGCGTAAATACACGTGGGATCCAAAGCATACTTTAACGGTCTGGACGCAGTTTAATTTGTGGCTAGAACGATATTCAGATCCCAGATACATGCTCTCAGGAGGATATGGGCGAGTGGTGGCAATAAACCCAAGATGCTGACTAGCATAGTTTGGAATGATTTGGTCGATATGTTTGAAGAATTTGGCCCAGATGACGTCGGTTTCAAAAAGTGATTGTCATTGTACTTTTGTGTCGTCTTCTACATGAACTAATGAACTATGAACTACGAACTATGATTTTGTGTTTTTTTATTTTTTTTATTTCGTTTTGTTAGTACTTTCATATTAATATAAGGGAAGGGAATCAGTCGTTATTACGATATCTCAGCCATCACAGAATCATAACTCAATCATAAAGTTCAATAAGTCAACCACAATATAGAATAACTCAGACATCACTTTACCGTAACACTTTGAATAATTATTTTAAATTAAGATTTGAGTTATAATAATTTTAATTTAAATTGTCGGACAAATTCTTTTCCAAAAAATAAAAATGCGTGAAACGTTTTAATAATATCGAGAGACGTTTTTATACTTTAAGAAAAATAAAATTTGAAATTCGAATAATAATTATTTAATTATTTGCAATAATATCTTGTGATAAAAAGCTCACTTTATGAATTTATTATGCGTGTGGATTTGAGCAGGCACAGAATTAGTGATTTTTCACGCTTCCCTAACAACACTTTTTGTAATATCGAGAGACGTTTTAATACTTATTAGTAATCTGACAGAACAAAAGACCCAAGAAAGAAAGAAGAATACGTTTTCATATCTTCATATTATTGAGAAGACCCTAAACAATAACTCAGCCATAACGTTACCATAACTCAGCCAACCCCAAATTAGAATGACTATATAACCGACCAAACCAACCCAAACCGGAAACTAATTTTTCCATTATTTTCGGTTAATTACGGTTATATTCGGCTTGATATCGGTTATATTAAGTTAATCGACCTAATTTGGATAACATTTGGGTTATTTATGGTTATATAGTCGTCTAACCGACACATAACCGGAAATAACCGAAAAGTAATTTCAAAATTTTTTTTAAAATTTGAAAAATGGTTATCATATTAGTATATCCAAATTACCACCTTAAACCAAACACAATATAACCAAAACCAAACTGTTATATTAAAACCCATAATATTGGAAATATGAAACATACATCTCTAACCCTATCCCTATCCCTAACCCTAACCCTAACCCCTAAACGTCATGTGTTGTATGTTTTACACATCCTTGGTGAGAATGTGTAAAAATCAATCTTTGTCTATAATTATTACTTTTCATTGCTTATAGTGATTGTAATATTCCTTTTTCATTCTATATTTTAATTTTGAGTTATAATAATTATAATTTACAAATATTTCATAAGTCAGCCGTTTATGTCGACAACTCAGCCGTATCAGTCAAATGTTTGAGAAATACTTTTATTAAAAAAAAATTTTTTTAATTCAAATTCAAATTTTAAATTCTTTTTAAATAAAAAATCGCTAAAATGTTACTTATTACGCGTGTGGTTCTTAACAGTAAACATAATTATTGTTTGTGTCTCTCCAACAACACTTTTTGTCTTCTCGAGAAGGTATATAATAAATTAATATACCGTAAACAATAACTCAGCCATAACGTTACCATAATTCAGCCAACCCCAAATTAGAATGACTATATAACCGACCAAACCGACCCAAACCGGAAACTAATTTTTCCATTATTTTCGGTTAATTACGGTTATATTCGGCTTGCTATCGGTTATATTAAGTTAATCGACCTAATTTGGATAACATTTGGGTTATTTATGGTTATATAGTCGTCTAATCGACACATAACCGGAAATAACCGAAAAGTAATTTCAAAATTTTTTTTAAAATTTGAAAAATGGTTATCATATTAGTATATCCAAATTACCACATTAAACCAAACACAATATAACCAAAACCAAACTGTTATATTAAAACCCATAATATTGGAAATATGAAACATACATCTCTAACCCTAACCCTAACCCTAGCCCCTAAATGTCATGTTTTGAATGTTTTATACATTTTGATCTGAATGTGTAAAAATCAATCTTTGTCTATAATTATTACTTTTCATTGCTTATAGTGATTGTAATATTCCTTTTTTCATTCTAGATTTTAATTTTGAGTTATAATAATTTTAATTTACAAATATTTCATAAGTCAGCCGTGTGAAGTATGTAAATCAGCCGTAACTTAACCGTAAACCAGCCATAATTTTGAAAATAGACAAATCAAAGTTTACAAATCCAAGTACAATTCCAAAAGAAACGAAACGAAGGAAGGACATAATGCATTATTTAATCTGGATCAAAAAAACCAGGTACCTCATCGTAGATTTCTGCAGCCATTTTAACCCGTATAGCCTGGATATTTTGATCACTGATTCCATCGAAAAACACACCAAGCGCTAGACATTCAATAAACTTTAAGGCGTACACGCCACAGTCACCAACCTGTACGTTTTGAGGGACCTTGGAGGCACTCTTCCTCCTGAAACCGAACTGACTGGCAGTAGGTGTACGAATTTCGTGAGGAACATTCGCGTTCATCATTGCTGGAATCATCCGTGTAAACGCCCTACAATCATTCAGCATTGTAAGCTCACTCTTTTCGGTTACTTGTCCCACGATGCTATCATAGCAATCAATATGCCTTCTCTTTAGATCCACGTGCAGCGCCACCCAGTGATTGCCTCCAGTTTGTGGAGGAATATACAGGTGATCCACATCTTCTATCCACTTCAAATTAGTCGGTTCATCTAGTGGTAACAAACCTTTAACTAACTCTTCATAACGATTGCCAGTCATTTTAAAAAACTTGGGTTTCATATTGAACATCGTATAATCACCAATCATCGATCTAGTGAACCACGGGTCTATAAACGCGCCCAAGTGCTGTAAAACAGAAAACTTATTAGTAAACAACAACTCAGCCATAATGTAATATAAGTCAGTCGTAAACAATAACAAATCATACCACTGCCACCTACTGTCAATATGTATTATATCTCAGCCGTAAACATAATAACTCAGCCATTACGTATAATATCTCAGCCGTAAACATAATAACTCAGACATCAAGTTAAACTTACTTTATCAGACAGCCATCCAAATGTACCAGACGGCCAGTTATTTCTTTCGGTGATGAGAGTCCTATAGAATTCAATATTTGATGTTGACTTGCCTGATGGTGTACCCCTAAGAAAAAAATAAGAACATGTTAATATAATTTTAACAAGATGTGATTAACAAGGGTCTAAAGGGTCATACTCGGCTTTCTTTAGGTACTCCAAAAGTTTCTGCAACTTGACCGGATCAACAGGTGCCAGAGGATCATATATTCCAGGTCCAGGTGAACAGTTCTTCCTCATGCACTTCAATCCGTTGTCCCCAATATAAGGAAAAATCCTCTCTTATGTAGCTTGTAGTTTATTCAATGAACTTTCATCCGGGGACAGCTTAACATTCTCCAGCCTTAAAGCCTTGATTCTATCAAGCCTAATCTTTTTCTCCTCATCATCCTCAGATTCAGGTTCAAGGATATTGTTTTCAGCCATAATCTTGGCTGTCATATCACATATACTGCTGTCAGCAGCGTCGGCACCAGCGTTTGCACCAGCTTTGGATACTCCCTCATTCAAATCAGATCCCAATTGAATGATTTGATTAGGCTTAGTAGTCTTTCTAACTCTTTTCTTTGGCGGATTATTTCCATCCTTCTCTTCCGCTAACTCTTTGACCTTCTTTGCAGCCGCCGCCTCATCTTCTGCCTTCTTTTCCGCAAACTCTTTGACCTTCTTCGCAGCCGCCGCCTCATCTTTGGCCTTCTTTGCCGCCAACTCTTTGTTCTTCTTCGCAGCGGCCGCCTCAACTTTGGCCTTCTTTGCATTTAATTCTTCGTCCTTCTTTCCATCATTGGCATTTTTCCTCGTGTTAGGCCGTTGAATTGGTTTCGTAGCAGCTGGAGACTTCTCAATGAAATTAAGAGGATCATCTTTATCAAACTCATCTTTATCAAACTCTTTATTCAGATTCCTACTGACCCCAGCCAAACCACGGCCAACTACCTGTATAACATAGCGAAGACAATTAAAGATAATGATAACTCAACCTAAACAATCTGGAAACTCAGCCATAACATTAACATAATTCAGACATTACCGGAGGACGTTGACAGAGTAGTTTTGGTGCATTTTTTCTGGAACTACTGGTACTGGTAGACTTTCTGGTGAAAACAGTTCATCCCTAAGGTTCTTTATTTTGAAATTTTTACAAGTGTTTTGTGACAACAGTTCATCCCGAAGGTCTTCAACATTGTTTTGGCCAGTTTGCCCAACACCCAAGGAAAACACGTGCTCTTTCATCTGCTTGAGATCACTCTCAACAGAACGAAACCTGGTTTCAAACCTTTCATTCATCCTCTCTTCTATTCTATCTCCAATGTTTTTTTCCAAGGTGTCAAACCTTGAGGTTAAATTAGACACCAACTCAATGAGAGTTCCAACCGGTCTACCACCCTGACTGTTGGAAACTACCACCTTCTGTTCAGCTCCTTCACCAGATCCACCACCCTGACTGTTGGAAACTACCACCTTCTGTTCAGATCCTTCACCAGATCCACCACCCTGACTGTTGGAAACTACCACCTTCTTGACTTTATGCTTCTTTGCGGGAGGAAAGTCAGAATCAACTTTCTGCTTCTTTGCGAGAGGAGAGTCAGAATCAACATCCCAAAAACCTTTAACAAACTTATCCTCATGTATGTCTTGGATAAGGCGATCAACTGCTGGGTCGTCTTTTTGATCTGGCCACGTATGAAATAGCTCCCGTACATCATCCTTCATAACCATTTTAGTCACACGCAGCTGTAACATAAAAGAATATGAGACCCATCAGTGAATAATAACTCAGCCAACACTAAATCATAAATCAGCCATTACTAAAACATAACTCAGCCGTTACTAAACAATAAATCAGTCATAACTAAATCATAACTCATCCATTACTAAACAATCACTCAACCAGATATAAACCTTACCTCACCAAGCGCTTTGATCTCTTCAGCAATTGCGGTTTCCAGCGATGAAGGTGTACGGTTTCCACCCCATTGAAGCATCGGTATGCCACCATCTTCAGCTGATGCATTCCCAAACCATTCTCCAAAGCATTTGATGGACTCATACGCCCAAACCTGTAACACGGGTGTAAACCCGCTAAGGGTGTACGACTTTCCCGTAGGGTTCAACATCTTTATGGAATCAACAAGAGCTTCAAATGCTGACCGACCCCACGGATACGTCTTCATTGCTTCATCATCAAAAACTCTTTTGGCACTTTCATATTGAATTCTAGAGTTATGATGCAAACCATAAAGTCCAATGTGTTGAAGAAGCAACAGCCCCAACCATTTACGATGATCAAGGTTAACCCATCCCCGGCACACTTTTAATGCTTCCCTGAGTTCAAGTAGCGTTGGACCTGCCCCACCAGGCACTTTCAAAAGTCGGAAGAACTTTTTGTGTTCCTCTTCAAGTTCAAACTGTTCAGTAGGCATTGGGTCTATGTTTAACCCCGTCAGATAATGAAATTCATTCAACCCAAACCTGATAGGTTGACCGCCGACCACAAACCAAAGCTCCTTCTTATGTACCCTTAACTGGTTACATAGTAGGAAATGAACAACCTTACCATACCAGACGAATTGGCTATCAACTAGCTTAGAGATTATTCCAATTGGTACATCCTTCGTTTTTTCCCACGCATCTAGTCCTATTGATTCCCTAATCTGAGGTAATTCTAACATCGTGAAATTGGTGTTAATTTGTTTAGACCAAAAGAAATTTCGTGAGGAACGTTCGCGTTCATCATGGCTGGAATCATCCGCATAAACGCCCTACAAGCATTCAGCATTCTAAGCTCACTCTCTCCGGTTACTTGTCCCACGATGCTATCATAGCAATCAATATGCCTTCTGTTGAGATCCACGTGCAGCGCCACCCAGTGATCGCCTCCAATTTGTGGAGCAATATACAGGTGATCCACATCTTCTATCCACTTCAAATTAGTTTGTTCATCTGATGGAATCAAACTTTTAACTAATTCTTCATAACAATTGCCAGTCATTGTAAAAAACTTGGGTTCGGACTTGAACAACGGATAATGACGGTGAACCATTTCACTGGTGAACCACGGGTCTATAAACGCAATGCGTTTGTTGTGGAATGGGAAGGGATCTCATTTGTACCTACACCTAAGGACTCTCATAAACGTGCCCAAGTGATGTACAACAGAAAACTGAGTAGTAAACAACAACGCAGCCATAATGTAATATAAGTCAGACAACGACAACAATAACTAAGACATTAAGATAAACTTACTTCATCAGTACACCACCCATATTTACCATATTCTTCTGGCCTCACTGGCCAGTCCTTTCGTTTGGTGATTAGCACCCTATAGAATTCAATTTCCATTCCGCCTTTGCCTAACGGGATATTCCTAACAAACAAATAAACACAAGTTAATATAATGTTAACAAGCTGTTATTAACTTGTTAAGCAAAAGGGTCTAAAGGTTCATACTCGGCTTTCTTTAGGTACTCCAAAAGTTTCTGAACCTTGACCGGATCAACAGGTGCCAGAGGATCATATATTCCAGGTCTATGTGAACAGTTCTTCCTCATGCACGTCAGTCCGTTGTCTCCAATATTAGGGAAAATCCAGCTTGGATGATCTTGTTGTGTATTCAATGCACTCCCATCCGCTGACAGCTTAACACTCTCAAGCCTTAAAGCTTTAATTCTATCAAGCCTAATCTTTTCCTCCTCATCATCCTCAGATTCAGGTTCAAGTGAGTCGGCTTCAGCAAAATACTCGTCTGTAATATCTTCTGAACCAGCTTCTGCACCAGCTTCTGAACCTCCAGGTAGTACAAATTTCAACGGCTTAACACCAACAGCCACAACAGCAGCAATAGGATTTTTAGGCGCCCTACCTCTACCTCTACCTCTACCTCTACCTCTACCTCTACCTCTACCTCTACCTCCACCTCTACCTCCAGCCGCAGTTACTTCTTTAGCCTGCTTTGCCGCAGCTACTTCTTTGGGCTTCTTTAATGCAGCTACTTCTTTGGCCTTCTCTGCCGCCTCTAACTCTTTGGCCTCCTCTGCCGCCTCTAACTCTTTAACATTTCTCCTCGTGGAAGGCCGTGTTTTCGTATCAGCTGGTCTCTTAGTAGCTGGAGACTTCTTAGCATCTGGAGAAGTCAAATAGTTCTTTTCCTGTATATTAAAACTATAATAACTCAGCCTAAATATTCTGAAAAATCAGCCATAAAACAAAGATAAATCAGACATTATAATAACTCAGCCTAAACATTCTGAAAAATCAGCCATAAAACAAAGATAAACCAGACATTACCTTCTCTCCCGCCTCTAACTCTTTGGCCTTCTCTGACGCCTCTAACTCTTTGGCATTTCTCCTCGTGGAAGGCCCTGTTTTCGTATCAGCTGGTTTCTTAGCAGCTGGAGACTTCTTAGGAGAAGTCAAAGATTTCTTTTCATGTATATCATAGCGAAGACAATTAAAATTATAATAACTCAGCCTAAAAATTCTGAAACATCAGCCATAAAACAAAGATAAACCAGACTTTACCGGCTCTCCCGCCTCTAACTCTTTGGCCTTCTCTGACGCCTCTAACTCTTTGGCATTTCTCCTCGTGGAAGGCCCTATTTTCGTATCAGCTGGTTTCTTAGCATCTGGAGACTTCTTAGGAGAAGTCAAAGAGTTCTTTTCCTGTATATCATATCGAAGACAATTAAAATTATAATAACTCAGCCTAAACATTCTGAAAAATCAGCCATAAAACAAAGATAAACCAGACATTACCGGAACTTTTGGTGGACCTTTTGATGTCTGAAGTTCCTGTCCATGTCCCAGGTTATTTAGTTCCTGTCCCATTTTTAAAGTCTGGTCAGTCGTGCTCTTTGGAAGCACGAGCTCTTTCATCTGTTTGAGGTCCGTCTCAAAAGATCCAAGCATGGTTTCAATCCTTTCATCCATCTTCTTCTCCAGATTCGCTGATACATTTTCAATATTCCTATCAACGGTGTCAAACCTTGTGTAACTTATAGATCAATTCGTAGAGATCATCTTCCCCAACATCTTCCTCCTCACTTACCTTTTTTCCTTTCTTCTTCCTCTCCTGTGCAACTCCTTCACTAGTTTCCTGACTGTTGGAAACTTTCATCTTCTGAACTTTCCGCTTCTTTGCGGGAGGAGATTCAGACTCAACAACTGCTTCAGCTTTCTTTTTCTTTTTCTTCTTATCACTCCCCTTAACATCCCAAAAACCTTTAACAAACGTATTCAGATGTATGTCTTCGATCAGGCGATCGATTGCTGGGTCGTCTTCTTCTTCTGGCCACGAATGAAATAGCTCGCAGTCATTTTCCTTCAAAACCATATTAATCACACGCAGCTGTAACATAAGAGATTATGAAACCCATCAGTAAGTTTTAACTCAGACAAGACTAAAGCATAAATCAGTCATTACTAAAACATAACTCAGCCAACACTAAAGCATAAATCAGCAATTACTAAAACATAACTCAGCCGTTACTAAACAATAACTCAGCCATAACTAATCATACTCATCCATTACTAAACAATCACTCAACCAGATATAAACCTTACCTCACCAAGCGCTTTGATCTCTTCAGCAATTGCGGTTTCCAGCGATGAAGGTGTACGGTTTCCACCCCATTGAAGCATCGGTATGCCACCATCTTCAGCTGATGCATTCCCAAACCGTTCTCCAAAGCATTTGATGGACTCATACGCCCAAACCTGTAACACGGGTGTAAACCCGCTAAGGGTGTACGACTTTCCCGTAGGGTTCAGCATCTTTATGGAATCAACAAGAGCTTCAAATGCTGACCGACCCCACGGATACGTCTTCATTGCTTCATCATCAAAAACTCTTTTGGCACTTTCATATGGAATTCTAGAGTTATGATGCAAACCATAAAGTCCAATGTGTTGAAGAAGCAACAGCCCCAACCATTTACGATGATCAAGGTTAACCCATCCCCGGCACACTTTTAATGCTTCCCTGAGTTCAAGTAGCGTTGGACCTGCCCCACCAGGCACTTTCAAAAGTCGGAAGAACTTTTTGTGTTCCTCTTCAAGTTCAAACTGTTCAGTAGGCATTGGGTCTATGTTTAACCCCGTCAGATAATGAAATTCATTCAACCCAAACCTGATAGGTTGACCGCCGACCACAAACCAAAGCTCCTTCTTATGTACCCTTAACTGGTTACATAGTAGGAAATGAACAACCTTACCAGACCAGACGAATTGGCTATCAACTAGCTTAGAGATTATTCCAATTGGTACTTTCTTCGTTTCATCCCACACATCCAGTCCTATTGATTCCCTAATCTGAGGGAATTCTTTCATCCTGAAATTTGTGTTTATATCTCTAGACTCTATTTTAGCGTATAGTCTTGGGGGGTAATCCCTTGGTTGTTCTTCAGAAGAAATAATCACCATCGACATCTATTATAGTTCATAAGTAAATCATAACATAAATCACCCATAACATAAAACAAACTCATACATAAAGCATAACATAACTCAGCCACAAACACATAACTCAGATCTAAAGCACAAAATATCTCAGTCACAACTCATCCGTCCGCAAAATAAAACAAACAGTAAATCAGCCATCGAATCGAATAAATCTAACAAATCAGCCATAAACCCTAAAATAACTGAGCCGCAACATAAAACAAAAAGTAAATCAGCCATCGAATCGAATAGATCTAACAAATCAGCCGTAAACCTTAAAATAACTGAGCCGCAACATAAAACAAAAAGTAAATCAGCCATCGAATCGAATAAATCTAACAAATCAGCCGTCATTAACAACAGCGACAATCAGCCGTAAATCATCGAAAAAACCCACATTCAGCCGGAAAACTCGAAATTAAACAGTCGACACATACCGGATAGACGAAGACGAAGAAGACGAAGAGAGAGAGAGAGAGCCAATTGAAGAAAGAGAGTGCGACGACGAAGAAAGACGGTGAGAGATGACGGCGAGAGATGACGGCGGGAGATTGACGGCAAGAGAGTGGACAATGACAGTATTGCCGGCGACGAGAGACGAGAGTTTCGATAATTTTTTCTTCTCGCGGTTTGTGAATAGTTAAAACTATTCACTTTCCCTCTCTTTGATATAAACGAGAGAAAACAAAACTGTGGATCTAAAAAAAACTGCTTAATGACGTGTTAATTCATATCTGATGTGTATTTTAATTTGTTGATGTGTATTTTTTTTTTTAACTCAAATTCGGAAAACAAAACCCAAGGGGTAAATTGTAATTACACCCAGAGCACTAAACATTCTAGTAATTTTCAAAAGATTTATAGATTTGAGTAATAAACCAACTTTTGAATAACATTTGAGTAATTCTTTCATAAATATAAACTATAAAACAAGATTATAAACTATATAATATATTCATAAATTAAAACAATCAATTTAGGAGTCATAGCCTTCCATATAATTAAAATATATAGATCTGAACATATGATCAAGGAGGCAGCGCCTACCATTAGATCAAGAATGTAGATCTAAATGATCAAGGAGGCAGAGCCTACCATTAGATCAAGAAGTATGTATAGATTTTTACTCTATATGTAATACATATAGTAATATGCATGTAAAATAATTAAATTCAAACAATTTTAACAAAACTTTAATCTTACCTCTAACGGATGATGAACCGAGAGTTGATCATACTGATAACGTGTTGTGAACTATGATTACAAAACACTTATAAGGTTTATGTTTTGTAACACTTTGTAAAGAGAACACAAACTAACAAAGAGAGAGAGAGAGAGGGAGGGAGAGAGGAGCCACGAGAGAGAGAGATTTTGAGAAGCTTTTGATCAAAGAACTTATGTTTGTCATTCTTATTACACAGCTCCTTATTTATAGTGCATTACAAAAGACATGAGTCACACACTTATATACTTGGTAATGACAAGTGTTGAGTTAGTGTAATACTACAAAAAGAAGTGTTATAACATGTGTCTTGATGGATTAATCACAATTCTATTTTATAATAAAATTCTTATACTGAAGGAAAGCACAAATTGGCATGGATATCATATGATTCATATCAAAAACGTGAATGCAAACGGGTGATTTAGTAAGTTTTAATTAATATTTAATACTAATACTATTGACTACTATAATTAAAGACCCAACACTAGTATTATGTTTCGTTTGACTCTCTTTAGCAAAAGCATGAAAACCATGGTTTACAATTAGTTTAACCGTTTTTCATGGTTGTCTCCATCCGGTGAACAAAATAAGGTTTAAACAGCAACTTAAGTCCTGGATTTGTATACTTCGTAATTGTTTGTAAATTAAGAAACATTTGTATTCACAATGTAGTGTAAATCTCCAGCTATTAATGGTTTTTCTTTGACTATAAAATTTTCCAACCAATTTATTGAATGAAATATATAACTTCCTCATAGACGAATTCTAAATACTTCTATAGATTTGTAGTAATGTTGTCAATTGCAAAATGTTACTCTTCGTACATGCAGTTGGGGGGTTTGCTATTACATAAATTAAAATGATAATGATAATTTATGAAGAGCAAACAGTAATTAAAATATAGGGTCACTATATTATATTCCAACCCATACTTATCCCATTCTCAACATTCCAACCCAAACTTTCCAACTCTTCATAAAACAACACAAACTTTATATATTCTTTACAAAACAACATGTACTTTTTGGAACATTAATAATCATACACCTCTAATCGAAACAAAGATTTACGATTAGTTAACCCGATTAAACCATATAATCACGTTTATTGTTCCACGTTTCACTTCATCGCGGTTTGATTCGATTGAAGCTAGCTATACAACGTCATTTAGAGCCTCTTACAAAAAAAAAAAAAAAAAAAAAAAAAAAAATCGATTTGGGGATTTAGGGTTCTCCCAGAATCGATATCTCAATTCTGAAATCATGAGCTACTCTTCAGTGTCAAACAGTTCAGCTAATCGAGAAGCACCTTGTGGTGTTGCTTGAAATTCTGTAAAGAGATGTATGAAAGAACTTGGAACCAAAAACAGAGCTAGAGGTTGAGGGAATGTGACAACCCGTCTCGTGGAATCCACTAGCCTCACTGCTAGCCGCCCAAACGGACCCCAAGCTGGTCCTGCAGGGCATCGATCCTAACCCATCACTGTGGAAATCCACATCCACCAGTACGTTATTGGTGCGCCAGGCGTTCCTGGAACCCTGGTTCTCACCCTTTAACAACTTTCCCACAGGACAAGCTGTCACCAAATGAAACAACCCTTCCCGTTTTTTTTTTTTTTAATACTATAATTTACTAGTGGTCCCATACCCACTAACATCCTAACAACAATCAACAACCGCGGATAACCAAACAAAACAATTTCCATTAATCCCATAAGAATCCAACAACAATAATCCAATAACCAATAATGAAATAGCAAGGTTCCAACATCCTACAATGCTCTATCAACTCAATACTAGCAACCTAACAATAACTAGACCACAACCAATCATCCCTCTAGAACATCCTCCTCCTCATCGCCTTTGATTCCACGATCACACTTTTCCTTTACCTACACACCACAAACAACAATTGAGATGCCTAAGTATTATCACAAATACTTAGTGAGTCCGTCCTCCTATCTACTATGTTATACACACAAGCATATGAGATCCTCATGTTTAAGCAAGCAAACAAAACACAAGCAATACATCAAACCAGGAAAACAAGTCTCTGATGAGACTTGGTGTCGATCGACACCAAAGAGGTGTCGACCGATGCTAGCATCACACAGTGACGACCGATGCTAGAACAGTGCCGATCGACGCCACACCTGCAGACGCGAACTGCTCAAACATGAACGTCGCTCCTCCGATTCCAATCAATCTGATTTTGTCCCAAACTATCTCAGTTGCCTCATAAACCTATATGAAACCCCAAAACAACATACCCAAGCAAGCAAACACCACAAATAGACAAAGAACAGCCAAAACAAGAGAGATCTCATGCTTAGATCAACCATGGTCAAGCACTCACCTTATCAAGCTGATTCTAACAACAAATACAACCAGGAGAAATCCTCCTTGCATCTGAAACAGTCCAGAAACGTCCTACAACAAGCCACACAACCAAAAACAACTTATAGCAAAAAGCTGGACAGAAATATCAGAAAAGAACAGTCTTAAAGACGAAACCCTAAACTAAAAATCAACCGTTAACTATCAAATCCCTCAGGTTAAAAACTATCCCTAAACGTCACAAAGCGTCCCACAAAATTTCAGCACGATCAGATCTCATATGCAACCGCAATCGATCCCGAAACACCCGCTGGTGTCAATTCGCGACAGAGAAGAAATGCCCCACGAAACTGTCGATGTCTCCTAGAATATTAACTCAAATTCACTTCTGTAAAAACGAGAGTGTACGAAAATATCTTAGCTACAACCTTACCAAAAATCATTACCTTTCGAAACGATTTGAGCAGTCGGATCCTCCTTCTCCCAAACCGTGACAGTTCTGTTTCTCTCTTAACTCTAAGGAAAAAGCTTGATCTCCTTTTCTTTCTCCAAAAAACGGCGACTCAACCCTCTAAAACCCTTAATTTGTCGCTTCCCACTTAAATATTCGGTTTAGATCACTAAACGAAACTCACCCAAACCGAAATCGCGAATTAAAACAAACCCAACGAAACCATAAATAATGGTCTCGATCGATGCTACAAGGGTATTGATCGACACTCCTACCAAAACCACATCATCTGGTTTGCGGATGTTACAATTCTCCCCCACCAATAAGGATTCTTCCTTGAATCCTGCAGTACCGTCCATCCGTCAATGACCTCCGTGTCACCGTCAACACGGCCCGCACGTCCTCCAACCGGACTGAACACCGTCAGCCAAGGTTTCCCGTGCAACTGTCGCAACAGCCCGCACACCTCCGACTGAACCACGAGGTCTCCCTCTAGTCAATATACTCACATCAAATACACTATTTGCTCACAACTCAGTGCTTCCCCCGTCCGTGGTCGCAACCAACGAATCATGCCGGCTCGCTATCAGGCCAACCGCCTTAAGCTACGGCATCGAGGAAGTCACTCACACACACTCCCCTCGCTCTCAGGTTGCAACCTTCGAGCCATACCGGCTCACTGCCAGGCCACAACCTACAGCTACGGTATCCAGGGAGTCTCACACGCCCACTTCCCCTGCTCTCGGGTCGCAACCCTCGAGACATACCGGCTCACTGCCGAGCCGCGGCTCCCAGCTACTTTATCCGGGGAGTCTCAAAATCCCGCTCTTAGGTCGTCACCCTAAAGCGCGCTCTCGGATCGTCATCCAAAGCAAACATACCACTCCCACTCTCTGGCCACAAAGTCCATCGAGCTATCGGTATCACATGAGTTGGGCCCACACAGTCTTGAGCAAACAAGTCTGATGTCAACGAGTATCTCCCGACTAGATCTACCTCAACACTTTGCATTTCTAGAAACTTCTATTTTTAGAAACTTTCCTCTTTTAGCATTGCGCCTTCACGAATACTCATATCCCGAACACCACCATGACCACCACCAGGTCACCCTGGAACACCCTACCCTCAAGGTATTTCCATACACTTTTCAAAAATAGAAAAGCTCTGACTCCTATAAAACTTTCCATTTATAGCAACCCTCTATTTATGGAAACTTTCCATTTATAGAATTCCTGAGCTATTCACTTTCCACATGACACCCAACTCAAAAATCCAAACGAACTTCATTTGCAATACATCCACTTACACAAGTCACCGCCAACGGTATTTCCCGATACCAGCGTGATCCACCACTTTCCAACAACTTTTCAATAGCCAACTGCATCCCCCGCACAGAAGCTAAAAACACTACACAACTAACAATACACAAAATCACTTACTGTGAAATTTCATTGAAGGCTCGAAGAGGATGTTCTAGGACTTCATGCCACACACAATTGACCAACTCACACAATTAACCATAGCATGGAATCCTAAACATCAACAGCAAAAGCACAATGAACCCTAGACCTAGAACCGTAAGGGCTCTGATACCAACATGAAACAACCCTTCCCGTATTTTTTTTTTTAATACTATAATTTACTAGTGGTCCCATACCCACTAACATCCTAACAACAATCAACAACCGCGGATAACCAAAAAAAACAATTTCCATTAATCCCATAAGAATCCAACAACAATAATCCAATAACCAATAATGAAATAGCAAGGTTCCAATATCCTACAATGCTCTATCAACTCAATACTAGCAACCTAACAATAGCTAGACCACAATAAATCAAGCCTCTAGAACATCCTCCTCCTCATCGCCTTTGATTCCACGATCACACTTTTCTTTTACCTACACACCACAAACGACAATTGAGATGCGTAAGTATTATCACAAATACTTAGTGAGGCCGTCCTCCCATCTACTAGGTTATACACACAAGCATATGAGATCCTCATGTTTAAGCAAGCAAACAAAACACAAGCAATACATCAAACTAGGAAAACAAGTCTCTGATGAGACTTGGTGTCGATCGACACCAAAGAGGTGTCGACCGATGCTAGCATCACACAGTGACGACCGATGCTAGAACAGTGCCGATCGACGCCACACCTGCAGACGCGAACTGCTCAAACATGAACGTCGCTCCTCCGGTTCCAATCAATCTGATTTCATCCCAAACTCACTCAATTGCCTCATAAACCTATGGGAAACCCCAAAACAACATACCCAAGCAAGCAAACACCACAAATAGACAAAGAACAGCCAAAACAAGAGAGATCTCATGCTTAGATCAACCATGGTCAAGCACTCACCTTATCAAGCTGATTCTAACAACAAATACAACCAGGAGAAATCCTCCTTGCGTCTGAAACAGTCCAGAAACGTCCTACAACAAGCCACACAACCAAAAACGACTTATAGCAAAAACTGGACATAAACATCAGGAAAGAATAGTCTTAAAGACGAAACCCTAAAATAAAAATCAACCGTTAACTATCAAATCCCTCCGGTGAAACGCTATCCCTAAACGTCACAAAGCGTCCCACAAAATTTCAGCACGATCAGATCTCATATGTAACCGTAATCGATCCCGAAACACCCGCTGGTCTCAATTCGCGACAGAGAAGAAACGCCCCACGAAACTGCCGATATCTCCTAGAATATTAACTCAAATTCACTTCTGTAGAAATGACAGTGTACGAAAATCTCTTAGCTACAACCGTACCAAAAATCATTACCTTTCGAAACGATTTGAGCAGTCGGATCCTCCTTCTCCCAAACCGTGACAGTTCTGTTTCTCTCTTAACTCTAAGGAAAAAGCTTGATCTCCTTTTCTTTCTCCAATAAACGGCGACTCAACCCTCTAAAACCCTTAATTTGTCGCTTCCCACTTAAATATTCGGTTTAGATCACTAAACGAAACTCACCCAAACCGAAATCGCGAATTAAAACAAACCCAACGAAACCATAAATAATGGTCTCGATCGATGCTACAAGGGTATCGATCGACATTCCTACCAAAACCACATCATCTGGTTTGCGGATGTTACAGGGAAGCTGAGCATTCTTCCTTGTTGCGTGAAAGAGACTAGCCTACTACTGAAGCTTGCAAAACATAACGAAGGATAAACCGTGTTGCCAAATAATTTGTGCTATCACCATGTGGTGTTACGTTTTTTGGTGTTTGGATTATGTGATTTTGTTTTGTACGTATGTAATCAATTTGATTAGTTTATAAGAGACAAGTGTGTGTTAATTGACATTAAACTGTGAACATAAAACTAAAACTGTAATTAACCATAAAACTGCAAAATAGCATCCATCCAACTAAATGTAAATCCAAAACTGCAACACAAATCTGAAACTGTTATCAATTGAAAAAACAAAAACCTGCAACACAACCCCCAAAGCCAAACAAAAACCTGCAACAACTCCAAAAAAGAAACAAAAAACTGCAACACAACCCCCAAAACCAAACAAAAACCTACAACAACTTCCAAAACCAAACAGAAACTTGCAACACAACCCCTAAAACCAAACAAAAATCTGCAACACAACCCCCAAAACCAAACAAAAACCTGCAACAAAACTCCAAAACCAAACAAAAACCCAGAAACTACATCTCATAACCATTTATTCTGAATTCCTAAACCTGCGCCATGACAACCTAGATAATGCTTCCTTGTGTTAGTGTTTCTGGTCCCTGTGAGAGTGTGACGGTCTCTAGTGCTTGAAATGTAGAAGGACCAGCCTCATCAAGTTTTTTACTTTTCTTACTCTTCTTATTTATCTTACTCTTGATACTTGTCTGACTCTTCTTACTTGTCACACTGTTCTTACTTGTCACACTCTTCTTACTCTTTTTTTCTTTTGGAAATTTAACACATCCAGCTGAATTGTGTCCAGCTTCACCACACATACTACAATGCATGATTCTTCCTTGCCTTCCCAGTTTAATTATCCCATCTTCTTTTCCATCCCTGTTTCCGTTCTGCTTTTTTGGTGTCTTCTTCTTCTTCTTTTTGGGTGACTCATTCTTCCCTTTAATCCTATCATTATTATTCTTCTGTACCTTCTTTCTCCCAGGAAGATTCGGATCTGGAGGTTTGGTTATCAAAATGTAGTTGTTAGTCATCCAATACCGTGGACCTCTAACTGGAGCAGGACCTCTATCATACAATTCTTTCCATATCTCAGTACTGAAGGATGGGGACACAAAATCATTAACATCTTTATCAACATCTAAGATGCTGCATAAGCATGTTCACATGGAATCCCTGTAATTTGCCACTTGCAGCATGAACACTCCCATTTACCTGTTGACAAGTTCACATAGTGTGAATTTCCATCCAAAAAAACATCAAATCGACCATGGGTTCCTTTTGTGATTTCACATTGCATAGCACTTTCTTTCTCTTCCTCAAGAATCTCAGTTGCATATTCAGACAACTTCTTTTTCCATTTTGTTATTTTCAGATTTCTCTTTGTAATCCTTCTCATTGCTTGCCTTCTTATAGTTTCCAACATTGGAACTAATGCCTTTGCTCTTGCCTTAACAATTGTGGAGTTAAAAGACTCTGTTGCATTGTTGTCGACATCCTCATAACTACTACCAATCTTATAATAAGCTCTTGACCAACTCTTTGGATCCTCCTTCATCACATCATCATACAACGACAAATCATAAGCTTGTTCAGGTTTACTTGAAACTGTGCATGGCTGTAACTCCAAGCTAAGTGCCACACACGTTCTTTAAGCAAGTCCTTATTACCATGCCTAGTCTTTAAGTTATCCACCATATGTTTCACACACATTGTGTGCTCAGCATTTGGCAACTCACTCTTAACAGAACTTATGATTCCCTACATAATTAGAGGAAATAAACATAAGCAAACAACAATGATACAAGACAGCTTAAACAATTAAACTAAAAGGAACACTTACTTTAGAACGATCTGATATGATGACAGAATCCTTCCCATCCTTTAGATCCAAATCAGCCTTGAGTAGTTTCAGAAACCACATCCAGTTATCAGCATTTTCAGTTTGTACAACTGCCCATGCAATTGGATATATCTGATTGTTAGCATCATGAGCAATAGCAGTCAATAGGCAACCTTTCACGGCTTGTTTCAAGAAAGTTACATCAATCCCAATGATAGGCCGACAATAGTAGAAACCTTTTTTCATTGCCCCAAGACACAAATAAAAACGGTTAAAAACATCTTTAATGACTTCACTATCAGCATTAGGGATTGTATCAACTATGGCAGTGGATCCTGGATTTGAATCTATGATTTCAGCCGCATATCCTCTAAGGTAGAGGTGTCAAGTGGGCCTCATGCCCGCGGGCCTAGCCCATTTAGTATCATAGCGGGGCGGGCTTGGACATCATTTTTTGTGTCCATGAAATAGCGGGCCTAGCGGATTAGTCCATCACGGGTCGCGGGTTGGAGCGGGCTAACCCGTTGCGGATTGCGGGTTTGCGGGTCGACCCGTCAAAGTCTGAAACCTTTCTTTGAAACTCCTATTTCACTTAGATTCTTTAAAAGTTTTAGAGTAAAACTTAGAAAACCCTAGACTTAAGAGTGTTTTCAGTTTGCTTAACAAGGAAACTGAAGAGTCTTTTATTTTTTTACGACTTACGACTCCGACACAGAGGTGAGACTTGAGAGATTTTTGTTTGTGAGTATCATGGGAGGCTTGGAAGCTGAAGCCATACAGATCTGAACACATCTGTAATGGTAATGTTTCATACTTATCTTTGACCTTTGATTACATTATGTTTTGAACTTTTGATTTTTCAGTTTAGTGTTCTAAGTTGCAGGTTTATGTATGATTGTCTTGCTGTTAAAGTGTTATTGGAATTTCTGCATTTTCAGTTTAGTGTTCTAAGTTGGAGGTTCATGTAATATGTTCATGTATGATTGATATGTGAATATGTGATTTGTTCAGAGAGATTATATGTGAATATGCCTGTTATGCTTATCACGGATGAATTCTCTACCCTTTTTTTTTCTTCTCTTAGTCCCTATTACTTACTTTACGTCTTTACCTATATAGAAAAGGATAAGTGATATGTTCCTGTTTTTTTATTTTTTTTCTGCCGTGATCTGTTCCTGATTTTTTTTTTTCAGTTGCGATCTGTTCTTGATTCAAAATTATATTTTAGTAATAGAGTTGTTTTACTTTTATTTTGATAGGAGTCACAAGAGTCGCATGACTCTTATGAACAGAGATCAGTAGACCTGGAATCTCAAAGGTTTATCAATGCTGCAAATGTTGAACATGAGAGTAGAGTGTTTGACGGATCAGAAAAATCTGCAAAGCAAAGAAAAAGTGTGAGTGCAGCACCAGAAGCATCTAAGAAGCAGAAACATAAACAGAAAGTGAGTTATGAACCAGAAGCACCTAAAACTCAGAAAAGAAAAGTCTTTGAGGTTGTTGAAGATGATGATGTTGATGAAGATGCTAATGATGATGAGGGATTTATTAATGTTGATGAAGATGCTGCCAAGGGAGGGTCATCAAAACCAAAAAAAAAGAAAGCAGTACTCAGAAGTATGGGATCATTTCTCAGTAATTAAGAAGATTAACAGCTTGGGTATTAGTGAAGATTGAGCATTGTGCAAACATTGCAAGAAGGATTATGCGTACAATGCACACAAAAATGATACAAACACATATAGACGCCATTTGGAAAAATGTAAGCTTATGCTTAGAGATGGTGATATTGGTAAGATGATGCTTGATTCAGAAGCAAGATTGCAAGCTAGGAAGATTGATCAACATGTTTTCAGGGAAATGGTAGCTAAGTCTATTATCCAGCATGATCTCTCATTTTCTTATGTGGAATATGAGAGAGTTAGGGCTGTTTGGAAGTATTTAAATGCGGATGTGAAGTTTTTCTGTCGGAATACAGCTGCAGCAGATGTTTACAAGTTTTATGAGAGTGAGATGGGTAACTTGAAGAGAGAATTGGCTAATGTTCCTGGAAGGATTAGCTTCACTACTGACTTGTGGACTGCAATCACTCATGAGGGCTATATGTGTTTAACAGCACATTACATCGACATAAATTGGAAGCTGAAAAACAAGCTTAGTGTTTACTGCTTTACCTCCTCCATATACAGGTACACACTTGATGGCGTGATCAACAACAAAATTCACTATTTCTTCCTTTTGAACTTTTTCTATAAAGCTCTTGGTTTCAACTTTCAATAGACAATGGTTACATGCTCTTGTTGATTGTGTATTTCAACTTTCAAACTTTCTTTCAAATTCCATGCCATGACACATACATTATACCAACTCCAAGATTTTCTATCAAACGAAACACAGAGCTGCTAATTGCTGATCACACAAATTCAACATCAAAATGAACAAAACTAAGAATGAAAACTAACAACTGAGAATGTATACAATGCCCGCGGGCCGGACCGTTAACCCGCTGGGTCTTGCGGGGTGGGTCTGGACATATATATGTTGCCCGCGGTCCTAAACGGGCCGGTCCGCAGCGGTCCAAAAACAAAATATCCATGGCGGGGCGGGCTAGATGGGCGAAGGCTGGCCCGTTTGACACCTCTACTCTAAGGTGAGCAAAATGTTGAACATATTCTTCTTGCAGCCACTTTAGAGCTAAAAGTCTTCCTCTCTGCACTTGTCCTATAGAAATCCGTATGTTCCACTGCTCCTTAATGTGCCTTTGAATATCAAGAGGCATGTACTTAGGTTGCATCCTCAGTTTATCCATAAAAAGCTTTCCAATCATAGGACTCTTCAACAACTTGCATTTTCCATTAGGAGTGCATCTATGATATCCACACTTAGTCCTCAAAACCCACAATTGTCGAGTCTTATCAAATGCGCAGTAGACTTTCCACTCACACTCCTTGTCTTGAGCACAACTAAACCTGATTTTGTCCCCATCTGTCTTGTTTAATGTTTTCTCTCGACCTCAAAGCATGATCTAACACAGCCTCTTTGAATTCAAATCCAGTAAAAAATGTTCTTCCAATAGCTAACTTATCATTAGTTCCCATCCTAATTTTCCTATCTCTAATAATTACAGGATCTTCCTCTTCATCTGAACTCTCAGGGATGGTATTCCGATTAATCCTAAATTCATCAAACCAATTTGCTAAAGATTCCTCTATTTCAAACTCAAACCTTTCAACTATGTCTTATTCATCTTCATCCTTTGTTTTCTTCTTCTTCTTCGCCTTCTTCTCCCTTTTTTCCTCATTGTCTTCTTCATATTTAGACTCTTCTCTCTTTCCTTTTACCTTTCTTCGCCTTACCACATCCATGGCTTCACCATCTTCGTCGTCATCTCCCGCCTCATCGTTGTCGTTATCTCTGTTATCTCCAGACTCAACGCTACCATTCATGGCTTCACCATCTCCGCTCTCGACGTCATTATCCTCATTGTCTCCATCATCCCCGCTCATATCTCCATCACATTCATTCTCTTCGACAGATACTTTCTTCGAGACTATCATGATCATCACTTACATTGTAATCGGGATCATCTGGATCACTCTCATATACAATCAACAACGTTGTCATCGTCATCTCTGTTCTTTCAAAATTCGTAGAACCCTAATTTTTACTCTAATACACAATCAACGTTGTCATCGTCATCTTTGTTTGTGCTAACTAAATGACATCGTGTAGCTTTAATCGAGTCAAGCCACGGTGAAGTCAAACGTGGAACAATAAACGCGATTTAGGGGGTTTAATCAGGTTTACTAATCGTAAATCTTTTCTGGAAGCAGGGTGCGGAGCATCAAGGGATTGATGTTTATGAAGTGAATGCTACTACTATGCGTGTTAGGGTTTCTGATCCTCTTATTCGATCAAGAATCCTCAAGCGTGGTATGTGGAATATAGCTGAAGTGCCAATGGTGGTTTCGAAGTGGTCTCCGATCGCGGAGAAGGCTTTACCGGAGGAGCGATCCATTCCACTCTGGGTCTGGTTAAAAAATGTTCCGTAGCACATGTACTCTTGGGAAGGGCTCAGCTTTATCACGAGTACGGTGGGCGCACCGGTGCGGCTACATCAAGCAACTCTAGCCTGTTCAAATTTCGATGTTGCAAAGGTTTTTGTCAATGCTGATCTCTCAAAGGAACCGCCTAAGACTCTCTGTTTCTCAAAAAATGGTTCTGATTTTAGTGTGGATTTCCACTACCCTTGGCTACCACCAAGATGCTCTGTTTGTGAGAAATGGGGACATTTGGCGGCTCGTTGTGCGGTGAAATCGAGAGAGGATCTCCCACCGGAACAATCTGAAACTTTTCAGCTCAATAGCTCAGAGAAAGAGGTGGCTTCAGTCTCTACGACTATTGCAGGGGCTATGCCGGAGAGTAACTCTGTAACTCTTTCATTGGTTGAGAAGCAGTTGGATAAAGGGGGGAAGGCAGTCGTGGAACCCACGGTAGTGGACCCGTCAGAAGATCAGGGTGAGTGGTCAACTGTCTCGCCATCAAAAATGACTCGTAGTCCACATAAACCTTCTGGTTCAATAACTAACATGGAGTTGTTGGTGTCGGCTTCCAAGTTTGCTATTTTAAGTACTAAGGCTGAGGAGGAGGGAGAAATTCATGAGGATGTTGAGGATGTTGTTAGGGAGAAGGTTGAGGAGGTTGAGGAAGGTGTGGAGGAAAAGGTTGAGGAGCAGTTGCCTAAGGCTTCAGGTTCTATGGTAGCGGTTGCTCAAGAGGATTCTGACCATTCTACTGATCGGATTGTGAATGCAGATATGGGGAGAGGTGGACGACCTCCTTCGGTGCGTCTCACTCAACGTAAACAAAAGGAGATTACGGGAACTTCAACAATAGTAGCTAAGGGTAACTCCACGGCTGCGTCAAAGAAGTTTTCCCGCCGAAAAAATTAAATGATGAGTTTTTCATGGAATGTCAGGGGCTTCAATAAAACTATCAAACATTCCATAGTACGTGATTGGACAAGTAATCCTGAGATACAATTTGGCTGCCTATTAGAGACGAGAGTCAAGGAAAAGAAAGCAGGAAGAATAGCGTCTTTGGTTTTTAGTAACTGGTCTTTTCTGGCAAATTATGAATATCATCGTTTAGGTCGGATTTGGGTGCTCTGGAGGTCAACGGTGAGGTTGACTCCGGTCTTTAAAAGCGATCAAATTGTTACGTGTTCGGTTCTGTTGGCAGGTGAAACAGAGGAATTCTTTTGTTCTTTTATTTATGCAAAGAATACAGTTGATGAAAGACGAAGCTTATGGGAGGATATGAGAAATCACAAGGATTCTCCACTTTTCCGGAACAAGCCGTGGCTACTAATGGGAGATTTTAACAAAATCTTAGATGGGGAGGAGCATTCTGATTATGCAGTGTCGCCTACATTACCTCTGGGTATGTGTGAATTTCAGGATGTCGTCAATCATTGTAATCTGACAGATATGGGGGCTCATGGTCCCTTGTTCACTTGGTGCAACAAACGGGATGATGGCCTCATTTGCAAAAAAACTAGACCGTGTTCTCATCAATGATGTTTGGCTCCACCATTTCCCGCGTGCGTATTGTGTCTACAAGGCTGGTGGTTGCTCTGATCACCTTCGTAGTAGGTTGCAGTTAGACGTGGGTACCCCTGCTTTGAAAAAACCTTTCAAGTTCGTGAACTCAGTTGCTAGTTTGGCGGAGTTTTTACCGTTAGTTAAGTCGTATTGGGATGAAACTGCACCTCTTTTTCATTCTACTTTGGCAATGTTCCGGTTCTTAAAGAAGCTAAAAGGATTGAAACAACAACTTCGTAATTTGACTAAGGATCGACTTGGTAATCTCACCAAGAGGTCTCGAGATGTACATGTCGAGTTGTGTGCTAAGCAAGCCGCAACCTTAGCCCATCCAACTACTGCTGTAGTGCGTGACGAAGCAGATGCTTTTGAACGTTGGCAACATATTGCGACCATGGAAGAAAATTTTTTGAAACAGAGATCAAAACTACATTGGCTCCACGTTGGCGATCAGAATAACCGAGTCTTTCACAACGCTGCTAAGATACGAGAAAGTAAGAACTCAATCCGCGAGATACTCTGTTCCGATGGCTCTATCGCCACCACTCAGGATTCAATCAAGTGTGAAGCAGTTCGTTTCTTCTCCGACTTTCTTGGACAGACACCAAGTGATTATGAGGGTTCCTCTGTGGAATCTCTCGAAGCTTTATTGCAGTTCCGGTGTAGTGATGTCAACAAAACTATGCTCACCCGTGAAGTCTCTGCTGAAGAGGTTTGCAAGGTGCTTTTTGCAATGCCTTCAAACAAAAGCCCGGGACCTGATGGGTTTAATGGTGAGTTTTATAAAGAAGCATGGTCAGTTATTGGGGAAGATTTTACTGTTGCTGTGCAGTCCTTTTTTCAGAAAGGGTTTCTACCGAAAGGGGCTAATACTACTATCCTAGCTTTGATTCCTAAAAAAGAGGATGCGGTTGGTATGCGAGATTACAGACCTATCTCTTGTTGCAATGTCATTTACAAAGTGATTTCGAAGATCCTTGCTAATCATCTAAAAAGTTTGCTTCCAGAGATCATCTCCTCCAATCAAACAGCCTTTGTTAAGGATAGATTGCTTATGGAGAATGTGCTCCTAGCTTCGGAATTTGTTCAGGATTATCATAAGGAAGACATCTCTCCCCGATGTGCTATGAAAATAGACATCTCCAAGGCTTTCGACTCAGTTCAGTGGCCCTTTCTTCTTAACACGCTCCGCGCCTTGCTTTTTCCGGAGGAATTCATTCACTGGATTTAGTTATGTATCACCACTGCTACTTTCTCGGTTCAGGTCAACGGTGAGTTGGCGGGGTTTTTTGGCAGTACTCGAGGTCTGCGACAGGGTTGTTCACTCTCTCCATACTTGTTTGTTATTTGCATGAACGTTCTTTCACACTTGATCAATAAGGCAGCTGCAGAGAATCGATTTGACTATCATCCTCGTTGTCACAATCTCCTACTTACACATTTATGCTTTGCGGATGATCTTATGGTTTTTGCTGAGGGAACTCAACGTTCCGTTGAAGGGGTTATCCAAATTTTTGATGAATTTGCTTGATTATCTGTCCTGATGATCAGTCTCGAGAAATCTACATTATATATGGCTGGTATTCCCACTGCTACTCAGGTGATTATCCAACAATCCTTCCCTTTTTCTGTTGGTACATTACCGGTTCGTTACCTTGGCCTCCCACTCCTAACTAAGGCAATGTCTAGAAATGACTACTCCCCCTTAATAGCAAAGATAAGGCATCAAATCAGTTTGTGGACTGGTAGGTTTCTATCCTATGGGGGTCGGTTACAGCTTATTCGATCAGTGCTTATGAGTATCATAAATTTTTGGTTCTCTGCATTTAGACTCCCACGACAATGCTTGAAAGAGATCGAGCAGCTTTGTTCTGCTTTTCTATGGAGTGGTCCAGACCTTAAGTCCCACAATGCTAAAGTTGCCTGGAGTGAGGTCTGTTTTCCGTTATGTGAAGGTGGACTTGGTTTACGGCCTTTAAAGGAGATCAACATTGTTTGTGGCCTTAAGCTAATTTGGAGATTATTATCGCATAAATCGCTATGGAGTCAGTGGGTTCACACTTATCTCATACGTCAAAGCTCTTTCTGGGATGTTATAGCAACACCTTCTCATGGGTCCTGGATGTGGCGAAAGCTGCTCAAACTTCGACAGTTGGCTAGATCTTTCCATCGCAAAGAAATACAAAATGGTCAGTCTACTTTGTTCTGGTATGATTCCTGGTCTTCATTGGGGCCGTTGTATGATTTGTTGGGCAGCAGAGGTTGTATTGATTTGGGGATCCCTAAGAATGCGACAGTTGAAACAGTGCTCTTAACCCACCGAACCAGAAATCGCAGGACTGAACCATTAAACAAGGTTGAACAAGAAATCACTTTAGCAAGGGGCAGCAGGAGGCCAACACTCGACGATTTGAACCTTTGGAAATGGAGAACAGGTTACAAAAAAAAGTTCTCCACTAGTGAAACTTGGCAGCAGTTGCGTCTGACTAAACCGGAGTGTGACTGGGCAAAGGGTGTATGGTTTCCCCAGGCTACACCGAAGTTTGCGTTTATCACTTGGCTTTGTATGCTTAACAGACTATCGACGGGAGATCGCATGCGGACCTGGAATGGGAATGTTGATCCCTCGTGTATTCTCTGTAAAGCACCACTTGAAACAAGAAATCATCTCTTTTTCCACTGTCCATACTCCCAACAAGTTTGGAGTAAGCTAACTAATGGGTTCCTTGGCCTCTACTCAACAGCGAACTGGGACGAGATTGTGCTTCTCATATCCAACTCTACACTTGATAGAATCCCTCTCCTGTTTCTACGATACTCTCTTCAGACAGTGGTCCATTCAATATGGCAGGAACAAAATAATCGCAGGCATGGCGAAAATCCTCTCTCTGCAACACGACTTGCACACCGAATCGACAAAACCATCCGCAACAGACTTCTTCTCCTTCTGAACTCGAGTCATCCTCAACATGAAAGCATCCTTACTTTATGGTTTTCCACCAGAACTTAAATGTTCTGTTTTAAGCTTGTAAGTAGATTTATAAGAACTGTTACACTTGTTGTAAGGAAAATGTTTTTTTGATGAATACAAATTTTACATTCATTCAAAAAAAAAAAAGATAAAAAAAAAAAAAAAATCTTTGTCTTGATTGGAGATGTATGAGTATTACTAATTTTAAAAGTACATGTCGTGATGTAAAGAATATATAAAATTTGTGTTGTTTTATGTAGAGTTAGAAAGTTTGGGTTGGAATGCTGAGAACGAGATAAGTACATGTTGAAATATAACGACGCCAAAAATATATGAAAAATGTTTACAGAAATATAAAGGAGATGTCATGTCAACTTGTGCACTTTTTTGGGACAAAGCTGATATATTAATATAAAAATTAATTAGTATTAATTATTATTTTTACAAAACTGATATATTAATTAAAACTATAATTCATTAGTATTTGTTTTTCCAGTTAACTTGTTGAAACTGAAGAACAGAAACTTACGAAATCTTATATTAAACCCCATTCGTATGCCCTTCTTGATAAGAAATTAGCGTTTTTTTAATTAGTGCCACTTCATTTTAAATTATAATAACAAGAATTCGATTTAAATAAATTATAATATATCTATATGCTAATGCAACAAAACATTTGGCTTTTCTACAGAATTTACTATTTTAGTAATCTATACTAATAAAAAGTAGGAGTTATAAGCTCCTAAATACGTCCACAATAGGATTTTAAACCACCAATAGGAATAATACATATCACTCATTAACATTTTTAAAAATATTTTTAATATTAAGAATTATTTTAAACAATCTATAAGGATTTGACATGTCATTCATTAACATTTTTTAAATTTCCAGAATTAAAAAAAAAAAAAAAACTTATAGAAATAAAAGAACTATGTACAACGTCCCACATCGGCTAGAAATCTTTTAGACATTAGTTCAGAACCAATATAAATAAAGATTAATATGCTTCCAACAGCGAATGAGCAGGAAAGCTTGATTTATCAGGTGTCCATGTTAAAAAGTTTTATTAGTTTGATCCGATTTTTTATTTGATCAAACTAAAACTTTAAAAAGTTTCAAATTAATATTATAATATTGAAAATTTTTAAAAGTTTAAATATTATAAATATTGAAACTTTTTAAAGTTCTTAGCTTTTAAAAAGCTTTTAAAATAGTTTAAAATATTATAGATATTGAAATTTTTTAAAAGGTTCAAATATTATATTTTTAAACCTTTTAAAACTTCAAAATCTTATGATCTTTAAATTTTTAAAAATGTATTAGCTTATAAAAGGTTTCTAAAAAATTATAATTTATAAATTTTAAAATATTATAAATATTGAAACTTTTAAAAGGTTCAAATATTAAAAATATTTAAAATTCATAGAATGTTTGAAAATATTGCAATTACTTAACCTCCAAAGAAATTTTAAAATATTATATCTGTACTAATAAAAATTTGAAGCTATAAACTCCTAAAGGTGTCATAAAAGATTTAAAACAACCAATAAGAATTAGATATTTCACTAATTAACATTTTTAGAAATATAGTATTAATCTATATTTTAAAATAAAAAAATTAAAATTTATAGAAATAAAAGAGATATGATTTGATATTCTTGCAGTAAAAATTTTATTTTTAAGTCTAAGAAAGAAGGATTGACGTCGCAAGACCTTGAGTTGATGTTATTTGTGTTTAAAAAAGAAGGATCGACGAAAAGCACAAATATTATTTTAATTGTACATATGTTCATATTACTTTCTCTGCGAGTAAGGATTTTGGTTTGAGAAGTTTAAATACATGTGGATCTTAAACTGAATAAGTATATGGATAAAATTATCAATAATTGGATGCATGTGTTGACTATGCTGGACTTTACTAGTTGCACAAATTTTATGAGAAAATAAAATATTTTGGTCTTGGAGTTTTATGGGTTAACAAGTTGTATGGTAGTCTAAAAATATATTTTCAGTGAAAGAATGTGAAAAAGTTGACGAGGAAGAAGAAGAAAAAAAAGAAAAAGAAGAAGAGTATAACGAAGAACAGGATAAAAATAATGATGACAATTACCATAAAATTTGACAATGAAAATGACAAGAAAGAATATGAAAAATAAGAAAACATTGAATAAAAACACGAAAACATAGGTGGTAGCGATCAATTAAATATGAAAAACGAGATAAATTCAAGATTCCAAAATTATTTCGTTTTTTTGGTGGTCAAAGAAATGGTCTAGGATATGTGAGGTCACCAGTTTGATTCGCCTTGCTTGGACGTCGAGTTAAATTCATAATTTTTTGATCTGATTTGAATGTATAACACAACTCACTTTTATATTTTTAAAAATTGTGTATCTGAAATTTAAATTTTTATTTAATACTAATATAATTTATTTTTATTAGATAATATTTTATTACTGTCATCAATCACATACTCTCTGCATTTCATAATATAATATGTTTTAGAAAAGAATTTTGTGTTACATAATATAAGATGTTTTCAAGTTTCTATGCTACTTTTAGATTAGTTTAATATATTTTATTATGCAGTTTTACTTATGATTGGTTGAACTTTTTTAAAGTGGTCATTTCTTATATTTTGAAACGGAGTGAGTATATATAATTTTGATATTCTTGCAGTAAAATTTTTATTTTTAAGTCTAAGAAAGAAGGATTGACGTCGCAAGACTTTGATTTGATGTTATTTGAGTTTAAAGAAGAAGGATCGATGAAAAGTTGTTTTAATTAACTATACATGTGTTCATATTACTTTCTCTGCAAGTAAGGATTTTGGTTTGAGAAGTTTCAATACGTGTGGATCTAAAACCGAATAAGTATATAGATGAATTTATCAATAATTGGGTACATGTGTTGACTATGCTGGTCTTCATGAATTACACAAATTTTATAAAAAAAGAAATGATTTTGGTGTTGGAGTTTGATGGTTAACAAATTGTGTGGTAGTCTAAGAAAAAAGTTTTTTAGTGGAAAAATGTAAAGAAGTTGACGAGGAAGAAAAAATATAAGAAGAGTATAATGAAAAACCAGACGGTAAAAATATCGATGACAATTATCATAAAATTTGATAATGAAAATAACAATAAATAATATGAAGAATAAAAAACATTGAATAAAAAACACGAAATATAGATGATAGCGATCAATTAGATATGAAAAATGAGATAAATTCATGATTATAAAATAGGGGATATTTTATAAGGATTTTTGTCAAATATGCCACATTTTTTTAAAAAACTTTTGGTAAATGCTACATTTATTTCATTTTTCTAAAAATGCCACATTTATACTGTTCACATGTTATTAAAAGACAAAAATACCCTTGTATTAAAGAGAATGATTGTCGTGGACAAGATCTGATGGACAAGTTATTAGAGGAAATCATAGACTTGTCCACGAATTTCATTTTTATAACTTGTCTACGAGAATTATATTAACGAAGTTGTCCACGAGTTATCCATATTATTAAAGATAAGTTGTCTATGAAAGATAATTAGACAAAAAGGGTCAAGTAGTCGAGATGGTGGACCAAAAGAAGATGTCGATGATGATAACCAAAAAAGGATGATGGACCAAAAGAGGATGATGTGGATGAGGGTGGACCAAAAGATGATGTGGAGGATTGGATTTCTCCATATCATCTTGTCTATCATCCGCATCTTGTCCATCATCCACATCTTGTTTATCATTTGCATATTGTCTATCATCTGCATCTTGTTGATCATCGGCATATTGTCCATCATCCACATTTTGTCCATCATCGTCATTTTGTCTATCATCCACATTTTGTCCATCATTCGTATCTTGTCTATCAATATCATAGCATTCATCTAGGGGCATTTACGTCTTTTCAAGTTAAGGTTATGGTATTGTAGAAAAAAAAATATAAAATGGTATTTTGACTTAAAAAAATTATTATTCATGGCATTTTCGTTAATTAACTCTTCGAAATACACACGACAAAAAGTAACGTTATACTATAATATTATTTTTTTTTTCTTTATAACGAAAGGCTTAATATAGCTTTTTTTTTGTCATCTGATAATAAGAAAAACGGTCTGAAAGGTACAATGTCACAAACATAAGGAGAATAGAAAAGATCAAGAGAACTGAAACATTGGCGCTGACTGCGAGACAAGCATCCTACATATGTTCCCATTTCTTACACTTACTACATTGAAATGCTAGTTCAAAATACCAATATTTTAATCAAATAAATGGTATTCTACCGACAAGTTAAATCGGCCGCTTCTACAAGTATATTATATTTGAGCTTCCGGTACACTTGACGTATTCTTTTTCCTTTTTCTTGTTTCCATTGTTAATTTCTTTGTGGTGATTATATGTATATTTTAGAAACTAGCTTGACGTAATTGAAATTAGTTACGTTATGTGAGGGGAAAAATGGTTGTGTGAAAATAGTGGAATATATTATTAATAAGGACGACGGTGATGCTTTATTGCTTTACGAAGCCTTTTTACTTCCACATGTCGTTGACTAAATTCATATTTGTGATAGCGTAGGAAGTTGACTGTACTAGCTTAGCTTCTTTACAAGGTTACATTTACTTTGTAGTTTGTTTGTACGGATCATTAGTTACACCAATTTTCTGACATTCACTCTTTTGTGTTAATAGTGGCACGAACAATTTGTCTTCAGCTCCTCTTATAACTCGCATTTGGCCATTATTAGGTAATTTGATAACAGGAAGTCCAAATTAGAGTCAAACCAAGCCGAACAAAAATTATTCAATCTGGTGGACAGCTTCTTTTTTTTTTTTTTTTTTTTTTTTTGGTTTGGTAGGTCTAGTAACTAGTAGTAACTATTTAAAGTTTTTTTTTTTTTTTTTTTGACGATCAACTATTTAAAGTTATTTTAAAAAAGAAGAATTTTGCTTTTCAAAGAAGGATCTTCTTTACTTTAGCCAGGTTGTTATCACTTTTGATATGTTTGTCAGACGCGACTCTAGTTTAAAATGCAAGGTCCAACAAACAAAAACACCTCCATACCTCCATACGATGTAGCCGTGGCATACTACACACTTAAACTCATAAATGCACACACTAATATTTTTTCTCTATATTGACAACTTTCTGTTATAGCAAATAGTATTATCGATTTTATTGAAACAACCCGACTCGTTTTTTTTTTTTAATAATAATAAATACAATATATAATTAAGCAGCCCATACTACTTAACTAGACCAACCCCAAATCTCAACTCCTCTTTAATCCATTAACAACGAATACACACAGCGGAAACATACCAACCATACAGAACCATTACAACATCAATACAATAACAACCAAAAGCATACTATCCATCAACCTAGCATAACCCTAACCAAGATTCCATCATAAACGATATAACAAAGACCAACAACACACAAACGAGACCCTAGATCATCCTCCTCCTCATCGCCATGATTCCACGTCACATACCTGCACACCACAAACAACAATTGAGATGCGTAAGTATTATCATAAATACTTAGTGAGGCCGTCCTCCCATCTACTAGGTTATACACACAAGCATTTGAGAACCCTCAAGTCTAAGCAATCAAACAAACACAAGCAATACATCAAACCAGGAAAACAAGTCTCGGTTGAGACTGGTATCGACCAATGCTACAAGAGAGTGTCGACCGATGCTCCACAAACAGTGTCGACCGATGCCACAAGAGAGTGTCGACCGATGCTCCACCAGAAGGTGTCGACCGATGCTCCACTAAAGGTGTCGATCGATGCCTCTTCTGCAGACACGATCTGCGCGAATCTGAACGATGAACTTCCGATTCAATTCACCTCGAAACTGTCTCAAACTCACCCAAATACCTCAGAAACCACTGGGAATCATGAAAACAAAGAAACCAAGCAAGCAAACACCACAAAAGACAAGAAAACAGCCAAAACAAGAGAGATCTCATGCTTAGATCAACCATGGTCAAGCACTCACCTCAAGAACAGGAAGATTGGATTGAGAAACGTGGAAAACAACACCTCCAGAAGCTCCCCCTTCGATTCCAGCAACAGCTAACCCTCCTACAGCCTCAGATCTCTCCAAAAACTCCAAGAACAAGCCCAGAAAGCCACAAAAACGTTTTCTCCCTTTTCTCTCTTTCTTTCTCTCCAAAAACCCAAACGGCGACAAGAGACTTTATGAAACCCTCAGTTCGTCTCAGACACTTAACAAAACGATTAGGGTTTTAATTGAACCGAACCGAACCAATCAGCAATTAAATCAAACCCGACTAATCCGGAAAGACATGGTGTTGATCGATGCCATCAAGGGTGTCGATCGACACCCACACCAAAATTACAAAAATTGGTTCGCGATGTTACATTTATATACTTATTATATTAAACAATAAAACTAATTCGGTTTAAGAAGTGAGGCAAGCGGTGACTTTATGAGTTTATGAATTAAGTGTGTAGTATGCCACGATGTAGCCGTGGAGACACAGAATTTTGTGGTCAAGATCAATAGGTCTAAACAATTTGGAGACTGTTGTCATCAATATAAACTAGCTGACGACCAAAAAAAGATATAAACTATGTTGAGTCCACAATCATATATATGATAGAATATGTCCTAATTCTTTTATACATAAAGATGCTCTAATATCCCCTTTTGTGTGTGCAAAAGATACTCTAATATCCTTGTGATCAATACTGTTCATGTTCAGTACAAAGGCAGCTGCATCTATGAACAAAGTTAATATTAATGTTCTAACAATTAATTCATATGACAGTATAACACCAACTTTTATTATTATAAAAACTATATTCTCAATCTCAACTGCCTTATATTTCCATTATCATTTAAAAAATTGGCAGTTTTGGGTTTAGGAAAATCGGAGATAATATTTGTTTTCTAGCCAACAACTTGTACCAAATTATAATATTTTTTATAGTTTTTCCTAGAAATACATAAACGTAGTAATTCAGTTACTCTTTTCATCAAACAAATCAGTTATTTTTTTTTAATTAAATAGAAGTTTGTTAAATTTTTGACAAAAGAAAGTCATTCATTTTCACCTAAATAAGACTACAAATATTATACATTTGAAAGAAGATATATTTCAATTAATTTACAAGATTTAGATCATTATTGATTGGTCATGACATAGATGTAAACTCATTTTATTTAGATTATCTGTCTACTTTATTATATAACAATGATTATATATATTTTTTTTTTGGTTGAAATGTTAAATGGATCCTTCCGCTTTATCACGATCCCAAGCCGTTGGAAGTGTACAAATGCTTATGAGGCTTTCAAACTGAATTGGTGGTAGAGCATCAACCAACTCCTTCCCTGTAAATCCTGTTCTGACTACTCTCCTCTGCTTAGAAAAAGGAAGATCGCTTTTACCTCCTTCTTCTTCTTTTTCTTCTTGGTACTTCTTCTGGTGCTTCTTTGCTTGCACATGAGAGTGGGTAGAATGATCATAGATGCTTTTGAGATTGTTGAATTTGGCTCCTCCACGTGCGCGAGGTCTGTCCATGCATGCTTTGACATCGTATGTATTTGCACCACAGCTTTAATTAAGAATGAGAATGTTATGGAACCAAGAAAGAATGTCCAGTAGAAAGGCAGCTGCATCTGTGAACAAAGTTAATATTAATGTTCTAACAATTAACTTACACTAGATATTCACCCGCGGTATACCGCAGGGCTATTTTTTTTATAAAAATATAATTTGTTTTATAGATTAACTATATATATAACTAATGTTTAATTTGTATTTTTTAAAATGTACAACCTTATAAATATAGATATATTAGTTAGTATAGAATTTAGAAAGTATTTTGTTTGAGGTTTATTGTTTTATATTATAGTATAATATAAAATTAGATAAGTAGTGATTTGTATGAAGAAAATATTATTTTGTAAAATTGGAAACTTAATATTAATGAAATTAATTATAAACTTAATACTTAATGTTAAATGGAGTGGTGTGATTGTTTTGGAAATTTTTATTAGGTTGAGAAATATTGTTTCCAAAAATTGAAACTTAATATTAATTAATTAAATGAAAATCAAATTAATAATTAATGTTAGTGGCATCCTTGTAAATAGGTTCCAACTCTAGGATTTATTTGCTCAATGTCTCCAAAAATGTATATATAGATAGATGACAGTATAACACCAACTTCTATTATTATAAAGACTATATTCTCAATCTCAACTGCCTTATATTTCCAATATCATTTAAAAAAGTGGCAGTTTTGGGTTTAGAAAAATCGGAGATAACATTTGTTTTCTAGCCAACAACTTGTACCAAATTATAATATTTTTATTGTTCTTCCTAGAAATACATAAACGTAGTAATTTAGTTACTTTCTTTTTCTTCAAACAAATCAGTTATTTTTTTTAATTAAATAGAAGTTCGTTAAATTTTTGACAAAAGAAAGTCATTCATTTTCATCTAAACAAGGCTACAAATATTATACATTTGAAAGAAGATATATTTCAATTAATTTACAAGTTTTAGATCATTATTGATTGGTCATGACATAGATGTAAACTCATTTTATTTAGATTATCTGTCTACTTTATTATTTAACAATGACAATTTTATTTTTTTTGGTTGAAATGTTAAATTTATTTACCAACAAAAAAAGAATATAATTACGAAGGTTTGGTAAAGTTTGGAAAGAATAGAAAATGATGGAGGTGAGTCTAAACAAAGACTCAGACAAAGAATTCAAAACAAAAACAGTCACAAGGAGGGCGCACAGAGCGAGGTCCAACGCGTCAAGAGACCGCTATGTTTTCTTGGAGGCAAGTAGTTGAGGCTCATTATACGAACCGTGACGTCTTTCTCAATCAACCTTGTCAGTTACGGAACAGATAGGTAACCCGCACGGTGGTTCCGTCTATTTCTCTCTCGCCAAACATGGTAGATTACAGCTTGGAACAGCAAACGAGCAAGAGCTGCATCAGTCGCTAGTGATGTCTTGCCCAGGAGTGCAGCGAGCGTGGCATTCCAATCCGGAGTTGTACGGCGTCGCAAGAGAGGAGTACACAGATCAGCCCAGATGGAGAAGAAGTACAAACGTGCAAAAAAATAGGTGATCACCAGTTTCATCTCGTTCACCGCACAGAGGAAACCGCTGAGCTTGAACCCATAACCCATTCGTTATCCCGCAGAAAGTCGATCCTTGATGGCAAGCCAAGCAATGAAAAAAAATATAGGGATGGCTTCGGGAAACCATCTGAGTGTAGACCAAGAAACCTTCGGTGAGGTATCACGTATGAGATTTCACGTGCATTTAGAAGAAAAAGAGGAGCGATACTCACCCTGCTGATACATCCGGAGCACCTTATCTCGTCCAGCGGTAGCAATGGGAGGAGAGATCAGAGATGTGATTGATGATATATGCAACAGCCCTGTCAAAACAGAGTATTGCTCTGAATGTTCTATTGTATTGATATCAAATGTCAAGAGTACAATATATAGACTTAGCAATTGCTTGAGTCTTAAGTAAAGAGATAAGATCAAATCTAAGAAATATGATTAAGCCTAATCCTCCCAATATTCATATTTATCGTTTCCTATTACTCCCCCTCAAGATGGCGAGTGTGAATATCCCGAACTCCCATCTTGCCAAGTAGATAAGTGAACTGAGCCCGTCCTAATGCTTTTGTCAAGAAGTCGGCCACCTGTTCCTCAGTGTCAACAGAAACAGGAGTGAGCTCACCCGACTGAAACGCATCGCGGATGATATGACAGTCATTCTCAATGTGCTTTGTGCGTTCGTGAAAAACAGGATTCTTCAAAATCTTGATAGCAGCCTCATTGTCACAGTAAAAAGAAACAGGTTCCGGGTGATCAATGTGGAAGACAGGAAGCAACTCCATGAGCCACTGAATCTCGGAGTAGGTAAAGGACATCGCCCTGTATTCTGCTTCAGCAGAGGATCGAGAGACAGTCTTCTGTTTCTTAGTTTTCCAGGACACCGGGGAATCTCCTAAGAGGACAACATAACCAGTGATAGAGCGCCGAGTGAGGGGACAAGCCGAGTAAGCTGCATCACAATAAGCATTGACATGAAGATCCGTATTGGAACTGAGAAAAATGCCCTGTCCAAGAGTCCCCTTAAGGTACTTGACAACACGAATCGCTGCAAACCAATGTCGTGCACGAGGTTTAGCGAGAAACTGAGCAAGTAGATGAACAGCGTAACTCAAATCCGGACGTGTAACTGATAAATAAACGAGGCGACCCACCAGACGGCGATAACGAGATGGATTCTCAAATAAAGGTCCTTTGTCACGAGCTAAGTTATGATTCTGTTCCAATGGAGTATCATAAGGACAGCAACCAGTCAGACCACACTCAGTAACAATATCCAATGCATACTTCCGCTGACAAACATAAATACCATCGTTGTTGCGGGAGATTTCCAAACCAAGGAAATATCGAAGCACCCCAAGATCCTTCATAAGAAAACAGTCACTGAGATATGCTTTAAATTTCGCGATAAGAGCAGAGTCATTACCACCAATAATCAAATCATCGACATAGACAAGCACATAGAGACGCGACGAACCATGATGATAGGAGAACAAAGAGTAGTCCTTTTTATTTTGAACAAAACCAAACTTGAGCAAAGAATCAGAAAGTTTGGCAAACCAACAGCGCGGAGCTTGCTTGAGGCCATAAAGAGATTTACGCAGACGACAAACTTTGTTTGGATCACTAGAAGTATACCCAGGAGGAAGTTTCATATAAACCTCTTCCTTGAGATCACCATGAAGGAAGGCATTATTAACATCCATTTGATATAATTCCCAGTTATTAGCAGCAGCACATTTGAGGAAAACACGCATAGTAGTCATCTTGACAACCGGAGCGAAGGTTTCGTCGTAGTCGGAGCCTTCTTTTTGTCGATTACCACAGACAACCAAACGGGATTTGTGCCGTTCTAAGGTACCATCAGAGCGCAATTTAACCTTAAAAACCCATTTGCAATCAATAGCACGTTTCCCTGGAGGTAAATCCATTACATCCCACGTTCGAAGTTGTTCCAAAGCCGTGATCTCAGCCTTGGAAGACAAACGCCAATGCTCATGTTTCATTGCTTCTTTAAAGGTTCGAGGTTCTGTATAGAGATCAACAGCAGCCAAAAAGGCTTTCTGCGAAACAGAGAATCTATCAAGAGTCATAAAAGCTGACAAAGGATAGAGGCACTTACTCGAGGACTTTGATAGAACCGGAGAAACGCAGGGAGGGGGTTTATCATTGACGATGGCTGTGTGGGTGACATACGGCTCAAGACGAGTGGACGGTCGTTTGACACGATGACCACGACCAAGTGGTTCGTCTGCAACAGGAAGTGGTGTTTGTTGGTCGGTGACTGTATCAATTAAAGATGGTTCCGTAGCAGGTAAGGCAGACGAGTCTGGAGCAGGTAAGACTGATGGTAGAGGTGGCAATGGAGCAGGAAAAGTAGGCTCCCCCCTGAAGCATAGCGTCGTCCACAGGAACATCAACAAGACATAGCTCAGGAGGAGACACCGAAGTGTTTTGTTGAGCAAACGTATCTTTGGGTGGAGAAGAGTGCGAGACTTCAAACGGAAAAACATTCTCATAGAACTGAACATCCCGAGACACAAAGACAGCCTGTGTCTTGAGATCAAGAACAAGCCAGCCCTTTTTACCAAAAGGGTAACCGAGAAATACACAACGAGAGCTCCGCTCTGCAAACTTATCTCCGGCTTTAGGCATCCTAGTTGCATAACAGAGACAACCAAAAATGCGAAGAGCAGAGTAATCAGGAGGTCGTTGGTATAAAAGTTCATAGGGAGACTTGCCATTAAGAAGCAGAGAAGGGGTCTGATTGATGAGAAAACACGCAGCCTGAATACTTTCTCCCCAATACTTGATAGGAAGATGCGATTGAAATAACAGAGCTCGTGCAATGTTGAGTATATGTCTATGTTTTCGCTCCACCCGGCCATTTTGTTGTGGTGTATAGACACATGAGGTGTGATGAGTTATACCATGTTCTGCGAAATACGAACGCAAGGGTAAGAACTCAGTGCCATTATCCGAACGAACAGTCTTAACATGCTTCCCAAATTGTCTTTCAACCCATGAGACAAAAATTTTAACGATCGTGGTGACTGCAGATTTCTCACGCAACAAATGTGTCCACACGGCACGAGAAAAATCATCAACAATTGTGAGGAAGTATGTAGAACCGCAAGTAGATTTTGTTTGATACGGACCCCAAACATCACAGTGAATCAAACTAAATAAGTCATCAGCTTTATTTGAACTATCAGAAAATGAGAAACGAGTCTGTTTTGCTCGACAACAAATATCGCAACGTGCTTCTAAATCACTAACACCAGTAGAAAAATTTTCAAAACCCGAAAGTAAAGTAAGAACTTGAGACGAAGGATGCCCCATTCGCTTGTGCCACAAATCACGCTCATCTAGCTTCCCAATTCGACAGGCTTGAGGAATAACAGAACCAGCAAGATGATAAACCCCATCCCGTGCTTCACCCGCACCAATCAAAGTCTTTGAAGTTTGGCCCTGAATCAAACAAAACTCTTTTGTAAAAATCACAGAGCTAGCAATGTCATCAAGTAATTGAGAGACTGAGATTAGTGTTATATGAAGTTCAGGAGCATAGAGCACTCTTCGGAGAATCATCTTGCCACCAAGGTTTAAGGTGCCTTGTCGTGTAGCCCAAGTTAGACCATTATTTGGCAATTTTATAGGACACGCAGCAATAGAAGTAAGCTCACTCAGCAGATTAATGTCACCAGTCATATGGTGACTAGCACCGGAGTCGATAACCAAATCATATCGACTATGTGTACCATAAAGAATGAGTTTTTCAGTCTTACCAGAGAGTTTTTCAGTAGATGATTCCTTCTTACTCTCAATGAAACTTGCCAGCGAGGTCCATTGAGCCGGTGTTAAAGATGGGATGCCAGCAGGGGGTGTTGTTGTGACTTGATTAGCAACCGGTTGGGAACCACGTCCTTTGTCTCGTCCGCGTGATGAGTTCTTCCCACGACCAGAACCAATGCCAGGTCCTTTGTTGGAAGCTGCTTGATCAGGCCACCAGTCGGGATAACCAACAAGTTTAAAACACTGTTGTTTTTCATGACCGACACGCCCACAGTGAGTGCACAAAAGAGACTGTTTGGAGACATTAACTGATAAGCCGATCGCTGTAGTGGGCATCTCGTCTTCCTTTGTTACCGTAAGATGGCGTTCTTCTTGAATGATTTGCGAGTACACTTGCCCAATGTTGAGGTCAGGTAAGCGTGCTAGCAAGTTGGAACGAGTAGTTCCAAACTTTCGACCATCTAAACCCATCAGGAATTGATGGATACGAATCACCTCTTGTTTCTTGGTAAACTTCACCATCGAAGTACAAGTTGATTTCTTGCAACAGCAGGAAAATCCACTGTCAAACGCAGCAAGATCATCCCACAGCATCTTCAACTTGCCGTAATATTCTTCCACGGATTGTCCGTCTTGTTTGGTCTTGCGTATATCTTCATGAAGTTGATGTTCACGAGTCCCATCATTCACCGAGAATCGTGTTTTGATGTTCTCCCACATGACAGAAACATCATCAACAATGGAGATAGAGGAGCGCAATTTCTCGTCTATACTCGCCATGATCCAACCGATGATCAGTGAATTCGCCATATCCCACCGTTCTGCATCATCACTATCATCTGCAGGTCGCGGCAAGGTTCCATTAATGAACCCCAGTTTTCGTTTTGTACGGAGAGCGTTCATCATGAGCTTCGACCATCGCTCATAGTTCTCTCCATTCAATAACACCGCGGCTAGAATCTGACCGCTGTGTTCACCAGGTTGAATCAGGTAAGGTGAGATCAACGCTGGTTCTTTCTTTGAATCGTCGCCTGACATGTTCGTCACGGTTCAGAAGTTCTCTTGTTTTGTTTTTTTTTTTTTTTCGAGAGCAAGGTTGTGCTCTGTTTTGTTTTTTTTTGTTTTTTAGCACAGGCCAATGGTAGGCTCTGATACCATGTCAAAACAGAGTATTGCTCTGAATGTTCTATTGTATTGATATCAAATGTCAAGAGTACAATATATAGACTTAGCAATTGCTTGAGTCTTAAGTAAAGAGATAAGATCAAATCTAACAAATATGATTAAGCCTAATCCTCCCAATATTCATATTTATCGTTTCCTATTAAGCCCGATAGATGGGACCTCTTGCTATGCGGATAGACCAACTTTGATCATGACCAATCTCAGCTCCAATAGCGTGGCGGGAATACCAATGTGTTGAGGGCCAATATCCCCAACAACATCTATTAAATGGCCAGCACCGGTCCAGTTATCCCACCAAAAACTAGTAGAGTGACCATCCTTGACCTCCATACGTATTAGAGAGAAAGCAAGTGGTCGCAACTTTAAGATATTTTTTCCAAATCCAAAAACCCAACGTTCCAACATGAACACTCCAAAACGATGCATTAGGTAAAAGATAGCGGTGTGACCAAGCAACCGATAGAGATCCAAAAGCTGTAAATAAACGCCAATTAACGCTGAGAGCAAAAACAAGCGAGGAGTCACGCAACCATCTAATACCCAGACCGCCCTCTGCCTTTGGTTTACAAACATCCTCCCATGCGACCTTTGCTTATGAGTGATTCAGAGGAGAAACGAGCCATAGAAAGGCCGCCGTTAGAGTATACACATTGGTCATCTTTTGGTGAGTGTCAAAAGAATAAAAAATATAGAAATAAGAAAAAGTTGAGGAGAGAGAGATGCAGTATCTCTATCCAAACTTCTACAGACCCTCTTAGAGCAAACTCATTGGTCATCTTAGTTTTAAAGGTCTCAAAGTTTTTTTTTCTAATATATATATATATATTATTTTATTATTTAATTAAATTTATTGTCTATGACCAGTAAAGTTAAGACAGCTGGACGTTTTTTTCTCATCCTCATCTATTGAGTGTCTCTGCAGAGACATTTCATATGAAGGTTTAATCTTCTCTTTCCTTTTTTTTTATTTTTTATTATTATTATTTTCTGATACCCATCCCCACAGTATGTGGGATGGGAATGTTCTTAGACATCTTTCTTACTATTTGTCATAAGCTAATTAGTTGATTTTTGAAAAACAAACAAAATTTAAATTAAATATTTAAAATATTTTTAGAGAACCTATTTTCCCAGTATGACCGACCAATGTGTGTGCTCTTACACAAGCTACCAATCACATCAAAACAGCCCTTTGGGAGCCAAAACACGGAACACCAAAAGTTTGCGATACTCCCTATGACAGACTGAATAAGTTGGAGGCGGCCAGCAAATGAGAGGGATTTGGTAGACCAGAGCAATAAGCGAGAACGAATTCTATCAACCAGCGGTTCGTAGTCCTGACTTGACATCGTCTTGGTTGTGAGGTGGAGGCCAAGGCATTTAATTGGTAGACTTTCTTTACGAATGCCTAACCGCTCTGCTTCACTTACAATACTCTACGAATTTCGGCCTGCAACAAAAATTGCAGATTTGGAAGCATTGATAAACAGACCGGAGAGCTTGCCAAAAGCATCTAGAACAGACATTAAGCCTTGAAGGGAAGAAGCATCACCATCAATGAACTCTTAAGATATTATCCGCAAAACTGAGATGTGTGAGACCCATGTCTTTACAACGAGGTTGAAATCCAAACTGACCCTGTAACGTTGCCTTGTTTAACATACGAGACAAATCATTGTTCACAATGACATACAGGTACGGCGATAAGGAACAACCTTGTTGAAGCCCGCGTGAACTCGGAAAGAAACCCTCAAGCTCACCGTTAATCAATAAGCTCTGTTAAAAAACTCTCTTGGACCTCCTCTATATTATCCGGTCTCGTTTGGAGGAACCTCTGGAAATGGCATGCTTCTTGTTTAATGGCTGGTAATTCCTTGAGCTCTTCCCCTGTTGCCGTGGTTAGCCGACGTATCGCATTTTTTGACGCATGAGCTTGAGGAATGTCTCCATACTTTTGAGGAATGTCTCCATACTTTTCAAGCACAAAGCTCCTCAAAAGCCTCCTTTGTTTTTTGAGGAATGTCTCCATACTTTTCCTTATTGAGAGCTCGCATACTGAACTTGAGTTTCTTAAGTTTCCGATGAAACAGGAAGAGTGCTGAACGGGAGAAATAAAGGGGCTCAAACGAATCCCAATCCTGCTGGACAGAAGAGAGGAACTGTTGAGAGTGAGTACCAAACATAGGAGGTTGGCGGGTCTGTTGAGAGTGAGTAGACAGATGCACACTGCAACGACAGTGGTTTGAAACTCCACAAGTCTCGAAGCTAGCATAGGAGGTTGGGAAAACCTGTTCCCAAACATCATTCACAAGAGCACGATCCAGCTTCTTACCAATGGGATTGTCAGCCTGATAATTCCACCAAGTAAACTGAGGACCAACATAGGCCAGATCCGCCAACTCACATCCTGATATCAGAGATTGAAAAACTAGTAACACCGTGATAGATTTAAGATACCGCTAACTCCAATTGCACAACTAACTCCAATTGCACTACTAACCGATTACAAACTAACTGATAAGAACAGAGAGAGGCTAGCACATCACTAGCTCAGCTCCCAACACACCATAAGAGAGAGACTAGCACATCACTAGCTCACCTCTCAAAACACAAGCACATCGCTTGACCAACAATTCACAATACTAGACCTCCCCTCTCTCGATACTCATCTCTCTTATTTATACTCTCAGACCTGCAACTCTCAGATTGTAACTGCAGACCTTCCAATTCCATTAGCGGCTTCTCTAGTTCTCTTCAAACTACCCACTCAAAGTATCATTAGCCTTCTTTTTACAGTGAAACACTAAACCAAGTGACCAACCGTATCAATCCGGAAACGTTCACAGCAGTAGTACCACGAGAATGTTCCGAGGAAGCCAAAGTTTCGTTAAAGTCGCCCATAATAACCCAAGGGAACCTGCCTTGAGCAAAACGATTGTGATTCTCTTGTATATCCTCCCAAAAGCAACAATCTGACGGCTTGAGAATTGGACGCATACACACAAGAGAGCACAAACTGAGACCCCGTCTTTGACATAACCCAACATGTAATAATCTGAGAACTTTTGTAGAGGATTTGAACCATGACATCCTCACGCCAACATACCCAAATCCTGCCTAGTCTGTGATAATCATAATTTGTTTCTGCTTTCCAACCAGGAAGAACAAAGTCAAAAATAGACGGAAAAGTGTCCTCTTGAACACGAGTCTCAAGTAGACAACCAAAAAACGGCTAAGCCGATTTACACCATTATCCAAATACATTATGTTTACGCATTTTGTAGAAACCTTTAGTATTCCACGAAAAAAAAGACGACATAGTCATTAGTGCTTCCCAAGGAAAGCCTTCTTGGATGGTTGTGTGGAAGTACCCTTAAGCTGGTCTGCGTGTCACTATCAGCTTAGAACGTGGGCGAGATCTCCCACGCTGTGATTTGACTTGACTAGAAGAAGGGAAAATCTTTTGGGAGCCACCGTCATGTGTATCCTCAGAGCAAACTCATTGCACAACTTTAAATTAGTGTCTCTAACTTTTAATAATATTAAAAATAATATTAATTTAAGTTTTAATCTTCATCTCCTTGATTTTATTTTTTCTTCTCCCATTCGACATCCTTAAATATGGGTGTCTTATATAATTTTTATTAAAAATGTTTTGTAAGTAGAGAAGTAAAGGAAAATGGACAAGAAGAAAGAAGAGAATAAGAAGAAAAACTGAAGCAAATTACATTAATGCTGTCTGATCTGAGCAACAGTTACCATCTAAGAAACATAACAAGTTTAACTGCAGAATGATGCAGAGAGCTGAGATCAAACTCTGGTTTTGAAAGAAGCGAGTGAGAGGCTGTAGAACAGAGTAAGCAAAGAGTCCAGGGATAAGCCAGGCAGCAGGGTCTTGTCTCAGGAACACAAGAAGCTTTTCCATGTTGAGCCAAACGAGAGAAAGAGGGATACACACCAAAGCAAGACAAAACATGGCTGTGTAAGTCTGAACACCTAGTTTCCGTTATAGCTTAGCTCCGAAAGCTTGACCGCTCAAAGTATCCAAGGCAAACAAGACATGACTTAAAACAACAAACAAGAAGCTATCAATTTATTCTACATCTACTTAGTTATCATGGTTCTGCATCTACTTAGAAAGCTATTACAATCTAGTCTCAACATTTATGTGACCATATTAAAAACAAATTAACCAAGATATCAACTATCAACCAAAGGTAGGGGTGTCAACATGGGTAACCCGACCCGACCCGACCCATACCCACATGGGTTAGAGACTTTTGTGGGCGCGACCCATTTATTATAATGGGTTGAATTTATATACCCAAACCCAATTATTAAAAATCCAATGGCTAAATGGGTTATATGGGTTACCCATATATAAATAAAATAATATAAAATACTTGATATTAAATCCATAATATATTTATATAAAATAGAATTATAAAACCAACCAAAGTTTTTAAACTTAAAAAGTTGATATCTAGATATTAAAGAAAAATTTCACATTCTTTTTAGATCATTGACATATACATTATTTTTTACTTTTTTGTTTTTGTTTCTAGCAAAGTAGAAAAACTTAACATTTATTTTAGATATTTTACATAAATTAATTATAAAAAGAAAATATTTACATTTTAATATATATATATATATATATATTTTATTATATGCATATATATTATTTTTGTTTTTTTTAATCTACCCATTGGTTACCCATAACCCTAATGGGTTTACCCCGATAAACCCACGAACCCATTGGACGAACCCATCAAAACCCATTTATTTATATGGGTATAAAAACTTAACCCATACCCGTTTAAATAATAGACAAACAGGGTAAACCCATGAGTTTCTACCCATTTTGACACCCCTAAGCAAAGGTAGTTCCTTTTCATAAGTACCAAGATCAGTTTCACTGAAACCAATTCATGAAAAATGGATTAAACTGAGTGACCTCTGACAGACTTACACACTGCTCTAGATCTTTTGTGTTTGGTCTCAAATGCTTCTCCAACACTTCTTCACATCACATAACAAGAACTCTTAGTAAGAGTCGCTTACCATATGTACTTTGTAAACAGTCCAAGTTAAAACTGTCAAAGAAGAAAGTGTCGAAAGTGACAGAGAGACTAAAAGATTCAATTAAATGGAGACATTCTATAGCCAAAAAAGAAGCAACGGTAGTGATCAAGACAAGATAAACAAATAAGAATACCAAGATGGCTTGAGATTGGCAGCGACAAAGAGCCAATACCATGTAGTTCCTAAAACCAGAGCATTCTTTGATCCCATTGACCGAACAACCAAAGAAGCAACCATGGAACAAAACATGAAGGACACATACATTATCCCTAGAGATATTGTTCCCAAATACTGATAGAATCAAAACAACTCAAATAATCACCCTCAGAGTGAGATTCACCCTCATCCACACCCTCCGAATCAATCTCACCATCTTCACAAATTATTATTTAACAATTACTTAGAAATTTGTTTTGTAAAAATAATCTATATGTACATTTTTAGAGACATTTATAAAATAAATCTTGAAGTTATGCCAATGTTATTAATTATTAATTTGTTTTTTATTTAACTAATTAATATTAAATTTCAATTTTGGAAAACAAGATTTTCCATCCTAATTAAATTTCCAAAACAATAGGAATCACTCCTTTAAACATTAAGTATTAAATTTATGATTAATTTAATCTATACTATTAATTGGGGAGCACACTTAGGCATAAAAAAATTTAAACAAAATAGAATTCCATATAATGCCCCTATTATAAAGGGTGTATCCAAACAATCAACTATAGCCAAACACTAAAACTAATATCTAATTTTATTCAGATTATGAATAAACAATTCATATTAAGATTAATGGGATGCAGATCCTATAGTGAATTTAAAAGATTCGATTTTATATTTTTTGCAAATATTAAGTTTTTTCCCTCCTATAATTAAGTTGTTTTTTTCCTATTATTTAGATATTATCTTTAAATAATATTTAATTTCCTTATAATTGTTACAAATCAATTTGTAAATTAAACTGGAAACGTCCCCTACTAACTTTTTTTTTTCCACAGTGTAAAATGATACTGACTATAAATAAAATGATATTAACTATATAGATATTTAATCCCTAAAATCACTCAAACCATTTAAATCAAACTATCCAATTTCAAACAACTAAATTTAAATTCAAATATATTAAAGGTAAATTTGTTACCATCAAAATCGGAAAATTAAATTCAATAAACATATATATGTAAACATCTTAAATATATATTTTCGGTAACAATAATTTAACAATAATTTTCGATTTGAACCTAACATACAAAACTGAATAGATTCTAAATGAAAATTAAATTATGATTTTCCTTTCTTTTCCTAAAATATATACCTCAAACCTAAATGAAAAAAAATCTGTTTGTGTTAGGAAACCCTAATTAATCTGATCTCTATATAAGACGTGTGGAACTCTTTTGTTTCATTCATTCACAAAAATGTTTTCGAGTATCAAAATTTTGAGGTTATGAGTTTTCCAACTTTTGTTTTTCATATTGTTATATTTTTAGTGTTTCAGATGTGAAACTCTTCTTCAAAAACATGTGAAACATAAAAGCAAAAACTTTAAACTTTTAAAATACTGGTGCTGGTGAAACAATCAGATAGTTCTAATCGAGTTTCTTTTATCATTCTTTTTTATTTTTATATGTTAGCACATATATACATCAGCTGTAAATGTGATAGTGTATTATTTTTATTCTCCATGATTATATTGTTATAGGTGGCCTATTGGGTGATTTCAAAGGAAGGATCTTGAAGCTGGTCATACTTGATAATTGAGTAATCTATCGAGGAACACTGATTTCATATCAATCAATTAAAGTGTACAAAGTAATGGACGGAGAAACTATAATCTATGGGACCTATAATCTATTGATTATTATTATTATTATTATTATTTTTTAGGTTCAAGAATCTGGGACAACGTAATTAGTCTGATTTATATGTTTATAATATGGACCTTTATTTTTGTAGCATTTACATGTTTTTAAGTGGAAAAAGTTTATAAAAAAAAATTCAAGAGTTTATATCTTCAAGAGTTAATTCTTGGTTCACAAAAGTGATTACTACACTTTGAAAGGAAAAGATTTGAGAAGGGTGCTAATATTATAATTAGAATGATAAAAAATTAGTTATATATTCTGACTTTGTTTTAACTAGGATGTTACATGAAAAAATATGAGGGACTAAAACTGAAATTGGTAAGAGCAATTTGAAATTATTTTAGTTTTGGATTGACATGTCGTTTTTTTCATTACTTAAGAATTGTAATGAAATTTTGAGACACCAAAATTGATATTTGACTTATATATACTGCCTTTACATTCTCTTTCTTTTTTTTTCCCTCTTTTTCTGTTATAATTTCTCACCTTTTTTTTAAAAAGAATATCAAAAAATATTTAAGAATTTTGCCCACAAAATTATTTACGAAAAAAAAGGATTGTTATATGAAAGGATTCTCACCTGATGGATCCATTTGCTCTTATATGTCAGTAAACAGAACATATACGAGTCTCATGGTAAAACCCCTTTTGGTGTGCATAATGTTAATGGTGGTACTCAAAATTTGATATCTCTCACCATAATTGCACTCATAAGAATAGAATTCACTAAAATCATTGCATAAGTAATAATTTATCAAATTGCCGATTATTCTAAAAAAATTTAACATTCTATCTCCTGTGCCACATGCTAAATTCAATTTCAACATCTTTCACTAAATTCAATTAAATTTTAATAATAGATATGAAAATATCATAATTTTATTTTAAAGAAGAACATATTTCTAAATCCTAAATTTCAGCATTTCAAAATTTATATATTTCTTAATATATAGGACTACCATATATAAAAGATTTATGTATTAGAAATCGATAGAACCAAGAATTTCCAAAAAAGAAATTAACCACAACGCTCTTTACCATTTAGAATATTAAAAGCTAAAGACATTCTAGCATATACAATCCATTAAATATAAAACATATAAACATAATAAATTAAATTTTTATCCATATGAAATATTAGGGCTGGGCATTCGGGTAACGCGTTCGGGTTCGGATATTACTCAATCGGGGTCGGGTAATTGGGTTTAGAAAAATAGAAATTATTGGGTATTTTTTGATATATGGGTTCGGTTCGGTTTGGGTACTATTGGATTCGGCTCGGTTTGGGTTACAAATTTCAGAACCCGATTAGTACCTGAACTACCGGGTATCCGAAATTTTTTTAAAAAATCAATTAAATTTTTAAATAAATTTAGCTAAATCTTTACTTATGCAACAAATTATTTAAATTTTTTTTAATTATTTTTGATATTTAGGTATAAAACTAATTAAAATATTCAAAATTATAATCATAATTTTGGATAATTGTATTATATTAATACTAAATATTATAAATATGTTTATAGGTTCGGGTTTGATGGGTACTCAAACGGGTACAAGGAATTACCTGACACTAACCCGAACCTACGGGTATTGGAAAATAGAACCCAATAGGGTTTTATAGACATACCCGTACCCAATCCGAACCCTGTTATTCGGATCGGATTCCGGGTTGGGTATGAGTTTGGATTATGAATGTTAACACTCCTAAAAAATTATTTTTACAAACATAATCCCACACATACATAATAAATTATAAATCTAATAACAAATTTGGTTTTTAAAATCAATCCCGCACGTACGTGCGGGTCCAAACCTAGTTGATATTAAGTTTCCAATTTTACAAACAATAGGAATTAATTCTATAAACACACACAGTATTTTCCTTCTATAAATCACTACTTATTCAATTGTATGTTATAGTTCTTATAATATAAAACAATAAACCTCAAACAAAATACTTTCTACACTAACTAATATATATTTGTAAGGTTGCATTTTTAAGAAATACATATTAAATATTAGTTATATATATAGTTAATCTACAAAACAAAGAATATTTTATTTTTATTAAAAAATAGCCCCGTGGTGTACCGCGGGTGAACATCTTGTAATTTATTATTCCATATATCATATTAATATGTGATTTTGATACTTTCAGAAATGAATTTATAAATGATTTTGACTAAACAATTGATATAACTATAATAAGAAATGTATATTTATAATTATTAATTTATATTTCTCTTTATTAACTATCTATTATTGCAATAATTATACATATAATTGTTTATGTCAAACATATATTTAGCGAAAATAAAGATAATAGAATCCAATTTCAAACGAATCATTAAAAAAAGGAAGTCAATTATAGATTAATATAAATATTAATATATTCGGTAAAAAGATACAGTTACTTAAGTTTTCAAGAAAACTAGACTTTAACCCGCAGTACACTGTGGGATAATTATTTATAGCTAAAACTTTTAAATTTTAAGTTACATTTGTTTTTTTGTTAATATTATTTGTTTTGTTTAGTGTTTAAGATTGTAAAATTTTATTTTGATTATCAATTCTAGAATTTCACGAATGGTGCAATTTGTTGTTACATAATCATAATAAATCAACTTAATTAGATATGTCTAATATTCTAAAATTGATAGTGTTAACAAAACAATAAGATGTTTTTGTCATGCCAACAACTTCAACAGCTTCAAAATAATTATAAATAGGAAATTGAAAATAACCTAATTTTAATAATTTTCAACACCACATTTTTGTCATGCCAACAGCTTCCTATTTATAATATTTTTATATATGGTTCTTCTAGGGGTGGAAAAAAACCATAATGCAAAAAACCGAACCAAACCAAACTAAACCAAAATAAATGGTTTGGTTTGGTTATGGTTTAGTCTAAAAAACCATTTGGTTGTCATATTTATTAACCAAATGGTTTAGGTTTGGTTTGGTTAAAAACCGTAAAACCGAATGGCTTTTTTGGTTTTTAATGAAAATTTGGAATACTTATATATAAGTATATGTGTGCAGTTTATATTATATTTAATAATGTCTTTAAGAATATTTTTATTGGATTTATAGTTATTTAAATTATTTTCTTTGGATTTTACTTTTTAAAATATTTGGAAGCTTTGGGTTTACGAAACTAGATTTAGATTATGTTTTTTAAGTTATGTATATCTTATTGACTGATATATTATTTCTATTGTTTGTTTATTTTATGCAGTAAACATAATTTGTTTTTGCAAAATATAAAATAACCTAATAAAACCGTAACCAAACCGAAACTAAACTGAAACCAATCCGAACCAAGATACAGATGGTTTTTATATAGTTTTATTTTTATAAAACCAAAAAGACCGTAAACTGAGAAAACCAAACCGTAACCAAACCGAAATAGATATGGTTTCTATATGGTTTCAATTTTATAAAACCAAAAAAAACGTAAATAAAAATAACCGAACCGAAACCAAATCGAAAAACCGAACGCCCACCCCTAGGTTCTTCCCATATATTCACAGTTACCTAGAAATACATAAATTTAGTAAACTAGTCACTTTTTTCTTGTCAACCATTGGACCACAACAGGCCGGCCCATTATATTTGTAGGGAGCCGGACTAGAAATACATAATCCCTATATTTGTAGGGAGCGGGACTCGATCCCTGGTGTGATGGTGCCTTGTGCATTAAGGACTTACCTTGGCCACTGCACTAAGGTCACTTCACGAAGTCACTTTTTTTTTCTTTGTCAAAATTCAATTATTTTTTATTAAAAAAATAGAAATTCTTCAAAATTGTTGACAAAGGAAACTGAGAGTCATTCATTGTCACCCAAATAAGACTATAAATATTATATTTAAAGGCAATATATATCAATTAATTTCTAAAATTTAAATCATTATTGATTGGTCATAACAGATATGTAAGCTCACTTTATTTGGATTATCTATCTACTTTATTATTTAACAACTACTAAATTGACATTTTAGGAATTTTTTTAAAAACTTATTAGTTTTATATATCTATTAATAATTGATTTTGACCCAATAAATGATAATATAATAAATGTATATTTTATAAAAATTAATTTATATTTCTCTTTATTAACTATCTATGATTGCAATAAATATATAATTATTTATGTCAAACAGATACTATTTAGCAAAAAGAACCCCAATTTCAATTGAATCATTAAACAAAAAAGTCATCTATAGATTAATATAAAAATAAATTTGGTAAAAAGAAAGTTACTTAAGTGTTCAAGAAGTTAAGTATCAAGTGCCATTGATGAGGACTGAGGTTAACTTAGATTGTCTAAGTCTCTATTGATTACATAACGATTTATGTTGGACGTAATTTGTTTCCGCTCCTATCATGTTTTTAAAATACTCTGAAAATTAGTTTGTGATTTGGCTCAAGACACCTAATTATAAGTTTGTAACCATATAACATAACCAAGAAAGATATATGCAGATTGCAAAACAATGAAACGAACTGGGGATTACTAGAAGGAACCATAGATAATTAATATTATTTTACAAAGGAAAGATACAAAAGATTAGAGAAGCAATTTATTTCTGAATTTTAAGAAACAAAAGATGCAAACTTTATAATAAAATACAAAAACCAATAGAAAACAGAAAAGAGAAACATTTGACTTTAACTTTATTATAAATAGAAAACAGTTAATACGGTTAAGAGTCTTAAGGACCATGCTTCTCTAGATGACAAGGATGCTTAATCACACTGTTGTATCTGATCTTGTTTTTGTTGTCGTTGTACATCATGGTTGTGTTAGATCCTCTGCTTCCACTAGTGCTGGCGTCATGATTCATGGTCAGATTGTTGTTGAAGCTCTGGTTCCACTTGTATTGCTCCATGCCATAACCGTTGTAATTATCAACATAACCACCACCAATTGATTGGTTTATGAAAGGATTAGTATTGGATCCAACATTGTAATAATCATGTTCAAATGATCCATCTGGGGAATCCAGGCGATGATTTGGTTGGAAACTTTGAGATGGAGGAGGCACATTTGGTACTATATTACCACGAATATCAGACAAAGAACCAAAATGGTTTCCAACAGTAGCAGCAGCAACAGAAGAAGAAGAAGCACCAAAAGATCCAACAAACTCATTGCTTTCTTGAACATGCGAGAAAGATTGATGATTAACCTGTTGGATGTCAGGGGTAACCTGTTGAATGTCAGGAGAAACCATACGAGAAACATGAGACTTATCTTTTCTCGCCTGCTTGGCTTTACGGCAGCCTCCACCAATTGGTACATTCCTTAAAGCCCCACCATGAGTCCAGTATCTACGACAGTTCCTGCAAAAGTAGCGTGGCGGGGACACACGATAGTTGTTGAAGTAGCAAAACTTGGTGTTGTTGGAGCTACACCTTGCACACGCTCACGGTGGGGGCTTCACTCCATTCAGTTGTTGGTTGTCGTCTTCATCTGCGAAAACAATCAAGTTATCCATTTCTCTCAAGAAGCACTTGATTTTTTGGGTTTAGACTATAAGACTTTGTTGTTGCTATGATATTTGGTGTTGGGAGGATGTCCCTTCTTATATAAGAAGAGGTAGGGGTTGAGAGTTAAGAAAGTGAGATTGAGAGCGCAACGTGTCAAAGATTGTGTATTAATAAAATCTGAAGATCTATCTATACACCATAAACCTTAGGCTAGCTTAGTCAAAAACTAAAGATTTATTAATTTCTATTGATTAAATGATTCAGTCATATAAACATATACAAAATCTATTGAGAGTGTAATGACAATTTAAGGCAAATCAAATATAGATTGCATACATTTACTATAAGAGATAGAGTAATTGTAAGTGCCGCGTGTGCTCAGGCTCTATCTTGATAATTTTTTTATAGAGAAATATGTAAAATAGTTTACACATGGTAGAAAGAGTTCTTAATTGCCAAATTTTCTAAATGACAAAGCATCTAAGTAATTAACTTTAGTAGATATTTAATAGTGATTTGTTTATAGAGAAAATATAACACGTGTGAGTGAGTGCGCGATTCACGCATGACCTTATTGGCGCATCAAAAATATTATTGTAAAAGTTTGTTCTAAAGATTGACAATTTTATTATAAAACTTATTAATAGAAACTTTATATATGTTGAGTTAAATACAATTGGTGAAAATAGAAAGAGTTAAAGTTGTATATTGTCTATTAAACTGAAGAGATGGAACTAACAACAAAGTTTTGTCTTGACGCCACTAGTTTAGGCGAATATAAAGTTACTTGTTTTAATTGCTTGCTCTAAAAGTAATTCAACGGTCCTACAGTGGCCCAACTAACTCAACGTTTAAGACTACGGGCCCTTTAGACCGTTCCTGGCTTCCTACTGTGGGTATATTGAGATTAAATGCTCAACATGATCAAAGCGCTTTCGAATTTCTGATCATATGTATATTGATATGTTCATATATATCTTTAGCTTTGTCAAAAATCTAAATCAAACTCAAGAAACAATAAGACAATGCTGCAATTGAAATATCACCGTCTGAAATACATTTGTGTAACTCCTTAAGGGTAATTTTATGTAGTGAGTTTTTTTACGGATAGTAAACCAGTGTAGACTCAAAATAACCCCTCAGCTCCGAGGCTTTAGTGTGACTAGTGAGGTTTTGGAACAAACCCATCAACAGCAAAATTTCTGGTAGCTGAAGGAATGGCTAAGCGTACTCCATCTAGCTTTGGTTTGGCAATGACTTGACATCCGAATTGCGACCTATAAAACATTTTCAATGGAACATTTGTCAATATTTGCTTGCACTGAACCCCGATTGAAACCATCTAAAACGTAAGAGAGGGAGAGATAACTCACGTTTCTGTTAACCCAAAAGCAAGATCTAGCATATCATTCTCTTCATCCGTTGGTTCTTCGAGTTTGTTGTAGTATTCGGTGTCCTATCACAATTACAGTTTCAACTAATTGGTAAAACACAATTCATAATCATCTATATAGATAAGTGATTGTACAGGAGAGATGGTTTTACCATAACAATGACATGGCACGTCGAACATGCTAGAGAACCTTCACACGCCCCTGAATAATAAATATGCTATGCTGTGCTATGTAGGAAAAGCTTTTATTTTTTCGTTTGTAAAGTGGTTAAAATTACAATTGAATTAATTTAGTCAATGGAAGTCAAATCAAACACCGAGTAAGTTAGTGTAAAAGTTTGAGTGTATTTGATGTTTAATTTTGTACTAGTATACTAAATTGATCCAATACTAGCTAATATGAAACGATCAAACCAACCCTATTGTGAACATAAGCTTGGATGATCGGATCATACTCTGATAGGGTGTTTGTTTTCAGATCAAACTGATAAAAAAAGGGGAAGGAACTTTTACCAAAAAAATACTTTAACAGTAGATATCAACTTCAATTCAACAAACAACAAACCCCTAAATCCAGTACGAAGTTACCAACCGCAACTGTAATAAAAAAGGAACGAATACTAGAGATTAAATCAGCAAAATACTAAAGGTTACTAAATAACTAAAGATTGTATTACTAATAATTATTTACTAATAACTAAAAAATAAGAATTTGCTTTTCAAAGAGCCAGGTTGTGTTATCACCTATGATATGTTTGTCAGACGCAACTCTCTAGACTCTAGTTCCCCCTTTGTGGGGTTAAATACATAAGGTCCCACACACACAAAAAAACACTTCCATAAGGGCATTTTAAAGGGCAACTATTTTTAGTGTTCTTAGATTAAATATATTATGAAAATAATGTAAGATCAGTAATTAAGATCTTTTGTTAAAAAGTTAGTTATTGGAAAAACATGTTTAAGATCATAAAAATATTTTCTATAATGAATTGTTCTTGACTGAAACACGATGAAGCAAGATGTTCTTCTTGATTAAGTTCAAGCCTTGTTTTATTCATCCTCATATAAAAACAACATACAACTAACATTCATTCACAACATTACTCAAAACTTTACAGAAGCCAAATGGAACAGAAAACATAATAAGGACTGAAAGAAACAAAACAAAGCCTCCTTTCGCAGTCGTTGGGGTATTAAAAGCTGTGGTTGTGTGTATCTGCACAAGAACGAAAACTAGAGCTTGTAAATTGAAGTGGAAGTGAAACTGTACAGAGCTAACAGAGGAGCTTCTTGGTGATCAGGAGTATCTTTCTTCGTCAGCACAAGAAGTGTTGGAGCAGTGAGACTCAAGGAATCACCTTGTTGAGTGTTTCAGGTTGGACCAAGTACGTGCAGTTGCTGATTATCTCTTCTATTAGTTCATAAAGGATTATTTCACCTGTTTCAGAACCGATGCAACCAATATCAAAGCGGAGGTCCATCCAGTTTCCAGTCCTAGCCAGGTCTTTCTGCACTATCTGGTCTAGTGTGTGAGGAGAAGGCAAAGGCAAGAGATGCCAGTAAACTTCTTCTTGTACCACTTCAGTAGCATTTTCCATATCTGGGAAAAACCGAACTGCAGGTTTGACGAATGAATGTATTCAACTCTGAGGATTTGACCACGGCTTGAATGTATTCAAGTGCCAATTCCTTGTCATCCATCCTAGTTTTGACATAATTTTCTTTGTCGGTTCTTGGAGAATCAGCTTCGACGAATCTTATGCAAAGTGGTTGCATCCGCATTTCCACTAATTGAGTCAATGAAGAAGGTCAGAATCTGAGCTCTGAACAAAAGTCTTACTAGAATACTAAATTGGTATAGCAAATTCTTTTTAGGCATACATGAAGGGAACCTGGTGCTGTTTGGACTAGTGTCATCATCTGTAAAGAAAGGCTTAAGTACAGACACAAGACTTGACTTTCCCAGCACATCTGTGGTATTTTCTTGGCAATCAGACATTTTTACTGAAGAGTTTGGTGGAGAACACGGTAACTTCCCCTCATCAAATTCCTAGTCTGATTCCATTGAATAAGTACGATTACCCAAATTCAGATTCACTTGAATCCAAAATGCATCTCTCACATAATCTAAATTCAATTTCGCCATTTTAATTGAGAAACAGGGGAGGAGAAAGCTACTAACCGGTACTGAAAGAGACGGAAGAAGAACGGAGAGAGCTGGAGAGTGGTCTCAACAGACGGAAGAAGAACGGAGAGAACGGAGTGGCCGCCGTTTCGAATTGAGAAGATGAGATCGACACAATATCGAAGACAAGAAGTTGAAATCGCCGTCTCGGCGTTTGGGAGAGAACAAAAACGAACCATCGACAATTTCCAAGAAATTGATACGAGAGTTTTCTCTCCATCACAAAAAAATTGTTTCCAATACAAATTGAACAGGTAACACAAGAACAACCCATAAAACAGTTCTAGAATAAAATCAGTTTTACTGATCTAAGCCCACTTTATCATTTTTTCTAATTTTTTTAAGTCCAAGAACATCTAAGTGTTACACCAATAAAAATGGCATTTAAAGCCTCTATTTTGAATACTACAATACTATTAATTGTTTATATTACTATTACAGTTATTAATAAATGTGGAGCTAATTATGCAAAAAAAAGATGGGGATGTGGTAGTTACTTATTAATTTATTACTAGATTTTAACCCACGGTACACTGCGGGATTATTTTTTTTATTAAAATCATTAAATATCAAGTTGTAATTGTTAGTTAATTTTATAAGTTTTATTTAATGTTTAAGATTGTATAGTTGTATTTTCATTGTTAATTCTAAGATTTAATTTATGGTATACAACATAATAATTTATTTTTGTTATAAATTAATTTATAGTATTAACATTCTTTTATATTGTTAAGGTGTACTTGTTTGTTTATAACAATTATGTATATAGAGGTGTTAAACAGGTCGGTCCACATTTTTTTTGGACCGCGGTGGATCAAGCCGCTAAGATCACAGTAGTTAAAGTTATACCTAAACATGTCTCCAACCTAAATTTTCTGTTAATTATTCTTTCAAAATTTAGTGGCAGGAAAAAATAAATAAATAACTTATAATATTGATATTTTGTAATATATTGATTGTTATACAATATATTTCCTCACATTGTTAGATGTTTCACATATTATATTTACATAACTATGTAAAAATATTATTTATATATAATATATTTATTTTAATCATATATTTGTAGTCTTCGGGATGACCTGCAAAACGCAGACATACTTTGATAAAATCCGCAATCTGCATAGACTTAACCATGAGGACCGTCTTTTAACGGTACACCGCATGTCATAGTGATGGGCTCAATAATCACAATTGAGAAATACCCATCCAAAAATTATTTCACCTTTGAAGAAAATAAGCCGAGAGAAACAGAGATCAAGATTGGTGTTGCAGCCTTGCTGCCCGCTGGAAATTCTATTATGAGACCGAAAACATTATGGTTGTAGATTGAATATTTTATTTTTATCAGAGGAACTCTTTAAATTTTCTATATATTGAGGATGGGAAATCTAGAGGAATTTATTTTAAAATTAAAACTTTGAAATAATTAAATAATATTTATTGGAGCGAATATAAAGTTTCCTATAATATTAGGGAAAAATGATTGCCAGCTACTTGAAAATACGCAAACACATAGCCACACATACAAACAATATAAATGTCTTATTAACTACGTGAACTATTGTCATCACATAAGAACATCCATAAACAAATATAGATTATGTGTGCAACACCATAAACATTCGAGGTCTGCCGGAATCTGAAACAACCCTTCCCGTTTTTTTTTTTTTTAATACCTTAATTTACTAGTGGTCCCATACCCACTAACATCCTATCAACAATCAATAACTGCAGATAACCAAATAAAACAATTTCCATTAAACCAAAAGAATTCCAACAATCAAAACCAATAACCAATACCATAATCCAAATAAAGGAATAACCAACTACTAACATCCTACAATGTTCCATTGACTTAATCTAGCAACCTAACAATAGCTAGACCACAATCAATCAAGCCTCTAGAACATCCTCCTCCTCATCGCCTTTGATTCCACGATCACACTTTTCCTTTACCTGCACACCACAAACAACAATTGAGATGCGTAAGTATTATCACAAATACTTAGTGAGGCCGTCCTCCTATCTACTGGGTTATACACACAAGCATATGAGACTCCTAAGTCAAACAAACAACATGAACATAAGCAATACATCAAAACAGGCAATAACAAGTCTCGGATAAAGCTAGTATCGACCGATGCTACTTCGGCGTCGACCGATGCTACAAGAATTAGTGCCGACCGATGCTCCTCAAACGGTATCGATCGATGCCTTCTTCTGCAGACACGATCTGCGCGAAACTCAGTGCCGAACTCCGAATCCAAATAACCCAAAATCGACCCCAATCATGTCTAACCATCTCGGAAATCACTAGAAATCACAAGTACAACAAACCCAAGCAAGCAAATACCACAAAACAACAAGAATCACACAAAACAAAGGAGATCTCATGCTTAGATCAACCATGGTCAAGCACTCACCTCAAGAACAGGAAGATTGGATTGAGAAACGTGGAAAACAACACCTCCAGAAGCTCCCCCTTCGTTTCCAGCAACAGCTAACCCTCCTACAGCCTCAGATCTCTCCAAAATCTCCAAGAACAAGCCCATAAATCTCAGAAACGTTTTTCTCTCCTTTCTTTCTTTCTTTTCACTCAACGGCGACCAACAATGAGACTCTGAAACCCTTATTTCGTCCTTAGACACTTAACACACGATTAGGGATTTAATTGAACCAAACCGAACCAATCAGCAATTAAAATCGAACCGACCAAACCGGCTGCAACTAGCGTCGATCGATGCTCCTCACAATGGTATCGATCGATGCCCTCCACAAAATAACAAAATTTGGTTCGCGGATGTTACAGAATCCAACGTTGACCAGAGTTGACCGACGTTGACCAGTATTGACCAGCGTTGACCAGAAAACAAAAATATTCAAAAAAATATTTTTTTTCTAAAAATAATAATGATTTTGTTTTTATGTATTTTTGATAAATAAATAAAAAAGATAAATGATTTGTACTTCTGTTATTTCAACAACTATAGCATATCTCAACAACGTTTCAAACAGGGTCTAAGAAAGTAGCAGTTTTGGCTCTAGGAAAATCTGAGATAATATATTTTTTCTTGCCAACAGCTTGTACCTATTTATAATATTTTTCTATGGTTCTTCCCATAAATTCATAGTTACCTAGAAATACATAAAATTAGGAAACTAGTCACTTTTTTTTCTTTCTCTAAAATCAATTATTATTTATCAAAAACATAGAAATTCATTAAATTGTTGACAAAAGAAACTGAGAGTCATTCATTTTCAACCAAATAAGAGTATACATATTATATTTAAAGGCAATATATTTCCATTAATTTCTAAATTTTACATCATTATTGATTGGTCATATATAACAGATATGTAAGCCCACTTTATTTAGATTATCTATCTACTTTATTATTTAACAACTACTAAATTGAAATCTTAGGAATTTGTTTTAAACTTATTAGTTTTATATATCTATTAATAATTGATTTTGACCAAATAAATGATAATATAATAAATGTATATTTTATAATTATTAATTTATATTTCTCTTTATTAACTATCTATTATTGCAAGAAATTTATAATTAATTATGTCAAACATATAATATTTAATAAAAAGAACCCCAACTCGAATCATTAAACAAAAAGTCATTTATAGATTAATATATAATTAAATTTGGTAAAAAGGAAGTTACTTAACTTTTCAAGAAATTAATTATCAAGTGTCATTGATGAGGACTAAGGTTGACTTAGATTGTCTAAGTCCTTATTGAGATTACATAACGATTTATGTTGGACGTAATTTGTTTCCGCTCCAATCATGTTTTTAAAATACTCTGAAAATTATATTGTGTGATTTGGCTCAAGACACCTAATTATAACCATATAACATAATCAAGAAAGATATATGCAGATTGCAAAACAATGAAACGAACTGGTGATTACTAGAAAATTATACATTAAATTTAAAGGAAAATAGATAATTAATATTATTTTACAAAGGAAAAAAAAAAGATCAGAGAAGCAACTTAATTCTGTATCTTTTAAGAAACAAAAGATGCAAACTTAAAAGATAAACATTTGACTTTTATTTTATTATAAATAGAAAATAGTTAATACAGTTAAGAGTCTTAAGGACCATGCTTCTCTAGATGACAAGGATGCTTAATCACACTGTTGTATCTGTTCTTGTTTTTGTTGTCGTTGTACATCATGGTCATGTCAGATCCTCTGCTTCCACTAGTGCTGGCGTCATGATTCATGGTCAGAGTGTTGTTGAAGCTCTGGTTCCACTTGTATTGCTCCATGCCATAACCGTTGTAATTATCAACATAACCACCACCAATTGTTTGGTTTATGAAAGGATTAGTACTGGATCCAACATTGTAATAATCGTGTTCAAATGATCCATCTTGGAAATCCAAGCGATGATTTGGTTGGAAACTTTGAGATGTGCTAGGCACATCTGGTACCATGTTACCACGAATATCAGACAAAGAACCAAAATGGTTTCCAACAGTAGCAGCAGCAACAGAAGAAGAAGAAGCACCAAAAGATCCAACAAACTCATTGCTTTCTTGAACATACGAGAAAGGTTGATGATTAACCTGCTGGATGTCAGAGGTAACATGTTGGATATCCGGAGAAACCATACGAGAAACAGGAGACTTATCTTTTCTAGCCTGCTTGGCTTTACGGCAGCCTCCACCAATTGGTATGTTCCTTAAAGCCCCACCATGAGTCCAGTATCTACGACAGTTCCTGCAAAAGTAGCGTGGCTGGGACATACGATAGTTGTTGAAGTAGCAGAACTTGGTGTTGTTGGAGCTACACCTTGCACACGCTCGCGGTGGGGGCTTCACTCCATTCAGTTGTTGGTTGTCGTCTTCATCTGCGCAAACAATCAAGTTATCCATTTCTCTCAAGAAGCACTTGATTTTTTGGGTTTAGACTATAAAGACTTTGTTGTTGCTATGATCTTTGGTGTTCGGAGGGTGTCCCTTCTTATATAAGAAGAGATAGGGGTTGAGAGTTTAAGAAAGTGAGATTGAGAGCGCAACGTGTCAAACATTGTGTATTAATAAAATCTAAAAATCTATCTACACACCATAAACCTTAGGCTAAGCTTAGTTAAAAACTAAGGATTTATTAATTCCTAACTCTTATTTGTATATGAAAAATGGAGAATCAAGATATCTCTAATTAAATGATTAGTCATATAAACATATACAAAATCTATTGAGAGTGTAATGACAATTTAAGGCAAATCAAACATAGATTGCATACATTTACTATAAGAGATAGATTAATTGTAAGTGCCGCGTGTGCTAATGCTCTATCTCAAGATGTGTTAGATAATTTTTTTTATAGAAAAATACGTAAAATAGTTTACACATGGTAGAAAGAGTTCTTAATTGCCTAATTTTCTAAATGACAAAGCATCTAAGTAATTAACTTTAGTAGAGATTTAATAATGATTTTTATAGAGAAAATATAATACGTGTAAGCAAGTGCGGTTCACACATGATTCACGCATGATCTTATTGGCGCATCAAAAAATATTACTGTAAAAGTTTGTTCTAGAGATTTACAAATTTATTATAAAAGTTATTAATATAAACTTTATATATGTTAAGTTAAATACCATTGGTGAAAATAGAAAGAGTTAAAGTTCTACTAGGTAAACAACCCGCACATAGTGCGGATAAATTGATTCAAATAAAATTATTATGAGTAAAATTATTATTTGAGATCTGAAATTCGAGTGTATAAAAACAAAATTTGTAACTAATTTTTTATTATTATTCAATTTTATGACTATTTGGTGTAAATATACATTTCACCTGTGAAATATTTGAATATAGAAAAGAATTTAAACGTGGTGGAGAAATTTGTATGGACATTATTTTAATAAAATATGAATAATTATCAATTTTAAAAAATAATTTGTTGTTTTTTAGAAAATACTAATAAAAATTCAAATTAAATGGCTACAAATAGTTTTAATTTATGTAATTAATTTTGATTTAAATCTATAATGGCATAGATGTAATTAGTATAATTAATGAGGGTTATTTGCTAAAATGTGATTCGAGCTCTCTAGCGACGACACATCAGCATTTTTTAAAAATGTTTCTCTATTAATATATAGGGGATTTGTTGTTTTTTAGAAAATAGTAATATATATTCAAATTAAATGGCTACAAATAGTTTTAATGTATGTAATAAATTTTGATTTAAATCTATAGTGGCATAGATGTAATTAGTATAACTAATGAGAATTATTTGCTAAAATATAATTCAACCTCTCTAATGACAATACATCAGCATTTTTAAAAATGCTTCTCTATTAATATATAGGGCATATTGTCTATTAAATTGAAGAGATGGAACTAACAACAAAGTTTTGTCTTACCGCCACTAGTTTAGGCAAATATAAAAGTTACTTGTTTTAATTGCTTGCTCTAAAAGTAATTCAACGGTCCTAAAACAATAGACACAGTGGCCGATAGCTTCGCCGTGTTGGGGCGGTTCGCTCAAGCTCGTTACCTACAGTGGCCGATAGCTTCGCCGTGTTGATACAGCGAAGCTCAGAGAAGGATCATGATCTCGTACCACCACCACTTCAAGCACACGGAGACGCAACTCGGACCCGCGAGACGAAGCAACGGAGCCCACCCGCGGAAACAATTACAGGTCGGGTCAGTCCATGTTGGCGCGTGAAGACTACTCTCCCAGACGTAGCAAACGAGGAAAGCTACGACGAAGAGGTTTGTGAGGGAGGAAGCGACGGCTACGCCGGTAAGACCAAGACGGAGGTAAGAGACTAAGAAAAGAATAGCCGGGAGGTGAAAAAGAGCGCCGGAGAGAGAAGCTAGGGTTACAGGGTGAGTGATGCCTTGAGCACGAAGGTAGATTCGGATTGGATAAAGAAGAGTGTTGGTGAGGAGATCAGGGAGGGAGAAGATGAGATACGTTTGAGCTAATTTAGCCATGTCGGGGTCTTGGTGAAGGAGGTAAACCCGAGATTTTGCCGACGTTGGACCAGAGAACCGAGATCGGAACGCAACAAAGCAAGAGGAAGACTACGGTTCGATGAAGGGTTAGGGAAAGGAGTCTGAAGCGGTGAGCACCGAAGGCTTGAGAACAGAGTGGTTCCATACCAAGGCTAAACCGGATAAAACAGAGTAACCGGTTATGTCAGCAAAGGCGATGGCAAGTGAACCGGCGGCTAATTCGAGGTCACCAAGTCGACCTAAGAAAAACATTGATACGGCTGAGCATAGGTAGAGGAGTAGAGCTGTCACGGCGATCGGAAAAGCTAGCGTGAAAAGAGATTTAGCTTCTGTTACAGCTTTTGCCATTAGAGGAGATCCTCTGTTCTGATTTCTCATTGTGGGTTCGAAGCTATTGATGGAGGAAAATTCCTGTTCGAGATTCTTGGTTCTCTGAACCGGTGGTGGTTGTTGTTGATGGGTTACACTTAAACATGACGCTGAATGAAGAACATCTTTAATGTGGAAAGAGAAAGAGTTCTCTGATGATGATGAGTCCGAGAGGGTTTAAGAAATGAGACAACTTAAAGAAAAGAGAGTTTTATCGTAATACTTTTTGGGTAAGAGATTCAAAGCGATCTGATTCACACTGACCCCTAGCTAGTAAATCATAAAAACACAAACAACTTTATGTCTGATCATAATGCAATAGAATTTAGAACCAACTAACCAACCTTTGTAATTTCAAAAACAAAAAGTACAATATAGTATAAATTATATATACAATATAGTATAAATTATATTTTTTCGTCAAGTCAGTCACCGAATTAGTTCTATTGTTTAATAGAAAAAGTATATGAAATCTATAATACTATTTGGCTCTATCTCAGAAAGTTGTCAATATAGAGAAATATCATTGTATGCATTTATATGAGTTGAGTATTGTAGTATGCCACGCTGGAGTCGTTTAGACACAGTCAAGATCAATAGCTCCAAATGTTACATAAAGTAGCTGACGAGCAAAAACAATATAAGCCAGGTTGAGCCCACAATCCTATACTCTCTCTATCCCTAATAGTCTGATGTTTAGGTTCACAAATGTTAAGACACAAACATTATATATAATTTATTTATTATTTACTTTTTTTGATAATTTTTTTTATGGGCATGTACATGTGATGATGTGATGATTATTTTTTTTCTGACATTTTCTCTAGTATTAAAAATATTTACAAAATCAATCTTTCAGAAACAAATAAAAGTCTCCAAAACATCAATCTATTACAGACAGATGGAGTATATAATAAAATAAATCCTAAAAATAAATCTTTTATACATAAAGGATGTTCTATAAGTTTTAACTATTTTAATCCCATAAAAGAGTTTTTTATTTTAGTCGCAGTCGCAAGGAGTGAATATTTTAACAGAACCAAACCGAATAAAACCGGCCCAACCAAACTCAAACTGACCCAAACAAAACATAATCCTACATTCAAATCATTTGGTTAAGTTTCTTCTTAACCCAAACAGTTCGGTTTAAATCCAAACCGAATCAGTAACTCAATGTGCTTTTATTAATTAAATAATTAATAATATTCATAATTATTGTATGATATGTAATTAAAATCTTATATTCCTTATGAATTCATTTATGTTAGATTTTATTTAATTATCTCTAAAACTTTAATCATAGGTTTTAAAGAGTATAATTGTAAAGACCTCAAAAGTTCTTACAAGAAATTATACTTTTTTATCTTCTTACATTGTTTAGTTTGTTTCATTTTTCTTTCTTCTAATTATTAAACATTTAATATTAATATTATTTTTTAGTTTTAGGTAAATTTTTCATAATTTCTTTGAATTATTTAACTTACAAGTTGTAGTTTACTTTATATATATATAATTGTCAATAGAGAAAGAATTTTGATTTGTTACATTAAATGAATTTAAAACCGAATAAAATTGAACCAAATTAAAACTAAACCAAACCAAACCAAACTGAATTAACCAAACCAAACCTAACCTAAACCAAACCCAAACGTAAACCGAAATGCCCACGACTACCAGTTACTGGTTGAGTGCTTGTTAATAGAACAAAGTCAATATCTTTTTTTTGTACAAAAGGTACTCTGATATCTTTGTGATCAATACTATTCAGTACATAGTCAGCTGTGAACAAATTTTAAATTAATGTTCTTACAATTAATTTATATGACACCTTTCTCCAATTTTTGTTTCTTATTTTTGATATTTTATATATATATATATATATATATATGTTATGGAACTTTTTTGCTAAAAGTTCAAAAAGGCATAGAAAGATAACCAATATTTTTTTCTTCTTTAGAAGCAATATATATATTCTCAGCTAAATGCCTCTCAACTTGACTTGCTATAAGAAATATGTTATGATTTTTGTGATGTGGTATCTTATTACAAAAATCAAAAATACTTCAATGACTGAAAAAAAATGGTCAAGAAACAAAGAAATAAAAAAGGTAGTGTAAAACCTTTTTATTGGGATTGTAGTGAATAGTGTAAAAGTAAGAGATTTAAGTTTGCGTTGCTTTTGTTAAATTAATTTATGTATGGGAATCGAAATGATAAAAAAAAAAGAGAATTGGGTGGTCTCAATAAACTTATAATTCTCATTGTACTTTATTCAGCCAGTTTTGGTGTTTCTGGAGTCTCTATATGTTTTATATGTGTACTCATTGTACTTTGTTACTTGTTTGGTGGGTCTCACTCCCTTTTGGGAGTTATCCTTTCGAAGCTCTTCACAAAAAGAATTTAATTATCATTACAAGTATTGTATGTCTGACTAGTACTAGCGGGTAAAGTAAAATAATTATTTTGTAGACTGAAATTTTATAAGAATACAAATAGTACTAGCAGTGCAATGTCAATTAACTTTTAAAAAAATATACAAATATGTATGGCAAATTGTGTAAAATAATATAAGAAACCAATAATTTATCTATCTTTACACGATTAACTTTTCCTGAAATGCCCACCATGAATCATGTATCTATGGCAATTCTTGCAGAGCAAACGCAGGTGAGATACGTTATACTGATCGGAGTAACAGAATTTAGTATTGTCTGAGATACACCATTGAGTGACTTGTGGTGTAATTATGATAACATCAAGTTATGTTATTTCAACAACTATAGCATATCTCAACAACGTTTTAATCAGCATTTAAGAAAGTGGCAGCTTTGGCTCTAGGAAAGTCTGAGATAACATATATTTCTTGCCAACAGCTTGTACCTATTTATAATATTTTTCTATGGTTCTTTCCATATATTCATAGTTACCTAGAAATAAATAAATTAGTAAACTAGTCACTTTTTTTTTCTTTCTCAAAAAGCAAGTAATTTTTATTACAAACAGAAATTCATTAAATTGTTGACCAAAGAAACTCATTCATTTTCACCCAAATAAGACTATAAATATTATATTTAAGGCAATATATTTCAATTAATTTCTAAGGTTTACATCATTATTGATTGGTCATAACAGATATTTAGGCTCACTTTATTTATATTATCTATCTACTTTATTATTTAACAATTACTAAATTGACATTTTAGGAATTTGTTTTAAACTTAATAATTGATTTTGACCAAATAATGATAAAATAATAAATGTATATTTTATAATTATTAATTTATATTTCTCTTTATTAACTATCTATTATTGCAATAAATATATAATCATTTATGTCAAACATATAATATTTAGTAAAAAGAACCCAACTTTCAATCAAATCATTAAACAAAAAAAGTCATTTATAGATTAATATAAAAATAAATTTGGTAAAAATAAAGTTCAAGAAGTTAAGTATCAAGTGCCATTGATGACGACTAAGGTTACATAACGATTTATGTTGGACATAATTTGTTTCCGCTCCAATCATGTTTTAAAATACTCTGAAAGTAGTTTGTGATTTGGCTCAAGACACCTAATTATAACCATATAACATAACCAAGAAAGATATATGCAGATTGCAAAACAATGAAACGAACTGGGGAATACTAGAAGGAAAAATAGATAATTAATATTATTTTACAAAGGAAAATACAAAAGATTAGAGAAGCAATTTATTTCTGAAATGAAAATTTAAAATAAAATACAAAAACCAATAGAAAACATAAAAGAGAAACATTTGACTTTTATTTTATTATAAATAGAAAACAATTAATACGGTTAAGAGTCTTAAGGACCATGCTTCTCTAGATGACAAGGATGCTTAATCACACTGTTGTATCTGATATTGTTTTTGTTGTCGTTGTACATCATGGTCATGTCAGATCCTCTGCTTCCACTTGTGCTGGCGTCATGATTCATGGTCAGAGTGTTGTTGAAGCTCTGCTTCCACTTGTATTGCTCCATGCCATAACCGTTGTAATTATCAACATAACCACCACCAATTGATTGGTTTATGAAAGGATTAGTATTGGATCCAACATTGTAATAATCATGTTCAAATGATCCATCTTGGAAATCCAAGCGATGAGTTGGTTGGAAACTTTGAGATGGAGGAGGCACATTTGGTACCATGTTACCACGACTATCAGACAAAGAACCAAAATGGTTTCCAACAGTAGCAGCAGCAACAACAGAAGAAGAAGCACCAAAAGATCCAACAAACTCATTGCTTTCTTGAACATACGAGAAAGGTTGATGATTAACCTGTTGGATGTCAGGGGTAACCTGTTGGATGTGAGGAGAAACCATACGAGAAACAGGAGACTTATCTTTTCTAGCCTGCTTGGCTTTACGGCAGCCTCCACCAATTGGTACGTTCCTTAAAGCCCCACCATGAGTCCAGTATCTACGACAGTTCCTGCAAAAGTAGCGTGGCTGGGACACACGATAGTTGTTGAAGTAGCAAAACTTGGTGTTGTTGGAGCTACACCTTGCACACGCTCGCGGTGGGGGCTTCACTCCATTCAGTTGTTGGTTGTCGTCTTCATCTGCGAAAACACTCAAGTTATCCATTTCTCTCAAGAAGCACTTGTTGGGTTTAGACTATAAGACTTTGTTGTTGCTATGATCTTTGGTGTCGGGAGGGTGTCCCTTCTTATATAAGAAGAGATAGGGGTTGAGAGTTTAAGAAAGTGAGATTGAGAGCTCAACGTGTCAAAGATTGTGTATTAATAAAATCTAAAGGTCTATCTATACACCATAAACCTTAGGCTAAGCTTAGTTAAAAATTAAGGATTTATTAATTTCTAACTCTTGTTTGTATATGAAAAATGGAGAATCAAGATATAATTAAATGATTCAATCATATAAACATATACAAAATCTATTGAGAGTGTAATGACAATTTAAGGCAAATCAAACATAGATTGCATACATTTACTATAAGAGATAGAGTAATTGTAAGCGCCGCCGCGTGTGCTCAGGCTCTATCTAGATAATTTTTTTATAGAGAAATATGTAAAATAGTTTACACATGGTAGAAAGAGTTTTTAATTGCCTAATTTTCTAAATGACAAAGCATTTAAGTAATTAACTTTAGTAGATATTTAATAGTGATTTGTTTATAGAGAAAATATAACACGTGTGAGCGAGTGCGCGATTCACGCATGATCTTATTGGCGCATCAAAAAATATTATTGTAAAAGTTTGTTCTAAAGATTGACAAATTTATTATAAAAGTTATTAACAGAAACTTATATATGTTGAGTTAAATACAATTGATGAAAATAGAAAGAGTTAAAGTTGTATATTGTCTATTAAATTAAAGAGATGGAACTAACAACAAAGTTTTGTCTTAACTTCACTAGTTTAGGCAAATATAAAGTTACTTGTTTTAATTGCTTGCTCTAAAAGTAATTCAACGGTCCTACAGTGGCCCAACTAACTCAACGTTTAAGACTACAGGCCCTTTAGACCGTTCCTGCTGTAGGTAAGTAACTATTGAGGTTAAATGCTCAACATGATCAAAGCGCTTTCGAATTTCTGATCATATTGATCTGTTCATCTATATCTTTAGCTTGTCAAAGAAACTAAATCAAAATCAAGAAACAATAAGACAATGCTGCAATTGAAAGCTCACCGTCTGAAATACATTTGTATAACTCCCTAAGGGTAATTTTATGTAATGAGTTTTTTTTACGGATAGTAAACCAGTGTAAACTCAAAATAACCCCTCAGCTCCGAGGCTTTAGTGTGACTAGTGAGGTTTTGGAACAAACCCATCAACAGCAAAATTTCTGGTAGCTGAAGGAATGGCTAAGCGTACTCCATCTAGCTCTGGTTTGGCAATGACTTGACATCCCAATCGCGACCTATAGAACATTTTCAATGGAACATTTGTCAATATTTGCTTGTATTGAACTCCGATTGAAACCATCTAAAACGTAAGAGAGAGAGAAAACTCACGTTTCTGTTAACCCAAAAGCAAGATCTAGCATATCATTCTCTTCATCTGTCGGTTCTTCGAGTTTGTTGTAGTATTCGGTGTCCTATCACAATTACAGTTTCAACTAATTGGTAAAACACAATTCATAATCATCTATATAGATGAGAGTGATTGTACGGGAGAGATGGTTTTACCAGAACAATGACATGGCACGTCGAACATGCTAGAGAACCTTCACACGCCCCTGAAAATTTAGAAAAAGCAACCCGTAAATTTCCAATGAAAGGACCAATCTGAGACATTAGTTACTATCTATCTTGGTTTAAGCAAAAAAGCATCATCGGACAAATAAAAAAAAAAAAAAACAGAAGAAATTTGAAGAAATGGAAGAAGATTGTGCCTTCGAGTTCAATATCATTTTCATGAGCAGCTTCAAGGATGTTCATTCCAATGGGGACCTTAACATGAATTTCCTCTCCATCTTTATCAAGAAAGATAACGTTTATCCTGAAAAGAACAGGCAAACAATACTTGTGCATAAATGACCGTGTCTACATTTGTTGTTGTAAACGAGTTGAATGTGGTTCTGAGATATATACGAACTTACTTTTCTGTTTCTTCGCCACCTTTTTCAGAGGCTGTGCTATATGATGCAGAAAACATATGATTAATCGAGAAAAATGCTTCATGGAAACTCCTAGTTTGCCTTTGTGGAATTGGCTGTCGAGAAGAAAAGAAAGACCATCACATACTAAATCAAGTTAAGAAAACATGCCAGTCACCCAATAAAACCCAAGCTTCATAGCTAATTCATTTACACAAGTCACTACAGTAGTTAGAGCCAAAGCCAAATCTTTGTTTCTCTCTCTCTATTGATTGCTGAACTTATATTATCATTAAGCATCACATATCCTATAACTAGCTAAACCATTTCATGATACTGCTGACAAGGATGGTGTTCAGTTCAGATTCCTAACAAAAATCCACAAGCTTTATTACCTAATCCAAAATTCACTCATCGCAAAATGGGAGTGACATGTCTAATAAATGAACAGAATAAGATTCATATGAAAAATGCTCAACCTAGACCAATGCAACAAACAATTTTCACAACAGAGAAGAAAGCTCTCAGACTAACCGAAGATTGCAGATATTGGCCATAAGACCTTTGTAAAATCCTCATTCCACGCATTGAGAAATCCCTCTCTGCCCAAAAAGCATAATACATGAGCTCTGCTTCCACCAGACCACCAAAAACCATACAACAAAAATTCAATTCAAATTTTTTTGCAAAATTTACCTCTTGGGAGCTCTTTAACAATGCGAGAACCTAATCTTGATAGCCTATTGAACAGCATGGTTTTGGAGCCGCTACGCAATTCAAAATCTCACCTAATTGGGTGCCAAAAAAATAAATATAAATGAAGAATCTCAACATCTGGAAACGGATGAAGAATGATAAGATCAATCCACAGTAGAAAGAAGAAAAAGGTGATTACTTTGAGAAATATTCGACGAAAGCTGAGCTTTTTGGGAGAGCTTTGAAGATGGAGGGCAGAGCTAAAAGAGGATTTAGGGTTCGTACTACGTCGCACAAAGACAAACCTCCTCCGTCGCAAAATCTCAGCTCTTTTCTTCCACCAGAATTCTAAACTAAACCCTTTCGGTTTATTCTTTGACAATCCGACAATTTTTGAAACTCGTACCAAACCGGATTAAACCGATCCAAATGTAGTAGTATTTTTCAGGCAAGTAGAAAACATAAAATTTCCATCACAATGGAACTCTTATTAATTCGATAATAATAATCCACAAAACTGCAATGATTATCATTATACAATTCTTTTTATCAAAAAAGGAAAAAAAAATGCAATTTAGGTTGAGTCATCGTTTGAAGCACCAAAACGAAAATGAAACCATGGAGAGACAACAACTCTTTCAAACAAAAAAAAGATTGTAGAGAAATAAACCAAAGAGAGGGAGAAAAGATATGGGGTTTGCTCAGTGAAGCCTAGTGAGTTCCTCAACTATCTTGCACAACTCTTCCACTTGAACATCCATACCTTTAGAGATCTCCTCCATCTTACCCCTGCTCAGATCCAAGAAGGATTCAATGAGATCTCCATCCAAGTAACTCTTCGCTTCCGCCGTTCTTTTCTCGTTGTTGAATGATCTCCATTGATCGTGGCTTAGACCACCAACTCCTTTGATCACTTTCCTCAGACTTGTCTGCAGTTTCTCTAGAAACGCATACTGTTCTTGAGGCAGAGAAGCTAGCACTCCGATCATCCCACTCACTGTGCCAAATATGACAGTCTGTATCTGACCAATCTCTGAATCAGGCAGCCTCATTACAAGCGACCCATGGCGGAATCGGTTCACAAATTCCCCAATGTGATACTCACCTACCACCTCCATACGAGCCCTTTCTTCATCCGTAGCACCTTCATTGTTCTTTTTTACTGTGAATAGGTTGAAGCAATTATCAGCACCAAGATAGATATCATCATCGAGTATCTCAACTGCCGACATCCAGTTTGCATTATAATCACGAGCTCTTTCCTCGATTGCACCTTCCTCGTGCTTTAAAACAAACACAAATATAGTTAAGAGTCCCGGTCAGTTCTTATGAACATAACAATCTAACATTTAACATGTATTCACAAGAAGATGGAAACCAATTTTGTGTCAAAACGTTTTACCTTGTAAATTAATAAAGAAATTGATTTCATGAGGTCACCAACGACGATGAAGTCTCCACGGGTCTGCACGTAGAGAGCTAGTATGTGACCGTGATGTCCACATTCAGACTGCAGCTCGCGAGTGCCATCATCCCGCAGCATCCACTTATACAACTGAATTTTTTGATTAATAGCAGCAAGAAGTTTTCCATTGAAGGCATTGAGAGAATAAACAGCTCCCTTGGTTTCCTTCTCTGTGATAAGCTGCAATCTCCCTTCTTCAACTATAAAGACAAGTATCCTTCCCTACATTCACAAAACAACATGAAATTACAAAAGAAAAAAAGTTTTAACACATATAAAATAAAGAGTAGCGTGTCTCAATGAAATGATACCTTAGTTGGTTCATTTTCCTCAGGCAAAACATATGCCGTACCAACACAATAATAGACATTTTTGTCGTCTGTAAACGAGCAGCTCAATATGGAGCAACCGTATTCAAAGGCATCCAAAGGGTAAGTTGACAAGAACTCAAAACTTTGGGCATCCAGCAGGCGGACAAAATGCATTTCAGATTCTTCCGCACTTGGTTGGTTTCTCAAACAGCAGATAGCAAATGTTCGTGTTTGTTCCTGATGGCAGATACGACGAGCATGCTCTCCAATGGGAATAGTGCGTATGTGAAGCTTCTGAATGGCATCGATGGTGCCAATTGTAAGTTCGCCTTCCCTGGCAATTGCTAGACTGTCCATAGAAGAGAAGCAGAACCAAATTTCACCACAATGTACTTCGATCCCAAAGGACAATAACAGAGGGTCGAAATAAGTTTACCTGTCTGGAAAAGCAGCAGAGTTGAAGGGACACATATGACTAACTTCTTTCAGATTCACGTTGCTGTATAACAGCTTCTTGTTGTTGCTATATATAACCGCTGGTCTATCTGATGCAGCAAACACATGTGTTGCACTTTTAGATGAAAAAGTACGCAGAGTTATAGGCTGAGTCCCCAGTGATACTTTTTTTCGATCCCTTAATTTCCCGCTACTCGTATCCAACTGAAAATTTAAGAGATGACCATCTCCAAGAGCACAGAGCAAGTAAGACATCTGTAACAGATGAAATACCACTGTTATTTATATGGCAACAAAAGGCTGCATTAACAAAACCATGGCCCTTCCACAAAAATCTGAAGAAAATCATACCCCTTCAAATGAACAAAGAAGAACAGATCGGGGAATTATCTCTCCTCCTAGCTGCTCCTTAGTAACAAGAGTCAAGTCTGGCAGCACAAAAATCCTCACACTTATATCTGTCCACATCCCGACTGCAGCTAGCTGACTGTGATTAGGATTATCGCCAATCGGGTTTATGTCAAGACAAGAAACCTCGTACTCCAACAGGACATGTTTGACTTCCGTCAATGTCCCGTCCCCAATTTCTAGGTAGACCAAATGCCCACCTCCAGTGGCCAAAAGAACCTAACAAGTATATCATTTTTCAAATCAGATAAATGTGAATCATTGAAAAAATATACTATATAAACCCTTAAGAAGGAAAGCCAAACCTGGCTCGCATTTGCAGTTGCAACATTAACAGCGAATCCAGCTGGGGCATCCCATTTATTTCGCAATTCTCTAGTTGTAGAACTGACTAATCTGACAGAATTTGAGGTAACCTGATTAAGAAAAATATAGTACAGTTAGTGCTAGGGAAAGGGATAGGATAGAACAATATAGCAGACAGGAAACTATGTCTGAAGAAACACAACAACGATGAGATACACAAGCACTCCTACATATGATTTGCTTTAAAAACTGATTAACCCTAAAGTCAATAAAACACTATAGTACAGGGAAACCCAGAGAAAACAGACTGAGTTCTTAATATGGAATAGACTTGTCACCTATAAAATGGATTTCGACGAAATTTTCCAGGCCTTGTGACATGATATTACAAGAAAATGCATAGAAACCAATGTATGAGCTCTGGCAAACATACCTGTACAAGTTGGTTGTAGACAGCATCATGGCAAAATAAAGTCTGTACTTCAGACAAGAAACCCTCAATCTCTGTTTCTTCCAGTTCATCCTCTATATTCATGGCTAATATTCGAGTTTCGCTGATAAAACTAACTACAAGGAATGTATCAAATGCTTCATCAATTGAAGATTTCAACGACCACATTCCTTTGATGCCTTGAAGTTCCACGGACGCCTGTTATACAGCAAAGTTTTATTATAACATTAGATGAGAATATTGCTTACATGACAGGCAAAATGAAATTCCTAATATACATCAAACCTGTTCATTTATTCCTATCCCATTGCGGACTATGCGAAGAGAACCATCCTTATATGCTCCAGAGCATGTTACAACCTGACCTTGCCCTTGTCTCTCAAGATCAACTACACAAAAGTCGACAATAGGCCCCAAGTTGACATACTTTTCTAAAATTTCTACATATGAACCTTTTGCATCCGGTTGCAAGTTTAGCTTAATAAGCTGCAATAAGAAATTAAAGAAAAATGAAAATGTTTGGATGCTTAAAAGCTTGTACTTATACTATTATTCTAAGAAAATAACAATTGAAACACAAAAAACTAGGATAGTGGTAACCAAAGAACTATAAATTATGTTTCTTCAAAAAATTATGTTTCAAAGACCTCATTAATATTCAATTCTAACGTACCTGTGAATCTCCATAACTTGAACCGACAAAGACAACAGCATTGTCAAGATACGAGATGGAAGATGCTATAGATGTTTCACCCAAAAGCTCAATTTTGAGGCCAGTGACCCTTGAGATAAATAAAAGTCAGAATATCCACATTATCATTTATTTCAACGGAGCTTTGTAATATCAACTCACTTTTCTTTTTCGTGGGTTATAACAAGCAGGTGAATCAGTCCAGCATGGTCACCAAGAAGATACCTAGAACCATCAAGATCAACTCTTCCATATGCTTTTGTGATGGACTGTAGATACAAATTGAAGTCACGTGCCAAACTTAAAAATCAAAGGGGTAATTACTGAAAGGTTATGCAATTATAGGACCATATGACAATGCCAAAAAAAAACTTACAGGTCGTATTGGTATTGCTTTGAATGCATTGGCACTACAATAGACAATTGTTTCTTCTCCAATGATAAGGACGCCACACAGAGGAGAAGGTACAGGGATTAATAAGTCAGCACCATTGTCGAGATTGTTCTGTGACCATGGCCCTTCAAAAAATTCCTTATCTTTAAGAGAAATTTCATATGTTTTGAGATGACGAGCATCTTTGTTGTCCTGAAATCCCAAGTATTAATTAGAGTCACCCAACAAAAATCATTGAGTGCATCACATTGCATTAGCAAAGTTAACCAGCATCACATTGCATTAGCAAAGTTAACCAAATTAAGTGAAAAGATACAATTCGTTTAAAAGAATACAGGCTGTATTATACAGCAGAGCTAATTTGCTCAATTTCCACCAGCTTACCAACAGAGCAGATATTAAGAAAAAAACAGGACTCCTTTGAACAATATTGCTTACAGAACTAGGTTCATACATAGAAGAAACAAATATATATATATATATATATAATTACCAAATATAATTTCTATAGCAATTTAAATATGTATGCTAACCTGATAAAGCACTGCAATTGTTGGCTTCACGCATCCATACAAAAACTTGATATCTAGGACCTGCAACTCCTCCAGCCTGAAATTAAGCAACATGGTCAATATTACATTCATTTTTGTGTTCCTTAAAATAACCACATCTGCAAGAAACCAAGATATCGACCGAGTCAATTGAGAGTTTATAACAGAAGCTGATGCATGGAAACAACGGTGCACTAGAGCACACACAATGTATACGAGTAACCAACAAAAAAAAGAGCAAAAAATAAGCTTGATAGTCTCCAAATTGCAGCATGTTAACTGAAAAACAGTACCTTATGTTAAAAGCTTCCTTGAGCTGTCCTTTATTGTCAAACGGAATAACCTAACCGAGGAAGTGAGGAACCCAAGATATAGAATTAGACAATGATCAATGGAAGTTCAGTAATATGATATGGGCAGTAAATTAGCATAGAATAAGTTCCAATTTATTCTAAAAGACAAAACCATACCTTGAACAAGCCGTCATACAGATGGAGACCAATTACTCTGCAATCAGGATCAATTATACCAATCTGCAAAACCGGTGTCAAGTGGGAACTCAGCTTCAAACATACCACATAACATAACCATTAAATTATAGCACAAATACAACTGAAGAAGGAAAATCAAAATCTAGCCACCATGAAAGATACAGTGCAGTACTAGTGGATTCAATACCTGACCATTGTCTGTCGGTCGGCCTATCCGATCAGAAACATCCCCCATTGCCCTATAAAATGTTCAAACGATATTTAAATTCAGCGGTAAAGGGAATAACAGTCAGTTGGTATATTGACTAACTTAACTAACAGTAAGCAACAACTATGTTAGCGCCAGAGAAGTTTTTTGCAGGACTTGGATATACTACAAAGTACAGATAGATAAATGACCCCAAAGTAACTGGGATCCTAGAACACATTCTGAACAGATAAGACACGTGATGAACTATTATCCAAAAGACACAACCTGATCACATGCTATACTATGCACATAATTACTAAACTGACGCGATGAACTTCTATCTAAAAGACACAACCTGGTCCCATGCACTACTATGCACATCTTTACTAAACTGTGATCCTTTTCTAACACTAAATTCAAATATAATAACATTACATGAGCATATCGAAAGACATATAACACATCCGGTTGGTTAAACGTCATCTGATAGCATGAAAAGTAAATATCTTTTGGCAAACTATACCGTGTAATAAGCTCAGATGACTCATAATCCCATTGAAGAACACAGAATTTATATCTCTCAGTTGCAATGAACAAAAAATCTTGTGCTTCACCCTGCAAAAGATGAAGTACTATCAATTAACATTGACAATTACTTATTACCTCACACTGGGAAAAGTATGCAATAACAAAATTATACTCACATGGGGACGGAACAATTCCATAGTTGCGATCCTACCATATACAGGAACATCCAGTATAGTCTGCAATAGTCTAAATCACTCAACATATCCAATCCATATGGGGAGCTCTATTTTTCCGGAATAAGAATATAAGTGACAATAGCTTTTCATTAGAAGAATAGATAATGGAGTACCTGAAGCCCCTGTGGACTAAGAAGATGAATCTCGATCCGAGTAGATTTCCTGAGAAAGGTTTAACACAATTATCAACTAACACCAAACGAACCATCTCTAGAAGAAGATACTAGATGGTAGATGGTAAAGAGAAAATTAGATAGCTTCTGAAACCAAATACAGAATTTCAATTCCCCTGAATTAAGTAAATTCCACTTGTTTAACAATGAAATCAAGTCCAGGTAGATCAGCTGATGAATCAATTTGCGTACATCTCCCACATAAACAACCGTCCCATCAAAGAACTCCGAAGAGATTATACAAACCCAATAATCAGCTCTCAGAGTATAGGGCAATGAGAGTAAAATCACAGAACTCGAACCGTTAGAGAAAACAAGCTTCCTATTAAAAACCCTAAACCCCCAAATTAACATCTGAAGAACACAAAAGAAAGATAGAATACAAAAGGTAGAAGAGAGAGAGAAAAGTTCCATACGCAACAATGAGATTGAGTTCTTGAGGACTGGTGAAGTTTCCGACGCATGAGTGAGTGATACAGGTCGGCTTTTGAGCCGTAACGACGTAATTCCATACGCTCATAGCTAGGATTTACGCTTTGCTTGATAAATTTCCCGCTTCTTTTTATAAGAAGCTTCTGTATATTCTCTCTTCTGGGATTCAAACGAAAAAAGCAAGAGAGAGACACGACGATGCAAAGAGAGAGAGGAGGCGGAGAAGAAAAGATACGCCTTAAGAAGAACGGCCGGTTCAGAACACAAAATAGGAAATAAGAAGGACGGTACGATCCGGTTTGGTTGATAACTGAAATTATTAGTTTGATTCTCGGGTCAATTGGGCCGGGCCCAATTGATGACACGTTTAAACCCAACCCTAAGAAGAAGACTTCAAACAACACCATTTCTTGTTGCTGCTTCATTCGTCATCGATCTGCGCCTGCGATTATCTCTATCTCCGTCAAACTCACCTCATCTCCTCGATTCTTAATTTCTCTGAGGTAAGATTCTGAGATTTTTCCTTGTTAGATCGATTTTGATTTCGTAGCAATCGGTGTGTTCGTTTTTTTATAAGGTTTGTGTTCGTCGTTGATTTGACCTCTGCGATGTGTAATCTCTAATTCGACTGTATAAATCGGGATTTAACCTTTAAAAGATACCTAAGTTCGTTGATTTTTGATCTCTGCGATGTTGTAAACTCTCCAATTCGACTGTTCACACACACTCAGATCCAGCCATGGCCCCTTTTTTTAATGAAGGGCATATAAGATTTTTTGAACGAAATGATATCCACATATATCTTGATTTGAATACTACTAGTTATTAACAAATGGTCAAATGCTTTTGTTTTAGCAGTTTGGTCTTGATTCTATGTAAATGCGTTATTTATCTAATGTATTGGTCTTTGATGGTTTTTGTGTGTGGCTATCTATGGATACTGCCAGATCATGTTGACTGAAAGTCCATTTAGGCCACGAGAGAAGCTTCTTGAGAAGCAGAGATTGTTCCAGAGCATTCAAAGGCACACTTACTTGAAAGGACCAATGGACAAGATCACCTCCGTTGCTATTCCTCTTGCCTTGGCTGCTAGCTCTCTCTACATGATTGTAAGTTTCGTTCATATGTACATCTCCTTCTGGTTTTCACAACTATATTTTATCTTTGAATCTATCCTTGTTTAGAACTTGATACTTCCACTAGATTGTTTTTACGAAATCCCAAATGCTCTAGTTCCATGATTTTACTATATGTTATTGATAATTGCCTCAGTTTTTTTAAATCATGTTCATCATCTAACTATGAAACTCTGTGTTTGGCTAATACAGGGAACAGGGATCTACAACATGTCGAATGGAATTGGCAAAAAGGAATAAGCAGCTTTTTCTTCTTCTTTTTACATGTTCCTATTTTATGCTTTTTGGTTCCTCTATGTATCAGTGGCTGCCATATGCAGTAGCAGACTAAGGTTTACGCTGGTCTTTATCTTGAAGCTGTTTATTGCGTTTTGCCAAATAATTGCTTAGTCACAGACAATGTCGAAAGCTGAAGATATTTGATGTTATAAAGTTCCAATGAATCCTTTGTGTTTGTTTTTTTTCCTTTCTTCTAAATTTTTTATGCATGCGGTCTAATTCACATGATAATACTGATATGAATGTGAATGCATTTGAATACAACCCTGGTGAATGTGGTTATGTAAACAAAGGAGGAAGCAAAATAAAAATACAAAGACCAGTTCAACTATATATAGTGAGAATTTGACCCACTATATATAATCTGGTTGTGTCGTATAACCAAAAACAAAGAAAGAAGTAAAATGGAAATAAAAAGAATGGTCCTGCTACAACCATAATTTCGAATTTGTTCCACTTTTCTTATCTTGTAAATTTGACCCACTAAATGAACTAAAATGAGAAAAATGACATCACTAAATATCCATAAAACCTTTTTACTTGTTAGTCGATATAATGAAAAAGAAAATATACAAAAACATAAATACGTGTATTTTAAACCTCAGACCGGCATAGGTGAGAAGATAAAAATAAAAAACACTCGTTTATTAAACTGAACCCAACCCTAAAGAGTAAAAGAGCTTCTACGACGTTGCGTTGGTTCTTCTTCTTCTTCCTCGTCCCCCGCGCCGCGATCTCTCTCTTTCTCCAACTTGCTCGTCCCGTCGTCTAACTCCAAAGGTACGCTTTCTTCAATTCCCCTCCTAGACCAATCTTTCTTCGCATCCCCTCTGTAATCATATCGATTCGCTTCTAAACCCTAAACTTTCTCCCTTTTCTGAGTTTTGTGTCGATCTCAAATCACATAGATTGATAAACCCTAATTGTCTTCGTTATATCACTCAAACTTCACTTAGAGTGTTCTGGAATTCGTTAGGATCTTATCGCTGCGTCGAATTGATAATAATATCCTTGATGTAGAAACCCTAATTTTGAGGAACCCTAAGTTTCCTATGCTTAATTTGTGACTTTCTTACGAACCATGAAATTCTTAGAATCTCGCTTGTAGAACGATAATATGCAATTCGTTTTTGTTACCCGCTCAGCTTAATTGCGTTCCTTTGTTTAACATTGTGAATTTTTGCCTTGTGTAGAATATGCCAAAGATCAAGACTAACCGAATCAAGTACCCAGAAGGATGGGAGTTGATCGAGCCTACTCTTCGAGAGCTTGATGCTAAGATGAGAGAAGGTTAGTAGTGTTCAATTTCAAATCTCAGATGCTTCACTATATGTTTTTTGTTTTCTTCTTATGTTAGTGGTCTAACTATTTTTTTGGTTTCCTTGTGCAGCTGAGATGGATACACATGATGGCAAGAGAAAGTGTGAAACTTTATGGCCAATCTTCAAAGTTTCCCATCAGAGGAGTCGCTATGTATATGACCTTTATTACCGAAGGGAAGAGATTTCTAAAGAGCTCTATGAGTTTTGCTTGGATCAAGGCTATGCTGATCGTAGCCTGATTGCAAAGTGGAAAAAGGTGCGTTTCTTATGTCATTCTTGGTTAGAATTTTGCCTGTGTTAGTTAGTTGTCTGATGCCAAATTGAGAAGCGGTTGGAGTCTCTGTAGTTGCTTTGCATAGTACATGTAATTGAGGATGTGTAAATTATCATTAAATTAGTTTAGGGGACCTAATTCTGTCCCTAGTGCACAATGGATCTCGAAGCTATTTCAAATTGATGAGCGGTTGGAGTCTCTGTAGTTGCTTTGCATAGTACATGTAATTGAGGATGTGTAAATTTATCGTTAAATTAGTTTACGGGACCTAATTCTGTCCTAGTGCACAATGGATCTCGAAGCTATTTCACTGAAATCCGTGTCCTAGTATATGCATTTTCGTGGAATGATCTTAACAAAACAATAGGTTCTAGACTTGAGATTCTTGTTTTGTTTGGTAGGGTCCAAAACAATATCTTTTCTCTGTTTGTCACTTAGATTGACCAATTTCGTCGCTTTGCTGAATCCTGAATAACTCTAACATTGCCTCTTAAACATCATCTGAATTCTGAAAGTATTGCTTCTGGATAATGGTTTCTCTTGGATCTTTGTACCCATGCTTTCAGTTTTATACTTCAGATGCATATCCTGTTTGTAGATTCTCGTATCTAGACATTGATTTAACTTTTGTAGTCTTTCAGTGAACACAGATATAGTTTCGTTGTTATGTTTCTCTGTTTGTTACTGACTCTTTTTGAACTCTCTGTTTTGTGAATTGCAGTCGGGTTACGAACGTTTATGCTGCCTGCGGTGTATACAGCCAAGAGACCACAACTATGGAACAACATGTGTCTGTCGTGTTCCGAAGAACTTGCGTGAAGAGAAAGTGGTTGAATGCGTTCACTGCGGTTGTCAAGGATGTGCCAGTGGCGATTAAGTTCTACGGCTTTCTGCATAATCCCTGACGGTTTGCTACAATTCTATGTATGACTTGTTAAATCTGGATTCTGTGTACCCTATTAAAGGCTAAAAAACCCTGACTAAATAAACCAACTTGCAAAGCCTCTACCATAGCCTTTTTACACACATCAGTTTACTACTAACGCCGTGCTCAATTATTTAGCATGTTTAAGAAAAAAAATTAGCTTTAAAAAGTGAAACTGTAAAGACAAATACATGTTGTATGACATAAGATCATTTGGTTGTAGCATAAGATAATTAACCGTTGGTAAACAAAAGATAATACCATCATAACAAACCGTTGCACTTGTACAAGTCAAAGACCAGTATTTTCAGTGGCCTCGTTGGAAGAGTATCTCATCCAAACCAAATGCTTCGAGAAACCTCTTAATTCACTCATCCTCAAGCCAAGAAAGCTTATTCATGAAGAAACTCTCTACCTAAAACGTGTGAACCGGATAGGCAAAAGTTTCTTTTCTTTTTTTTTTTTTTTTTTTTTTTTTTTTTTTTTTTTTTATTATTACTTTGAAGAACAAAGGCTTTAGTTGGGTATCCCTTCGTCTCTGAACAAACTCTTCCCTTCTTCTCCCCTGACGCCGGCCTCACGCCGGTGGTCGGAAATTTCTTGCCAAAATGCCGAAAAAGAAGAGAAAGCCCCTCCGTGGGGCAATCCCGGGCTCCTCTAAATTTGCCCTGGTCCAAGCTAGAGCTGCCTCTCTCGCAAAAAGTAGCTCTGGGGGTAATGCAGATGCACATCCTCCTGGTCCATCCCCGTCAGTCTCATCTCTCCAGCCATCCACTCATCCCCCTCAGCCGCAAATCCTTTCGCCTGATCTCTTACTAGGGCCCCTCTCGGACTTAGCACCGCCCTCAGATCTGGGGAAAAATTCACTTGCTAAACTCTCCACTGTTGAAGGCCCCGCCTCCGGTGTTGAGATCTCAGCACCTCCCTCAAATATGGGGAACAATGCACTTGCCAAAATCTCCACTGTTGCAGGCCTCGCCTCCGGTGTTGAGATCTCAGCGCTCACGGAGGCAACTCAAATCCTGCCCCCCAACTCGTATGACCGATCGACTGTCTCACCCACTGACTCGGTCATCTCTACATCCCTGACACTGACCCGAGTTTCTGGAAAGCTGGATACAAAACCTACCGTACCTCAGGTAGCTTCCCCCTCATCAGTGCCTCTCATCCATCGAAACCAGGTTACGAAAAGTGGGTTGACTCGGTAAAGGGTCCTGGAAATAACCTCAAAAAAGATGATTCCTCCTTCACACTGCCCTCCGGTGAATTGTGTGTAAAGATCCCAAATGCAGTCATAGAGAGGAACAAGAAATCCTGGGAGTTTTTCATTATTGGCCAGTTTTATTCCGACCCCCCATCGCAGGGAACAATACACAACATCGTAAACGGTATATGGAGCAGACAATATCGTGATATTTCTGTATCCAAGTTGGAAGGAAACGCGTTTCTATTTCGCATTCCCAACTCCTCCTCCAGACACAGAGTCTTAAATCAACGTCTCTGGCAGATAGAGGGACAAACAATGTTCGTTGCAAAGTGGGAACCAGGGGTGATTCCGACAAAGCCTGAGCTCTCCTCCGCCCCAATTTGGATCGATCTGAGAAACGTCCCTTTCCAGTTCTTTCACGAAGAGGGCCTACAAAGCATCGCTAGCATGGTGGGTCACCCAAAGTGCCTCCACCAGTCCACTGCAAACAAAATAAATCTTGAAGTCGCAAAAGTCCTTACGATCATTGACCCTCGGAAGCCACTTCCAGAGGCTGTTAATGTTCAGTTTGAGTCTGGCCAAATAGCCAGGATCCTTGTCTCCAGTCCATGGATGCCTCCGGTCTGCTCGCACTGTAAGGACATTGGACACAGTCTAAGGCATTGTCGAACTGCTCCTATAACTTGCAGTCTCTGCTCCTCTACCACACACTCAAATGAGAGTTGTCCAAAACCAACAAGAAGAGATCCTAAAAAACGTCGCTCTCCGCGGAGAAGAAGATCAAGAACCCCAGGAATACCTCCCGAGAGTACCATTGTTCCCGGAAAAGGTAAAGGTATACTAGCGCAGGAATGGAAAGTTAAAGCCTGCCCGGAGAAAGCCCAATCTTCTCTTTCTGAAGGATGCAGCAAAACGGTAACTGAGGCCCCGTTGGACAGCACAAAACCGGAGTTCACTCACCTGTTGTCAGGGCAATCTAGCAACTCGGCCCCAGTATGTGTGGTATCTGAAACCACAGGCGGTTTGGGTCCTAGCCTTCACAACCTTTCTGATACCGACGTTGCTGAAGACTCCTCCGATATCCCTTCTACTAACACCGACGAGGAGAGATTCATTAGAGTGTTATCCAAAAGGAAACAGAAGATCCAACGAGGTAAGGGCCTCAAAAAAGCTCACTAAGTATGTGTACAAACATTTTTTGTTGGAACGTCAGGGGCTTTAATATAGCTAGTCACCGACGCGGTTTTAAGAAATGGTTCAAGGCCAATAGGCCTGTTTTTGGAGGCGTCATTGAGACGCATGTAAAGCAGCCTAAGGAGCTGAAATTTATTAACAACCTCCTCCCGGGGTGGTCTTTTGCGGAGAACTACAGCTTCTCTGAGTTAGGTAAGATTTGGGTGTTGTGGGATCCAAGTGTTCAAGTGACTTTGGTTTCTAAATCGCTTCAGATGGTCACATGTGAAGTTCTTCTGCCTGGGGTGCAGTCGTGGATTGTTGTTTCGATTGTTTACGCAGCAAATGAGGAAGGAAAGAGAAAGGAACTTTGGAAAGAGATTGTGGATTTGGGCTCCTCACCGTTGGTTTCAGATAGGCCCTGGATTATGTTGGGGGACTTTAATCAAATCCTTCACCCTCACGAACACTCCATGTACCTGTCCCCAAACGTAGATAGGAAAATCAGGGACTTCAGAAGCTGCCTCCTGGACGCAGAACTCTCCGACCTTGTTTTCAAAGGTAATTCCTTCACTTGGTGGAACAAGAGTAAGGACAGGCCGGTTGCAAAAAAATTAGATCGTATCCTAGTAAATGAGAGTTGGTGCAAAAAGTTTCCTGCATCGCTTGGTATCTTTGGGGAACCAGATTTCTCAGATCACGCATCTTGTGGGGTTATTCTAGATAAGGAGCAGATCAGAGCAAAGAGACCTTTTAAGTTCTACAATTTTCTCCTCAAACATGTGGACTTTCAGAATCTGATCAGGGATCAATGGTATTCTACTAATGTAGTGGATTCCGCTATGTTTCGGGTATCAAAGAAGTTGAAAGCCTTAAAGAAGCCATTAAAAGAGTTCAGCAAGCAAAACTATTCTGACTTGGAAAAGCGTACCCAGGAAGCACATGACACGCTAATATCATGTCAGAACCGCATGTTAGCTGATCCTTCTACCTCCAATGCGACGATGGAACTGGAAGCTCACCGAAATTGGCTTATTCAATCAGAGGCTGAGGAAAGTTTTTACCTCCAGAAGTCGAGAGTAACGTGGTTCGCAGAGGGTGATGGTAACACGAAATTTTTTCACAGAATGGCAGATCAAAGGAAGGCAATCAATACCATCCACAACATGACGGATGATAATGGTAACAGCTATGATTCCCAAGAGGAAATATTAGCACACTGTGCAGACTATTTCGAAAGGTTTCTGAATGAACCAGATGAGTCTCCTACTATTGAGCAAGAAGACATGAATCAGTTACTATCCTTCAGATGCTCTCAATTACAAATCGAGGATCTTGAAAAAGATTTCACTGACGAGGATATAAAAGAAGCATTCTTATCCCTACCTTGCAATAAAGCATGTGGCCCTGATGGTTATCCGGTAGAGTTCTTCAAGGCATCCTGGAGTGTCATAGGGGCAGAGGTCTCTGAAGCCATTAAGGAGTTTTTCACCTCTGGCTTCTTATTAAAACAATGGAATGCCACCACACTAACTCTCATCCCAAAAAAGGTAAACGCGACAAATGCTGCAGACTTCAGACCAATCTCATGTTTAAATACGCTCTATAAAGTCATAGCAAAGCTGCTGACGAATAGGCTCCAGAGACTCCTGTAAAGTTTCATCTCCTCCTCTCAGTCTGCGTTTCTCCCTGGAAGATCTCTTGCTGAAAATGTCCTGCTACCCACGGAAATGGTTCATGGCTATAATAGAAGAATCATTTCAAAAAGAGGAATGCTAAAAGTTGACCTGAGGAAAGCTTTCGATTCAGTGCATTGGGATTTCATCATAGCGGCTTTAAGAGCGATCCATGCCCCTGAACGCTTCATAAACTGGATTCACAACTGTATTACCACGCCCTCTTTCACTGTCTCGGTAAATGGTTGTAACGGAGGTTTCTTCTCAAGTGCAAAGGGGTTAAGACAAGGCGATCCCTTATCTCCCTACCTATTCGTACTGGTCATCGAAGTGTTCTCAAACCTCCTTAAATCAAGATTTGATGCTGGTTACATCCTCTATCATCCAAAAGCGGCGGATCTCAACATCTCTCATTTAATGTTTGCCGACGATGTCATGATTTTCTTTGATGGGGGTTCTTCATCCCTTCATGGTATTGTTGAAACCCTAGAGGACTTTGCTTCCTGGTCAGGGTTGAAGATAAACAAAGACAAAAGCCAATTATTTCATGCGGGGTTGAACACCATCGAGTGTAACCAAATAGCAACGTATGGATTCCCTCTTGGTAACCTCCCCATCAGATATTTAGGTCTTCCTCTCATGAACAGGAAACTGAGAATTTCGGAATATGAGCCTCTCCTTGAGAAACTCTCAAGTAGATTTCGCTCTTGGGTAACCAAGTCTTTATCGTTTGCTGGCAGACTGCAGTTGATTGCCTCAGTCATTTATGGGTCGATAAATTTCTGGATGTCTACTTTCCTCCTTCCAAAGGGCTGCATCAAAAGGATGGAAAACCTTTGCTCAAAGTTTCTCTGGTCTGGTAATATAGATGAAAGAAAAGGGGCAAAAGTAGCCTGGGAATCGGTTTGCTTACCAAAAGATGAGGGGGGTCTTGGGCTTAAAAGACTGGCAGACTGGAATAAAACCCTCCTTTTGAGACTAATCTGGCTTCTTTTTGATCATACTAACTCCCTATGGGCTGCATGGCATCACCATCATTACCTGCGGAACATCTCTTTCTGGCATGTCCATAGCCATTCCGGTGACTCCTGGACCTGGAAAACTCTTCTTCATCTAAGGCCGCTGGCAAGAAAAATCATAAGATGCAGGGTGTCAAACGGATATAGAGCCTCCTTCTGGTTCGATAATTGGACTTCTCTTGGTCCCTTAATCGACTGCCTGGGGGATTATGGTTCGAGGAGCTTACGTATTCCGCTAACTGCAAAAGTTGTTGATGCTACTGATGAGAATGGTTGGAAACTGCCGTTGTCAAGATCAGTTCAGGCGGCTTTTATTCATGATCACTTAAGATCACTTCCTCTCCCTACCACGGACCCGGTTCAGGACGAATACCTCTGGTGCGTGGATGATTCAAATTGTCATGGTTTCTCTGTCGCCAGAACTTGGGAGGTGCTAAGGCAGAGAGAGACTAAAAAAGATTGGGCAAGTGTTGTCTGGTTCAAAGGGGCAATACCGAGATATGCGTTTAATATGTGGGTCAGTCAGCTTAATAGATTGCCCACAAGACAGAGGTTGATGTCATGGGGTTTGATCCAAACCGATACTTGTTGCCTCTGCTCTTTCGCTTCCGAGTCTCGAGATCATCTACTCTTGGTGTGTGATTACTCTGCTCAGGTATGGAAATTGGTTTTTAACAGGTTAAGTCCTCGTCAACGTTTATTTTGCTCCTGGGCGGAGCTTCTCTCCTGGACATGATCCTTCTCTCCGTCCGGCCCATCGCTGCTAAGGAAGCTCTCTGCTCAGGTGGTCATTTACAATTTATGGAGGCATCGGAACAACATCCTGCACAACCAACTCAGGCTGCCTCCACAGCAAATCTTCAAGTTTGTGGATCGCGAGATCAAGAACATTATCAGCTCACGTGGAGCCAGGAAGCATTGGCACCAGCTCTTATCACTTTGGATCCATTAAACTTCACCCTCTTTTTTATCTAACCATATTATTGTAACCTTGTTTTTAATTTTTTTTGCCAAGGTTACTTTTTCATTAGGTGTTTTATGTATTGTAAACCCTCTTTTCATTTTTATAATGATATTTACATGCTTAGCAAAAAAAAAAAGTTTTTTTTTTTTTTTGTTTTTTTTATTGGCAAAAGTTACTTAAGTCTAAAAAAATATAGAATATATATAATAGATGACTATATTTTTTAGAATAATTCATAAAATGACTATGAGCCATGTTCTTATGTTTCCTATGCCATCTAAAATTACTTTGCTCTCCTCCAGTATCTTTTATTTTTATTTTCTCTTTCTTCTTTCCTCTGTGTTCACCATCTTCTCCATCTTCATGTCTCTATTGGCGACAATCACCATCACCACCATCACTAAACCCTATACTTTTATTGTATGTTACTGGATCTCCTTTTTATTTCTTACACTACCCCCTTCAATATATCTATTTACCATTAGATCTCATTTTCCAATTTTCCACTCTTCCGCTGTTCATCTCTCCTTCTATATCTAAATTTCTTCCTTTTGGTTTGGCTTTATCGGTGCTTGCCCCCATCACCCCCTCCCCTCTAGTCTGATATCTCTGCAACGCGGCATGACATATGAGATTAAGAAAAAATCATACTATTTATATTTACTTCAAGTGATTATACTATTTTATTAATATCACATGTTATTTACAAGAATAATTCATGTAATTTTAAGCCGATGCATGTTTTTTCATTCTTGCAAATATATGACATGCTATTTATATTTACTTCAAGTGATTATACTAATTATTAATATCACATGCTATTTATAAGAAAAATTCATGTAATTTTAAGCTGTTGCATGTTTTTTTTCTTACCGTAGATTTTTCAAATAAATATATTATTTTATAAAAGCTATTATTCAAGAGGTTAGTTAAGTCTTTATCCTCCCTCTACCCCACCTGAAAAACGTTATTTACTAACTATTTCTGCCAAAACATTATTCTCTCTATTTTTTCTTTTACCATGGTTACCTACCAAAGTTGCTCAAAAATAAAAGGAAAGAGGAAAAGTTACTTTAGTCAAACAAGTTACATCGTGATTTCTCCACGTATCTAAAATGTAAGGTTAAAGTCTGCTTTAAAAAAAAAAAATAATAAAAAAAAAAAAAACGCGAGGCGGAGTAGAGAGAGTTGTAACCCTAAAAATCCCACAAAGTCTCTCATCCGCAAGGAGTTCTCCGACGAAACTATATGAGAGCTATCTACAATACACAGCTGATACTTCACGCTGGTAAAGATCTTTCTCTCTATATATCTTTTGATTGCAATTGTTACTACCTATGTTGATACCGCATCTAATTTATTTGTTGTCTCTGTTTGTGAAACAACTCGCAGGTCGTAAAACATGTGTGTTTTGGGATTTAGAGGATTACCCGATCCCAGATGGTGTTGATCCTGCTTCGTTTTATCTGAATATCAAAGAAGCTATCAAGAAGCAGGGTTGTCATGAAGAGGTGTCAATCCAGGCTTACGTTCCGGATGATGATGAATTGCGACGTAAATATGAGGATGCTGGCTTCATCATCAAATCCGATCCCCATGGTGAATCTTCACTGCCTTTAACCCTTTTTTTTTAATCTCCTCTTACACATATATGTAATCTAGAAACTTTTTTTTTGTTCTCCAGATGGTAAAGATGCGAGAATTTGTACCATGTTTCTGGAATTGATGTTGTGGGCATTTGAAAATCCTAAACTGACAAATATAATTGTTCTGGCAAAAAACATCGGTGACGACATGGGTTATCGTCTCGGAGGTTTGTATGGCAGTGGTCATCGTATTCTCTTATCTCAATCTGATCCAGAATGGTTTTTGACTAGCCTATTCGATGGCCCTAGCCCCTAGCGGAACCTCACAACGTCTTGACAATAAGAAACAGAAGATGTTCTCATGAGGACATGCATCATCGTTTCAACAACAATCACAGTGGAGGATGCATGCTGCTTGCGTAAGGTCCTCTGTGCCGTATGATACGGCCCGTATCCAGTTTCTTCCTCATGACTTAAGATTGTATATGCGTCTGCTTTTTGTAAAATTTATAATATGCACATTCCATCAAAAACTAACCAAAGAAGATGATTATTTTCACATCAATTTCCAACATATTTAATACTCCCTCTGGTTTTTTTTACTTGTTGTTCTAGAGGTTTGCAGACAAATTAAGAAAATAGATTAATGTTCTATTATACCCCTTATTTAATACATTCTCTAATTTTTTCATTGGTCAAAGCATTAAAATAGTTGGGATAAAATTGATATTTTTACAAAACATATGCATTGGAAATCTAAAATGACAAGTATTGAAAAACAAAAATTTTACTCTAGAATGACAACTAAAAAAATCAGAGGGAGTATTTGTTTAAACTGGCGGCAGCTGGTGACTGAACATTTAGATATATCATCATCAACTTGTCGAATGCATTTACCCTTTCATATTAGGAGGTGAAGATGGGCTTTGAGTGAACATTAATACTACAAAACAAGGATAGAGTTTCAAGACACCAGAAGAAGTAACTAGGCATCATCATATATAATACAGTACTACGTACACGCAATATTTTACCCACCCATTGTTACAGACAAAATATATTCTAGTACAGTATTATTATTATACTCGGATCATATAAAATAAAGCAGCATTCACTGGGATCAGATCACTAGGAGTAGACTCTGAGCATCCCGCTTTTTTCCTCTTCAATTATGCTTAGGTTTATGAGTATCTCAGGCTTTGCTAAGACAACACAGCAATCTCTGTCTTCCAAAACTTTACGAAAACGGGAGAACAAGTGGTTTTGCTCGATGCTTTCGTGGTTTTTTGAGAGTATGAGCACATTTGAACTTTCCGATAACCAGAAAAGAAGGTCCACCATAATCATTTCCAGTCTCTTCTTTTGAACCACTGAAAGAATCAATAGTATACTCTAATAATCAATAGAGAGATTGATAGATTCCAAAAATAAAAATAAAAATAAAAAGAGAAAGAGAGGGGTTCTTCTTCACCTTCGGTTTGCGGGAAGACTTTAAATCCGGTGCCCATATATTCGTCCCACATTTCATCCGACCATGTATTAACCCAAGCCCAGACCTCCGTCCTACGATAACCCGAGTCAAACAATGCTTTTAGGATTTTCCGATAGATCAACTCAAGAGAGAGACCATCAGGGATGGTGTAATCCTCCATGTCCAATATCACACATGTTTTACGCCCTGCGAGGTTTTAACAATACGGTAAAATCGAATCAAACCAGATCGTCGACAAAAAAGTATATACATATGACAGAATATAGATAATAGATGAAACAAAGTTTTCGAGCAAGGGATAGAGATCTTACCTCGGGTTTTTCTGGTTGCCAATGGGAACAATCCGGACATGGCTTCCGTCGAGTTATCAAGTTTTTAAGATGAATACTAGCTTATTTTCTTGAGAAACGCTCAGTTTTTATGGCGGTATGATGAGAGACTTTGTGAAATTAGGGTTTATATCATTCATTGGTGAACAAGTTGGAACAAACAATAAAAATTGTTTTAAAAAAAAATTCAAATAGTATTTATTATAGTAAGATTTTTGTGTTTAATGTATAAAAATTCATTTATTACAATATATTATAAGGGGAAAATATATTTTTGATAAGGAAATTTCATGTAAATTAATCTTATGACTTTACTAAAAAAATTATATTGATAGTGAAATAAATTTAAGAGATCTTATATTTTTTTTTTAAACTATGAACTGGTGATGACTAAGCTAATTATATATTATTAAATAAGATCTGAAAAGCAAAAATAATAATAATAATAATAACTAAAAGTCCAACATAAAACGATAAAATAGAAAACTAAAGACATTGTTGAACGAAAAAAAAAACAAATTAAAGAATTTTTTTTCTCCAAATGACAAGGATATATACATAATCACGCTATTTCTGATCTTCTTCTTGTCATTGTTCATGTTTATGTCAGATCCTCTGCTTCCACTAGTGCTGATGTTTTTGAAGCTCTGCTTTCCAATTGATTGGTTTATCAAAGGATTACCAGTTTAATTATTATATCTATCATTGTAATAATTTTTTCTTAAAAGATTCATTGATTGTCAAAGATTAACTGATGATTAACTGGTTGAATCTATATAATAATAGCAATTTGAATAAATGCGAACAACAGTCGCATCTTTTTCTTTTCATCGTGATTTTTTATTAAAAAAATTCAATTGTATCTTTTCATCGTGACTTTTCATTAAAAAATATTATTTAATTATTCTTTTGACAAAAAAATTATATGGTTGCGTCACTTTATAAAGTTGTATTTGTTGAATGTAGAGTTGTGTCTTTTACAAACAGTTGAGATTTTTGTATTCTTTATTAGCAATATGAATAAATGTATTGTTGCTTCTTTTCTAAAAATTGTAAATGTATGTTAACTATAAAGTTGTGTCTCTTATGAACAGTTGTATTTTTTTCGAACAGTTGTGTCTATTTAAATATTCACATCTTTTCATCGTGACTTTTCATTAAAAAAAATTCAGTTGCATTTTTTCATCGTGACTTTTCATTAAAATATTATTTAATTATTTTTTGACAAAAAATTTATATGGTTGCGTCTATTTATAAAGTTGCATTTGTTGAATGTATAGTTGTGTCTTTTACAAACAGTTGAGATTATTGAATTTAATATTAGAAATATGAATAAATGCAAAGAACAATTGCGTCTTTTCATCATGACTTTTTATTCAAAAAATTGTGATTTTTCATTAGAAAAATTCAGTTGCATCTTTTCATCGTGACTTTTCATTTAAAATATTATTTAATTAATCTTTTGACAAAAAAATTATATGGTTGCATCTCTTTAGAAAGTTGCATTTATTGAACATAGAGTTGTGTCTCTTACAAATAAATGCAAAGAACAGTTGCGTCTTTTCATCATGACTTTTTATTTAAAAAATTATTTATATGGTTGCGTCTCTTTAGAAAGTTGCATCAGTTGAATGTAGAGTTGTGTCTTTTACAAACAGTTGTGTTTTTACGAACAATTGTATATATTCAAATGTTCACATCTTCAGCAATTTTGTCTATTCAAATATTCATATCTTTAGTTATCTATATAATTTGTTCTTATTTTGTAAGAATTTCCAACTTTCCTTTTAGTTCAAATGTACACGTCTTTAGGCTTATATATATTTGTTCTTCTTTTGGGAAATTTTTAAACTTTCTTTTTAACATATGATAATAGCAAGCTGAATAAATGTGAAAAACAATTTTGTCTTTTCATTATGACTTTCATAAAAAATTAATTTTTATCTTTTTTGACTAAAAAATTATATTGTTGCTTCTTTTTAAAAAATTGTAAATGTATGTTAACTGTAAAGTTGTGTCTCTTACGAACAGTTGTAATTTTTTCGAACAGTTGTGTCTATTCAAATGTTCACATCTTTAAGTAAGTATAATTCTTCATAAATTATCTTTATTTATTAAAACATATTAAAAGAAATTATCCGAACGGTTTAATTGAAGCATTGAAACATTTGGTAAATTTAATATTTAAGATCACATCACTCGGAGAAACTCTGCTTTCATTTATTAATCATGTAAGTGCAATCCTATTTATGTGTAAGTTACTTAGAAAAAAATGTTTTCATTCAATTATATTAATATTTCAATTGTTCCAAAATATTAATAATCAACCATTTGCAAGTGTTTTTCAAAATTACTAAATATATATTATTATCAGAATGATTTTTTTGTAAGGATTATTGATTTAACTAAAGGTTTATGGATTTTTCTTAAAAATAAAGTTTTAAAATTTTAATGAAGTCATTTAGATTATAAATCTGTTTGTATTTTTTCACTCATAATTGTTTTTACCTTTACAAAATACTAGATAAATAACCAACATCTTGTACGGAGAAAAATAAGTAGTAAGTACATTTAATATTGGATTATCAATCTATATAATCTATTAGAATTGTCAAAATATTTAGGGGCATTCTCAAAAATGCCCCTTTTTCCATATCTCTTTTTAAAAATACCCCTTCATGTTGACCATTTTTAAAACTACCCCTCTTTATATACAAAATGACTAAATTACCCTTTTTTGAGTGACAGCAAGAATGTACAGTCATCAAAATCGAAAATATTTTCCCGCCAAAAAAATTTCCCGCAAAAATTTTTTTTCCCACCAAAATCGAAAATTTTTCCCGAAAAAATTATTTTTTCCCGCCAAAAAAAAAAAATTTTCCGCCAAAATCGAAAAATTTTCCCGCCAAAAATATTGAAATTTATACCTTTTAAAAACCTTTTAAATGCTTTTAAAAACCTTTTAAAGCATTTACAAGCTTTTTAAAAGCATTTACAAGGTGTTTAAAAACCTTTTAAAACCCTTTTAAAAATCTTATAAAAATTTTTACAAGGTTTTTAAAAACATTGTAAAAGCGTTTAGAAGGTGTTTAAAAACCTTTTAAAAATCCTTTTAAAACCATTTGAAAACCTTTTAAAAACCTTTTAAAAACCTTTTAAAACCTTTTAAAAACCTTTTAAAAACCTTTTAAAAATCTTGTAAAAGCGTTTACAAGTTGTTTAAAAAACATTTTAAAACTCTTTAAAAAATCTTGTAAAGGCCTTTACAAGGTGTTTATAAGGCTTTTATAAGGTAGAAACCTTATAAAACCTTTTAAAAACCTTGTAAATTTTTTGGGGAAAATTTTTTTTCGAAATTTTTTATCAAAATTTTTTGACAAAAAAATTTTGGCGGGAAAATTTTTTCGAAAAATTTTGGCGGGAAAATATGTCGGAAATTTTTTGGCGGGAAAATTTTGTTTTTCTTTTTATTGAATAAAATAATTTTCATCTAAGGGTAAAATGGTCATTAAAAATTAAAAGAGGGCATAAATAAAAATGGCCAGAAAAGAGGGTATTTTTGAAAAGGGGTATATCAAAAGGGGCATTTTTAACAAATTCTCAAATATTTAATGACTTTAGACTTTTTTCTATATCATATGTTTTGTCTACAAAACGATAGTTGTTTGTATTATATATTCATCTACAATTCCACCTCTATGAATATAAATATATTCATTTTTATTAATGTATATTATAAGTGAATTATAAGTAAAATGTGTGATAATATTTGTTGATTTATATTTAAATTTGAGATTGATTGGAAACTTCTTATTCTTAACACTGATTCTTTAATAATTTTAAAAACCAGCGACTAAATATAGTGAGAGAGATGAAGATAATCGATACTTGTGTCGCTTAAATACATCGCCAAAAAAATCAGCGACAGAAACACGGGGCACTGATTCACAGAAGGTGTCGCTGAGACTCACGAACGAACAAGGCTTATGTCTAAAAGAAATAAGGTTATTAATTTAATAAATTTTGATTTATTGATTTCAGAAATATAAATATGTAAACCTATTCATTAATATAAATATGTAAGCATATTCATTTATAAGAATATATTTGAGTTATGTGAAACATTTTAAATAATTAATTTAATTGAATTTAAATATTTAATTTGAACGAATTAACATTGTGTCATTTTATGAGTGGTCTCAATTAATTTTTAATATCTTTTCAACTTTTTATAAGATTATTTTGGAAATTTAGAGTGTTTTCATACAATGTATTCATGTATTTAACAATTAAAACAAAAAAAAGAAAGATATTTATTCTGAAAAATCTAAGAAAAAAAACATTAGAGTTCAAAATTACCAAATAAATAATTTTACATTTATTTCAAATTAACACTCTATATGGTGATGTCATATGTAAACATATAAGCATTTATAGATATAAATATGTTTAACTATATAACTATGTGGGAATAAATATAAGAATCTACTTATCTTCAAATATATAATTGTAGGCAACAAATAATTATATAATATTAAAATAGAAAGCATAATTAAATAAGGGTGAATTACTCAAATGTTACTCATTTTAGGTAATATTACCAGAATCTACAAAAAACTTTTTTATTACTAGAATGTTTCGGGTATTTTCAAAATACCCAGCGTGCCCCTGTTTTATGTTACCGGAAAAAACGTTATTACAAAAATGCCATTGCCACGTCAGACGCCACGTCAGAAATCGCTGACGTGTACCATAACTCAGCCGTAACGCGAGACAGAGTATGTTGCGGCTGAGTTATTGGTATGTTGCGGCTGAGTTATCGGAAAAAATATTTGAGTAAGATCGGACGGCTGACTTATGAAAATCTGGCTGAGTTATCTTCATAAGTCAGCTAAGCGTTATGACTGACTTATTAAATTTGGCTGAGTTATCAGCTGTAGTAATGGCTGAGTTGTCAACTGATGGTTGAGTTGTCAAGATTTTGGCTGAGTTATCGCTACGACACGGTTGAGTTGTCAAAATTTTGACTGAGTTATCACAACGACACGGCTGAGTTGCCATTTTCCGACTGGCTGAGTTATGAAAAACGGCTGACTTATGAGATGTAGTTACGGCTGAGTTATGGTAAAAAAACAATAACTCAGCCGTCATAGGCTGACTTATCGACAAGTCAGCCGTTTTACGGCTGACTTATTGACAAAAGATTAATTACTAGAATGTTTTTTTAGTTACGGCTGACTTATCAAACGATACGGCTGAGTTACATATTTTCAGTTCATGAAGCGGCTGAGTTTGGCAGCAATTTTTTTTGCTTTTTAATTACTGTAATGTTTTTCGTGTTGTGGCTGAGTTTTAGTTAGGCTGAGTTATGGTATTGTTTCATGGCTGATTTGCCACGTCGGATGCAGCATCCATGTCAGCATTCCATGTCATCATCTTTTCTCCGGAAATACGAAACGTCGTTCGATTCTGGTTCTTCAACTGGTTAATAAGTGAACTATTTACCTTCTTATTCACCTTGTTCTTCTACTTCTTCTTCACTTTCTTCTTCACACCTTGTTCTTCTACTTTTGTTCTTCTCCACCTTGTTCTTCATTATATTTCATGGATCCAGTACCGGTACTAGTTGTGTCCGGTAATTGGATAAAGACACAGAGATATGTATTTAACTCCGACGAGAGAGGGTGTATAGTTGTGCAGATAGATGGAGGCACAACATACGACAAGCTTGTTAAGCTTGTTCTTGAAGACTACGGATTGGACTCGTTTAGACATGAGCTAAAGCTGAGCTACATGTTCTCGAACAAGGCAATGAAACATATGGCACATGATACTCCACCAGTTTTTGTCTCCAATGATCGACAGTTGCAATGTTTTTTGGGTCTATGGAAAACCGATCAGCTACGTCTCTGTGTAGAGTTTTCGGCGAAAGAGTCTATAGAAACTAGTGGAGCTAGAGGAAGTATGATTCGGCGAAGCAGAGACTCTAAAGCAGCATCTACATACGAAGTGTGTGGTGGGGGATTTGAAGGCACTTGTTTTGATTATGGTAAGATCGTTGACAAAGAAAACGAAGAAGAAGCTGTCGAAGTAGCATCTGACGAAGAAGAAGACGATGAATTTTCAACCCGATTTGATGTTTTCGACGACTCCGATGGTGAGTCGTCTGATGACGAGAAGTTTTCTGTATTGGGCGAGCCTCAGAGTACAGTGGAAGACCCACCTACTCCGCCTCCTCAGAAGAAAGCTCATAGAGATGATAACTTTGCCGGATCGAAGATGAATCCGGAGGCTATTAGGTTGGAGGTGTCAACGCTAAAAATTGCTGTAGGACAACGATACAGTAGCAAAAAGCAGTTCAGGAATCACGTGAAACTTATTTCGGTTAGGGATGGATTTGATTTTAATGTACCAGTCTCAAATCCGAGACAAGTGGTTTTTAGGTGTTGGGTTGAAGGATGTCTTTGGAGAGTTCGTGCATCTGTACAAGGGGATGACCCGGATTTTCATGTTCGTGTATACGATTCGGAACACACATGTTCTGTGACGGAACGTTCTACTAGATGCCGTCAATCAACAGCTGATGTACTGGCAGGTCTTTACAGGGACTATCTTGGTGATCTTGGTCCGGATGTTAAACCTAAAAGTGTCGGAGTCATTTTCAATAAGCAATTTAGTCTAAAGGTAATTACTATGTTTCGACTGACTTATTGATAATAATGGTTGAGTTATAGGTATGTATAGGCTGAGTTATTTACATTTTACGGCTCATTTATTGATTATTTAAGGCTGACTTATTCGAATGTATCGGCTGCGTTATTTATATATTATGGCTGATTTATTAATTTGTTGGTGTCGACAGATGGGTTATTGGAAGGCATATCGAACGCTGCTGAATGCAAGGCATATCCATCAGGGAACTCCTGAGGAAAGTTTTAGCGAGTTGCCTTCTTACATATTCAAGTTAAAAAGGGAAAATCCGGGTACAGTCACGCGTCTTCAAATAGGTGATGAAGATAGATTCAAATATGTTTTTATTGCTTTTGGTGCGAGTATTGCTGGGTTTGCTTTCATGCGCAAAGTTGTTGTTGTCGACGGAACGTTTCTCCATGGTAGTTACAAAGGGACACTTCTAACAGCCCTAGCTCAGGATGGTAACTTTCAAATTTTCCCATTAGCTTTCGCTGTTGTTGACACTGAAAATGATGAGTCTTGGCGTTGGTTCTTTACACAACTCAAAGTTGCCATTCCAGACGAAAAGGATCTTGCGATAATCTCCGACAGACATCAGTCAATAGGGAAAGCGATTCGTCAAGTGTATCCGTTGGCTTCACGTGGAATTTGCACTTACCATTTGTATAAGAACATATTGGTGAAGTTCAAAGGAAAACATTTGTTCCCTCTGGTGAAAAAAGCGGCAAAGTGTTTTAGGCTAACTGATTTTAATGAGGCTTTCAATGAGATTGAAGCACGTCATCCCGAACTACATGGATACCTCCAACGAGCTGGTGTCCGAATGTGGGCGCGTGTTCATTTCCGGGTGAAAGGTACAATTTAATGACAACGAATATTGCAGAATCAATGAACCATGCACTGTCAAATGCTAGAAGTCTTCCCATAGTTCAACTTCTAGAATCGATACGGGATATGATGACCAGATGGTTTTCTGAACGGAGAGATGATGCGAAATCGCAGCAAACAACGCTCACTCGAGGTGTTGAGAAACTATTACAGGTAATTTTACATAAGTCAGTCGTCAATGTTGATAACTCAGCCGTAACAGTTACCATATCGCTGCCGTAATTGTTTCCTTATCTCAGCCATTACCATTATAGTTTCCATAACTCAGCCATTGCTTTCATAACTCAGTCTAAAGCGTTTTTGTTTTTTGTTCTACTCCCTTGTAGGACCGTGTCACCGGAGCAAGACTTATGGAGGTACAAACGATTGATGCTGTACGTGTTGAAGTGAAATATGGATCATCTTTGCATGTTGTAAATTTAGAAATAAAAAGTTGCACATGCCGTCGTTTCGACCACGAGAAAATACCATGCATCCATGCAATCGCAGCTGCAGAGCATATGGATGTGTCTCGTATATCCATGTGCGATACGAAATTTAGGAGTGTCGATTTGGTTAACGGATGGGCTGGTTCAATCATGCCTCCAGATGAATCATTCCCTGCTCCTGAAGTTGTGGATAATCAGAAGTGCTTGCCTCCGATTGTTGTGAACCAGCCAGGAAGACCAAAGAAGCGTAGGATTAAATCATCTTTGGAAGTTGCCACTGAAAATAAACGCCCTAGGAAGCAACACGCATGTTCGCGATGTAAGCAAGTTGGGCACAATGCGAAAACTTGTGCTCTATAGTTACTCATCTGTCAAAGTATTATTACTTTATTTTGTGGTATTACTCATCTTTCAAGTAGTATAACTCAGCCATAACACACTATAACTCAGCCATCACATGAATCGAGCTATATTTCGTCCTGTATCATGATAACTCAGTCGTAATAAACTATAACTCAGCCATATAATCAGTCGTATATAAATCAGTCGTTTGTTTTCATATTGTTTCTTTGATAACTCAGTCATGACATGAATCGACTATATATTTCGTTTTCCCGTAAAAGCTATAACTCAGCCGTAAATTTTATAACTCATCCATGACATTAAACTTCGCTAAAATCGTTTTGATTAGTTTCCATTACACTTCATCCAAACAACAACAAAAAATATATATAATAACAACGACTAAACGGTCGGGGGAGCCCGATCGAAAAGTTTCGCCACCAACCCTCTAGCGTTCTGGACGGTCCTGCAATCGCAGAACGGGAGCTGGGCCAGATATGTCAGTCTCCAATGGTTCCTCCACTGCGAGTTCGTTCACCGCAATTCGACAGAAATCTCGTACCCGTTGTAAGGCCTCTAGCCTTTCGATTGGCAATCCAGAGCCTCTGGACATCATGTCCTCTATAAAGGCACATGGGCCTTCAAGAAGATGGCGCTCGCGGAAGGCTTCACCCGACGACTCCAGGAAATTAACATATCGGATTAACCTAGCCAAGCAAGCTCGATAGGCCCAGACATCCGTCACGAACGGGAAGGCGGTTTCCCTCAGGGGTTCGCGATCGCCTTTCGGGAGATCGGGTACATCCATCTGATCGACGAGTTCTTTGCACGCCTTGTGCTCATCAAGTAGACGGACCATTCGCCAGTGTGCCAAGAAGTAACCTTCGACGATAAGGTCTTCCAGGACTAGAATGGTTCCCTCTAAACGGTAAAAACGATGGAGCTGGTCAAGTTTCAGCCGAAGCGCCCGAATATACGCGCCCATCCTCTTTCGCCGAGCTCGGTACTCTCGGAGTTCTAGCTGAAGGGGAGACACACCGGGTTCGACAGTATTTGAGTTCGGAGCGACCTCACGAGATCGGGACGTCTCTCCTACCTCCTGTGGAATGGGATTTTCCGGCTCCCGATTGCCGGATGCGGCGGCTATCCTTTCCCGGGCCTGTCTCAGCAATGCGGATCGAGTTCTTGCTGGCATCCTTCTATTTCTTACGCTGGTGGAAGTTAGAATGATTTATTCCCCCAACCTTCATCCCTATTTATATAGAGTCATGGGATGTAACCGCCGCTGAGTCCACCAATCAGACTGCAGCGAAAATTCCGCTGTGTCGCGAGAATAACTATAAAAGACCGTGCAACACATTTAATGAAATGCGTCTTTCGTTTTCCCGTAAAGCTATAACTCAGCCGTTAAGCAATATTTTGGCAAGTTAACCTAATAATTACAAAAACATTTCTTTTAATAACTCAGCCATATAGATCAGTCGTTTGTTTTCATATTGTCTTTTTCGATAACTCAGTAATAACTCACTATAACTCAACCATAACATGAATCGACTATATCTTTCGTTTTCCCGTAAAGCTATAACTCAGCCGTTAAGCAATATTTTGGCAAGTTAACCTAATAATAGACGCGACCTTTCTTTTGATAACTCAGCCATATAGATTGTTCATTTTGATAACTCATCCGTTATTCACTATAACTCAGCCGTCACATGAATCGACGTGACCTTTCGTGTTCCCGTAAAACTATAACTCAGCCAATACATGAGAGTAGACTCTAAAATGTGGAAGCATGAAAGGTGGATACATAGAATTAGCCGAAGAAAAAAAGGGACGTTTAATACATGAAAAAGGGACGTTTAAAATAAACAGAAATTAGAGTCACGAATTGATAAGGTAAAACTAAAAATCACTGCTGGAAACCCTAAAGGATCTCCGAGACTTTGAGGGACAACCACAGAAGGTAACAGTTTTCGCACATGATTTCATAGTCTCCATAGCGGAGAGAATGGAAACCATAATACAAACAACACATCACAGCACAAACGGGTTTAGGGAGTGACGGGCTGTCAGGATAGCGAAGGGAGGCTGAGTATGAGTTTTTCCGGGCCGTCTTATAACGAGATAAATCATCCAGAAAATAATTACCGGTTACAATGGCATCCGATGACTTCAGAGGATAATGATTTGCATCAAACAGCTGGAGGTAATGGACGGCCATATCCTCATTCCCTTGACAAATACTTAGTACCCCACATGCTAAGGTGGCATAAGCATCGGCCGGTACAATACGACTGAGAATATCAATCCCACGCTGGATATCTCTATCCTCAGCCACAACCCGTAGCCCTTCGTAGTAAATGGCAATGGGGTTGCCGGCCTCAAAGCATTTGACGAAGAAAGGCCTGTTCCGCCCTTCATTTTGGAGGCCACCATCAGGGGCATTGGATGTGTTGATTTCTGATGAGGGATCAGTACAAAGGCGATATATAGCAGCTGTCTTTAGAACTTCTTTACTGTATACTGCCTTTTTCCCCTACGACAAGCCCTTAAAATAGAACCAAGTGCGGTCCATCCACCATATTCTGCAGCATTTTGTGCAACAAGGGAAACGATTTTGATGAAAACGTCGTCGGGGAGATCCGGTATCTTGGGTGCTAGCGCGGACATAGTGTTGTAAAAAATAATTTTATTCTAGTTTGTAGTTGAGAGGTAATAGACTAAAAACGGGAATATTATAACTCAGACACTTGGTTCTATTTGTAGTTGAGAGGTAATAAATAGACTAATGATTTTAGGGTTAAAACTATAAGTTAAAACTATAACTCAGCCATAAAATGAATGGACGTGACCTTTCGCTTTCCCGTAAAACTATAACTCAGCCGTTAAGTAATATTTTGGCGGGAAACTAAACAATAAAATTATTGCAAGTTAACCTAATTTATTGGTAAGCAATATTTTGGCGGGAAACCATAAGTTATTCCTGTAATAGACGCATCGACGAGACCTTTACAGATTATTCCAACTGATAATTCAGCCATTACTAACTAGAACTCAGTCAATACATGGATCGATGAGAATTATGGCTGAGTTATCATTAGAAACGAAGGTCATTTCTTCAAATTGTTTATAATGATAACTCAGTCATCATTCTCTATAACTCAGCCATCACATGACCTGTAACTCAGCCGTATAGATTGTTCCTATAACTCAGTCATAACTCACTATAACTCGGCCGTTAAGCAATATTTTGGCAAGTTAACCTAATAATAGACGCGACCTTTCTTTTGATAACTCAGCCATATAGATTGTTCATTTTGGTAACACATCCGTTATTCACTATAACTCAGCCGTCACATGAATCGACGTGACCTTTCGTGTTCCCGTAAAACAAGTTACTTTAGTCAAACAAGTTACATCGTGATTTCTCCACGTATCTAAAATGTAAGGTTAAAGTCTGCTTTAAAAAAAAAAATAATAAAAAAAAAAAAAAAGACGCGAGGCGGAGTAGAGAGAGTTGTAACCCTAAAAATCCCACAAAGTCTCTCATCCGCAAGGAGTTCTCCGACGAAACTATATGAGAGCTATCTACAATACACAGCTGATACTTCACGCTGGTAAAGATCTTTCTCTCTATATATCTTTTGATTGCAATTGTTACTACCTATGTTGATACCGCATCTAATTTATTTGTTGTCTCTGTTTGTGAAACAACTCGCAGGTCGTAAAACATGTGTGTTTTGGGATTTAGAGGATTACCCGATCCCAGATGGTGTTGATCCTGCTTCGTTTTATCTGAATATCAAAGAAGCTATCAAGAAGCAGGGTTGTCATGAAGAGGTGTCAATCCAGGCTTACGTTCCGGATGATGATGAATTGCGACGTAAATATGAGGATGCTGGCTTCATCATCAAATCCGATCCCCATGGTGAATCTTCACTGCCTTTAACCCTTTTTTTTTTAATCTCCTCTTACACATATATGTAATCTAGAAACTTTTTTTTTTTTGTTCTCCAGATGGTAAAGATGCGAGAATTTGTACCATGTTTCTGGAATTGATGTTGTGGGCATTTGAAAATCCTAAACTGACAAATATAATTGTTCTGGCAAAAAACATCGGTGACGACATGGGTTATCGTCTCGGAGGTTTGTATGGCAGTGGTCATCGTATTCTCTTATCTCAATCTGATCCAGAATGGTTTTTGACTAGCCTATTCGATGGCCCTAGCCCCTAGCGGAACCTCACAACGTCTTGACAATAAGAAACAGAAGATGTTCTCATGAGGACATGCATCATCGTTTCAACAACAATCACAGTGGAGGATGCATGCTGCTTGCGTAAGGTCCTCTGTGCCGTATGATACGGCCCGTATCCAGTTTCTTCCTCATGACTTAAGATTGTATATGCGTCTGCTTTTTGTAAAATTTATAATATGCACATTCCATCAAAACTAACCAAAGAAGATGATTATTTTCACATCAATTTCCAACATATTTAATACTCCCTCTGGTTTTTTTTACTTGTTGTTCTAGAGGTTTGCAGACAAATTAAGAAAATAGATTAATGTTCTATTATACCCCTTATTTAATACATTCTCTAATTTTTTCATTGGTCAAAGCATTAAAATAGTTGGGATAAAATTGATATTTTTACAAAACATATGCATTGGAAATCTAAAATGACAAGTATTGAAAAACAAAAATTTTACTCTAGAATGACAACTAAAAAAATCAGAGGGAGTATTTGTTTAAACTGGCGGCAGCTGGTGACTGAACATTTAGATATATCATCATCAACTTGTCGAATGCATTTACCCTTTCATATTAGGAGGTGAAGATGGGCTTTGAGTGAACATTAATACTACAAAACAAGGATAGAGTTTCAAGACACCAGAAGAAGTAACTAGGCATCATCATATATAATACAGTACTACGTACACGCAATATTTTACCCACCCATTGTTACAGACAAAATATATTCTAGTACAGTATTATTATTATACTCGGATCATATAAAATAAAGCAGCATTCACTGGGATCAGATCACTAGGAGTAGACTCTGAGCATCCCGCTTTTTTCCTCTTCAATTATGCTTAGGTTTATGAGTATCTCAGGCTTTGCTAAGACAACACAGCAATCTCTGTCTTCCAAAACTTTACGAAAACGGGAGAACAAGTGGTTTTGCTCGATGCTTTCGTGGTTTTTTGAGAGTATGAGCACATTTGAACTTTCCGATAACCAGAAAAGAAGGTCCACCATAATCATTTCCAGTCTCTTCTTTTGAACCACTGAAAGAATCAATAGTATACTCTAATAATCAATAGAGAGATTGATAGATTCCAAAAATAAAAATAAAAATAAAAGAGAAAGAGAGGGGTTCTTCTTCACCTTCGGTTTGCGGGAAGACTTTAAATCCGGTGCCCATATATTCGTCCCACATTTCATCCGACCATGTATTAACCCAAGCCCAGACCTCCGTCCTACGATAACCCGAGTCAAACAATGCTTTTAGGATTTTCCGATAGATCAACTCAAGAGAGAGACCATCAGGGATGGTGTAATCCTCCATGTCCAATATCACACATGTTTTACGCCCTGCGAGGTTTTAACAATACGGTAAAATCGAATCAAACCAGATCGTCGACAAAAAAGTATATACATATGACAGAATATAGATAATAGATGAAACAAAGTTTTCGAGCAAGGGATAGAGATCTTACCTCGGGTTTTTCTGGTTGCCAATGGGAACAATCCGGACATGGCTTCCGTCGAGTTATCAAGTTTTTAAGATGAATACTAGCTTATTTTCTTGAGAAACGCTCAGTTTTTATGGCGGTATGATGAGAGACTTTGTGAAATTAGGGTTTATATCATTCATTGGTGAACAAGTTGAACAAACAATAAAAATTGTTTTAAAAAATTCAAATAGTATTTATTATAGTAAGATTTTTGTGTTTAATGTATAAAAATTCATTTATTACAATATATTATAAGGGGAAAATATATTTTTGATAAGGAAATTTCATGTAAATTAATCTTATGACTTTACTAAAAAAATTATATTGATAGTGAAATAAATTTAAGAGATCTTATATTTTTTTAAACTATGAACTGGTGATGACTAAGCTAATTATATATTATTAAATAAGATCTGAAAAGCAAAAATAATAATAATAATAATAACTAAAAGTCCAACATAAAACGATAAAATAGAAAACTAAAGACATTGTTGAACGAAAAAAAAAACAAATTAAAGAATTTTTTTTCTCCAAATGACAAGGATATATACATAATCACGCTATTTCTGATCTTCTTCTTGTCATTGTTCATGTTTATGTCAGATCCTCTGCTTCCACTAGTGCTGATGTTTTTGAAGCTCTGCTTTCCAATTGATTGGTTTATCAAAGGATTACCAGTTTAATTATTATATCTATCATTGTAATAATTTTTTCTTAAAAGATTCATTGATTGTCAAAGATTAACTGATGATTAACTGGTTGAATCTATATAATAATAGCAATTTGAATAAATGCGAACAACAGTCGCATCTTTTTCTTTTCATCGTGATTTTTTATTAAAAATATTCAATTGTATCTTTTCATCGTGACTTTTCATTAAAAAATATTATTTAATTATTCTTTTGACAAAAAAATTATATGGTTGCGTCACTTTATAAAGTTGTATTTGTTGAATGTAGAGTTGTGTCTTTTACAAACAGTTGAGATTTTTGTATTCTTTATTAGCAATATGAATAAATGTATTGTTGCTTCTTTTCTAAAAATTGTAAATGTATGTTAACTATAAAGTTGTGTCTCTTATGAACAGTTGTATTTTTTTCGAACAGTTGTGTCTATTTAAATATTCACATCTTTTCATCGTGACTTTTCATTAAAAAAAATTCAGTTGCATTTTTTCATCGTGACTTTTCATTAAAATATTATTTAATTATTTTTTGACAAAAAATTTATATGGTTGCGTCTATTTATAAAGTTGCATTTGTTGAATGTATAGTTGTGTCTTTTACAAACAGTTGAGATTATTGAATTTAATATTAGAAATATGAATAAATGCAAAGAACAATTGCGTCTTTTCATCATGACTTTTTATTCAAAAATTGTGATTTTTCATTAGAAAAATTCAGTTGCATCTTTTCATCGTGACTTTTCATTTAAAATATTATTTAATTAATCTTTTGACAAAAAATTATATGGTTGCATCTCTTTAGAAAGTTGCATTTATTGAACATAGAGTTGTGTCTCTTACAAATAAATGCAAAGAACAGTTGCGTCTTTTCATCATGACTTTTTATTTAAAAAATTATTTATATGGTTGCGTCTCTTTAGAAAGTTGCATCAGTTGAATGTAGAGTTGTGTCTTTTACAAACAGTTGTGTTTTTACGAACAATTGTATATATTCAAATGTTCACATCTTCAGCAATTTTGTCTATTCAAATATTCATATCTTTAGTTATCTATATAATTTGTTCTTATTTTGTAAGAATTTCCAACTTTCCTTTTAGTTCAAATGTACACGTCTTTAGGCTTATATATATTTGTTCTTCTTTTGGGAAATTTTTAAACTTTCTTTTTAACATATGATAATAGCAAGCTGAATAAATGTGAAAAACAATTTTGTCTTTTCATTATGACTTTCATAAAAATTAATTTTTATCTTTTTGACTAAAAATTATATTGTTGCTTCTTTTTAAAAATTGTAAATGTATGTTAACTGTAAAGTTGTGTCTCTTACGAACAGTTGTAATTTTTCGAACAGTTGTGTCTATTCAAATGTTCACATCTTTAAGTAAGTATAATTCTTCATAAATTATCTTTATTTATTAAAACATATTAAAAGAAATTATCCGAACGGTTTAATTGAAGCATTGAAACATTTGGTAAATTTAATATTTAAGATCACATCACTCGGAGAAACTCTGCTTTCATTTATTAATCATGTAAGTGCAATCCTATTTATGTGTAAGTTACTTAGAAAAAATGTTTTCATTCAATTATATTAATATTTCAATTGTTCCAAAATATTAATAATCAACCATTTGCAAGTGTTTTTCAAAATTACTAAATATATATTATTATAAGAATGATTTTTTTGTAAGGATTATTGATTTAACTAAAGGTTTATGGATTTTTCTTAAAAATAAAGTTTTAAAATTTTAATGAAGTCATTTAGATTATAAATCTGTTTGTATTTTTCACTCATAATTGTTTTTACATTTACAAAATACTAGATAAATAACCAACATCTTGTACGGAGAAAAATAAGTAGTAAGTACATTTAATATTGGATTATCAATCTATATAATCTATTAGAATTGTCAAAATATTTAGGGCATTCTCAAAAATGCCCTTTTTCCATATCTCTTTTAAAAATACCCCTTCATGTTGACCATTTTTAAAACTACCCCTCTTTATATACAAAATGACTAAATTACCCTTTTTTGAGTGACAGCAAGAATGTACAGTCATCAAAATCGAAAATATTTTCCCGCCAAAAAAATTTCCCGCCAAAATTTTTTTTCCCGCCAAAATCGAAAATTTTTCCCGAAAAAATTATTTTTTCCCGCCAAAAAAAAAAAATTTCCGCCAAAATCGAAAAATTTTCCCGCCAAAAATATTGAAATTTATACCTTTTAAAAACCTTTTAAATGCTTTTAAAAACCTTTTAAAGCATTTACAAGCTTTTTAAAAGCATTTACAAGGTGTTTAAAAACCTTTTAAAACCCTTTTAAAAATCTTATAAAAATTTTTACAAGGTTTTTAAAAACATTGTAAAAGCGTTTAGAAGGTGTTTAAAAACCTTTTAAAAATCCTTTTAAAACCATTTGAAAACCTTTTAAAAACCTTTTAAAAACCTTTTAAAACCTTTTAAAAACCTTTTAAAAACCTTTTAAAAATCTTGTAAAAGCGTTTACAAGTTGTTTAAAAAACATTTTAAAACTCTTTAAAAAATCTTGTAAAGGCCTTTACAAGGTGTTTATAAGGCTTTTATAAGGTAGAAACCTTATAAAACCTTTTAAAAACCTTGTAAATTTTTTTGGCGGGAAAATTTTTTTTTCGAAATTTTTTATCAAAATTTTTTTGACAAAAAAATTTTTGGCGGGAAAATTTTTTCGAAAAATTTTTGGCGGGAAAATATGTCGGAAATTTTTTGGCGGGAAAATTTTGTTTTTCTTTTTATTGAATAAAATAATTTTCATCTAAGGGTAAAATGGTCATTAAAAATTAAAAGAGGGCATAAATAAAAATGGCCAGAAAAGAGGGTATTTTTGAAAAGGGGTATATCAAAAGGGGCATTTTTAACAAATTCTCAAATATTTAATGACTTTAGACTTTTTTCTATATCATATGTTTTGTCTACAAAACGATAGTTGTTTGTATTATATATTCATCTACAATTCCACCTCTATGAATATAAATATATTCATTTTTATTAATGTATATTATAAGTGAATTATAAGTAAAATGTGTGATAATATTTGTTGATTTATATTTAAATTTGAGATTGATTGGAAACTTCTTATTCTTAACACTGATTCTTTAATAATTTTAAAAACCAGCGACTAAATATAGTGAGAGAGATGAAGATAATCGATACTTGTGTCGCTTAAATACATCGCCAAAAAATCAGCGACGAAACACGGGCACTGATTCACGAAGGTGTCGCTGAGACTCACGAACGAACAAGGCTTATGTCTAAAAGAAATAAGGTTATTAATTTAATAAATTTTGATTTATTGATTTCAGAAATATAAATATGTAAACCTATTCATTAATATAAATATGTAAGCATATTCATTTATAAGAATATATTTGAGTTATGTGAAACATTTTAAATAATTAATTTAATTGAATTTAAATATTTAATTTGAACGAATTAACATTGTGTCATTTTATGAGTGGTCTCAATTAATTTTTAATATCTTTTCAACTTTTTATAAGATTATTTTGGAAATTTATAGTGTTTTCATACAATGTATTCATGTATTTAACAATTAAAACAAAAAAAAGAAAGATATTTATTCTGAAAAATCTAAGAAAAAAAACATTAGAGTTCAAAATTACCAAATAAATAATTTTACATTTATTTCAAATTAACACTCTATATGGTGATGTCATATGTAAACATATAAGCATTTATAGATATAAATATGTTTAACTATATAACTATGTGGGAATAAATATAAGAATCTACTTATCTTCAAATATATAATTGTAGGCAACAAATAATTATATAATATTAAAATAGAAAGCATAATTAAATAAGGGTGAATTACTCAAATGTTACTCATTTTAGGTAATATTACCAGAATCTACAAAAAACTTTTTATTACTAGAATGTTTCGGGTATTTTCAAAATACCCAGCGTGCCCCTGTTTTATGTTACCGGAAAAACGTTATTACAAAAATGCCATTGCCACGTCAGACGCCACGTCAGAAATCGCTGACGTGTACCATAACTCAGCCGTAACGCGAGACAGAGTATGTTGCGGCTGAGTTATTGGTATGTTGCGGCTGAGTTATCGGAAAAAATATTTGAGTAAGATCGGACGGCTGACTTATGAAAATCTGGCTGAGTTATCTTCATAAGTCAGCTAAGCGTTATGACTGACTTATTAAATTTGGCTGAGTTATCAGCTGTAGTAATGGCTGAGTTGTCAACTGATGGTTGAGTTGTCAAGATTTTGGCTGAGTTATCGCTACGACACGGTTGAGTTGTCAAAATTTTGACTGAGTTATCACAACGACACGGCTGAGTTGCCATTTTCCGACTGGCTGAGTTATGAAAAACGGCTGACTTATGAGATGTAGTTACGGCTGAGTTATGGTAAAAACAATAACTCAGCCGTCATAGGCTGACTTATCGACAAGTCAGCCGTTTTACGGCTGACTTATTGACAAAAGATTAATTACTAGAATGTTTTTTTAGTTACGGCTGACTTATCAAACGATACGGCTGAGTTACATATTTTCAGTTCATGAAGCGGCTGAGTTTGGCAGCAATTTTTTTGCTTTTTAATTACTGTAATGTTTTTCGTGTTGTGGCTGAGTTTTAGTTAGGCTGAGTTATGGTATTGTTTCATGGCTGATTTGCCACGTCGGATGCAGCATCCATGTCAGCATTCCATGTCATCATCTTTTCTCCGGAAATACGAAACGTCGTTCGATTCTGGTTCTTCAACTGGTTAATAAGTGAACTATTTACCTTCTTATTCACCTTGTTCTTCTACTTCTTCTTCACTTTCTTCTTCACACCTTGTTCTTCTACTTTTGTTCTTCTCCACCTTGTTCTTCATTATATTTCATGGATCCAGTACCGGTACTAGTTGTGTCCGGTAATTGGATAAAGACACAGAGATATGTATTTAACTCCGACGAGAGAGGGTGTATAGTTGTGCAGATAGATGGAGGCACAACATACGACAAGCTTGTTAAGCTTGTTCTTGAAGACTACGGATTGGACTCGTTTAGACATGAGCTAAAGCTGAGCTACATGTTCTCGAACAAGGCAATGAAACATATGGCACATGATACTCCACCAGTTTTTGTCTCCAATGATCGACAGTTGCAATGTTTTTGGGTCTATGGAAAACCGATCAGCTACGTCTCTGTGTAGAGTTTTCGGCGAAAGAGTCTATAGAAACTAGTGGAGCTAGAGGAAGTATGATTCGGCGAAGCAGAGACTCGAAAGCAGCATCTACATACGAAGTGTGTGGTGGGGATTTGAAGGCACTTGTTTTGATTATGGTAAGATCGTTGACAAAGAAAACGAAGAAGAAGCTGTCGAAGTAGCATCTGACGAAGAAGAAGACGATGAATTTTCAACCCGATTTGATGTTTTCGACGACTCCGATGGTGAGTCGTCTGATGACGAGAAGTTTTCTGTATTGGGCGAGCCTCAGAGTACAGTGGAAGACCCACCTACTCCGCCTCCTCAGAAGAAAGCTCATAGAGATGATAACTTTGCCGGATCGAAGATGAATCCGGAGGCTATTAGGTTGGAGGTGTCAACGCTAAAAATTGCTGTAGGACAACGATACAGTAGCAAAAAGCAGTTCAGGAATCACGTGAAACTTATTTCGGTTAGGGATGGATTTGATTTTAATGTACCAGTCTCAAATCCGAGACAAGTGGTTTTTAGGTGTTGGGTTAAAGGATGTCTTTGGAGAGTTCGTGCATCTGTACAAGGGGATGACCCGGATTTTCATGTTCGTGTATACGATTCGGAACACACATGTTCTGTGACGGAACGTTCTACTAGATGCCGTCAATCAACAGCTGATGTACTGGCAGGTCTTTACAGGGACTATCTTGGTGATCTTGGTCCGGATGTTAAACCTAAAAGTGTCGGAGTCATTTTCAATAAGCAATTTAGTCTAAAGGTAATTACTATGTTTCGACTGACTTATTGATAATAATGGTTGAGTTATAGGTATGTATAGGCTGAGTTATTTACATTTTACGGCTCATTTATTGATTATTTAAGGCTGACTTATTCGAATGTATCGGCTGCGTTATTTATATATTATGGCTGATTTATTAATTTGTTGGTGTCGACAGATGGGTTATTGGAAGGCATATCGAACGCTGCTGAATGCAAGGCATATCCATCAGGGAACTCCTGAGGAAAGTTTTAGCGAGTTGCCTTCTTACATATTCAAGTTAAAAAGGGAAAATCCGGGTACAGTCACGCGTCTTCAAATAGGTGATGAAGATAGATTCAAATATGTTTTTATTGCTTTTGGTGCGAGTATTGCTGGGTTTGCTTTCATGCGCAAAGTTGTTGTTGTCGACGGAACGTTTCTCCATGGTAGTTACAAAGGGACACTTCTAACAGCCCTAGCTCAGGATGGTAACTTTCAAATTTTCCCATTAGCTTTCGCTGTTGTTGACACTGAAAATGATGAGTCTTGGCGTTGGTTCTTTACACAACTCAAAGTTGCCATTCCAGACGAAAAGGATCTTGCGATAATCTCCGACAGACATCAGTCAATAGGGAAAGCGATTCGTCAAGTGTATCCGTTGGCTTCACGTGGAATTTGCACTTACCATTTGTATAAGAACATATTGGTGAAGTTCAAAGGAAAACATTTGTTCCCTCTGGTGAAAAAAGCGGCAAAGTGTTTTAGGCTAACTGATTTTAATGAGGCTTTCAATGAGATTGAAGCACGTCATCCCGAACTACATGGATACCTCCAACGAGCTGGTGTCCGAATGTGGGCGCGTGTTCATTTCCGGGTGAAAGGTACAATTTAATGACAACGAATATTGCAGAATCAATGAACCATGCACTGTCAAATGCTAGAAGTCTTCCCATAGTTCAACTTCTAGAATCGATACGGGATATGATGACCAGATGGTTTTCTGAACGGAGAGATGATGCGAAATCGCAGCAAACAACGCTCACTCGAGGTGTTGAGAAACTATTACAGGTAATTTTACATAAGTCAGTCGTCAATGTTGATAACTCAGCCGTAACAGTTACCATATCGCTGCCGTAATTGTTTCCTTATCTCAGCCATTACCATTATAGTTTCCATAACTCAGCCATTGCTTTCATAACTCAGTCTAAAGCGTTTTTGTTTTTGTTCTACTCCCTTGTAGGACCGTGTCACCGGAGCAAGACTTATGGAGGTACAAACGATTGATGCTGTACGTGTTGAAGTGAAATATGGATCATCTTTGCATGTTGTAAATTTAGAAATAAAAAGTTGCACATGCCGTCGTTTCGACCACGAGAAAATACCATGCATCCATGCAATCGCAGCTGCAGAGCATATGGATGTGTCTCGTATATCCATGTGCGATACGAAATTTAGGAGTGTCGATTTGGTTAACGGATGGGCTGGTTCAATCATGCCTCCAGATGAATCATTCCCTGCTCCTGAAGTTGTGGATAATCAGAAGTGCTTGCCTCCGATTGTTGTGAACCAGCCAGGAAGACCAAAGAAGCGTAGGATTAAATCATCTTTGGAAGTTGCCACTGAAAATAAACGCCCTAGGAAGCAACACGCATGTTCGCGATGTAAGCAAGTTGGGCACAATGCGAAAACTTGTGCTCTATAGTTACTCATCTGTCAAAGTATTATTACTTTATTTTGTGGTATTACTCATCTTTCAAGTAGTATAACTCAGCCATAACACACTATAACTCAGCCATCACATGAATCGAGTTATATTTCGTCCTGTATCATGATAACTCAGTCGTAATAAACTATAACTCAGCCATATAATCAGTCGTATAAATCAGTCGTTTGTTTTCATATTGTTTCTTTGATAACTCAGTCATGACATGAATCGACTATATATTTCGTTTTCCCGTAAAAGCTATAACTCAGCCGTAAATTTTATAACTCATCCATGACATTAAACTTCGCTAAAATCGTTTTGATTAGTTTCCATTACACTTCATCCAAACAACAACAAAAAATATATATAATAACAACGACTAAACGGTCGGGGAGCCCGATCGAAAAGTTTCGCCACCAACCCTCTAGCGTTCTGGACGGTCCTGCAATCGCAGAACGGGAGCTGGGCCAGATATGTCAGTCTCCAATGGTTCCTCCACTGCGAGTTCGTTCACCGCAATTCGACAGAAATCTCGTACCCGTTGTAAGGCCTCTAGCCTTTCGATTGGCAATCCAGAGCCTCTGGACATCATGTCCTCTATAAAGGCACATGGGCCTTCAAGAAGATGGCGCTCGCGGAAGGCTTCACCCGACGACTCCAGGAAATTAACATATCGGATTAACCTAGCCAAGCAAGCTCGATAGGCCCAGACATCCGTCACGAACGGGAAGGCGGTTTCCCTCAGGGGTTCGCGATCGCCTTTCGGGAGATCGGGTACATCCATCTGATCGACGAGTTCTTTGCACGCCTTGTGCTCATCAAGTAGACGGACCATTCGCCAGTGTGCCAAGAAGTAACCTTCGACGATAAGGTCTTCCAGGACTAGAATGGTTCCCTCTAAACGGTAAAAACGATGGAGCTGGTCAAGTTTCAGCCGAAGCGCCCGAATATACGCGCCCATCCTCTTTCGCCGAGCTCGGTACTCTCGGAGTTCTAGCTGAAGGGGAGACACACCGGGTTCGACAGTATTTGAGTTCGGAGCGACCTCACGAGATCGGGACGTCTCTCCTACCTCCTGTGGAATGGGATTTTCCGGCTCCCGATTGCCGGATGCGGCGGCTATCCTTTCCCGGGCCTGTCTCAGCAATGCGGATCGAGTTCTTGCTGGCATCCTTCTATTTCTTACGCTGGTGGAAGTTAGAATGATTTATTCCCCCAACCTTCATCCCTATTTATATAGAGTCATGGGATGTAACCGCCGCTGAGTCCACCAATCAGACTGCAGCGAAAATTCCGCTGTGTCGCGAGAATAACTATAAAAGACCGTGCAACACATTTAATGAAATGCGTCTTTCGTTTTCCCGTAAAGCTATAACTCAGCCGTTAAGCAATATTTTGGCAAGTTAACCTAATAATAGACGCGACCTTTCTTTTGATAACTCAGCCATATAGATTGTTCATTTTGATAACTCATCCGTTATTCACTATAACTCAGCCGTCACATGAATCGACGTGACCTTTCGTGTTCCCGTAAAACTATAACTCAGCCAATACATGAGAGTAGACACTAAAATGTGGAAGCATGAAAGGTGGATACATAGAATTAGCCGAAGAAAAAAAGGGACGTTTAATACATGAAAAAGGGACGTTTAAAATAAACAGAAATTAGAGTCACGAATTGATAAGGTAAAACTAAAAATCACTGCTGGAAACCCTAAAGGATCTCCGAGACTTTGAGGGACAACCACAGAAGGTAACAGTTTTCGCACATGATTTCATAGTCTCCATAGCGGAGAGAATGGAAACCATAATACAAACAACACATCACAGCACAAACGGGTTTAGGGAGTGACGGGCTGTCAGGATAGCGATGGGAGGCTGAGTATGAGTTTTTCCGGGCCGTCTTATAACGAGATAAATCATCCAGAAAATAATTACCGGTTACAATGGCATCCGAAGACTTCAGAGGATAATGATTTGCATCAAACAGCTGGAGGTAATGGACGGCCATATCCTCATTCCCTTGACAAATACTTAGTACCCCACATGCTAAGGTGGCATAAGCATCGGCCGGTACAATACGACTGAGAATATCAATCCCACGCTGGATATCTCTATCCTCAGCCACAACCCGTAGCCCTTCGTAGTAAATGGCAATGGGGTTGCCGGCCTCAAAGCATTTGACGAAGAAAGGCCTGTTCCGCCCTTCATTTTGGAGGCCACCATCAGGGGCATTGGATGTGTTGATTTCTGATGAGGGATCAGTACAAAGGCGATATATAGCAGCTGTCTTTAGAACTTCTTTACTGTATACTGCCTTTTTCCCCCTACGACAAGCCCTTAAAATAGAACCAAGTGCGGTCCATCCACCATATTCTGCAGCATTTTGTGCAACAAGGGAAACGATTTTGATGAAAACGTCGTCGGGGAGATCCGGTATCTTGGGTGCTAGCGCGGACATAGTGTTGTAAAAAATAATTTTATTCTAGTTTGTAGTTGAGAGGTAATAGACTAAAAACGGGAATATTATAACTCAGACACTTGGTTCTATTTGTAGTTGAGAGGTAATAAATAGACTAATGATTTTAGGGTTAAAACTATAAGTTAAAACTATAACTCAGCCATAAAATGAATGGACGTGACCTTTCGCTTTCCCGTAAAACTATAACTCAGCCGTTAAGTAATATTTTGGCGGGAAACTAAACAATAAAATTATTGCAAGTTAACCTAATTTATTGGTAAGCAATATTTTGGCGGGAAACCATAAGTTATTCCTGTAATAGACGCATCGACGAGACCTTTCAGATTATTCCAACTGATAATTCAGCCATTACTAACTAGAACTCAGTCAATACATGGATCGATGAGAATTATGGCTGAGTTATCATTAGAAACGAAGGTCATTTCTTCAAATTGTTTATAATGATAACTCAGTCATCATTCTCTATAACTCAGCCGTCACATGACCTGTAACTCAGCCGTATAGATTGTTCCTATAACTCAGTCATAACTCACTATAACTCGGCCGTTAAGCAATATTTTGGCAAGTTAACCTAATAATAGACGCGACCTTTCTTTTGATAACTCAGCCATATAGATTGTTCATTTTGGTAACACATCCGTTATTCACTATAACTCAGCCGTCACATGAATCGACGTGACCTTTCGTGTTCCCGTAAAACTATAACTCAGCCAATACATGAGAGTAGATACTAAAATGTGGAAGCATGAAAGGTGGATACATAGAATTAGCCGAAGAAAAAAAAGGGACGAAAAAGATGGGAAACTATACGAATAAATAGAAAACAATTATTTTAAAATAAACAGAAATTAGAGTCACAAATTGATAAGGTAAAACTGGAAATCACTGCTAGAAACCCTAAAGGATCTTAGAGACTTTGAGGGACAACCACCAAAGGTAACAGTTTTTGCACTTGATTTCAAAGTCTCCGAAGCAGAGAGAACGGGAACACATCACAGCACAAGTGGGTGAAGGGAGTGACGGGCTGTCAGGATAGCGAAGGGAGGCTGAGTATGAGTTTTTCCGGGCCGTATCAAAACGAGATAAATCATCCAGAAAATAATTACCGCTTACAATGGCATCCGAAGACATCAGAGGATAATGATTTGCATCAAACAGCTGGAGATAATGGACGGCCATATCCTCATTCCCTTGACAAATACTTAGTACCCCACATGCTAAGGTGGCATAACCATCGGCCGGTACAATACGACTGAGAATATCAATCCCACGCTGGATATCTCTATCCTCAGCCACAACCCGTAGCCCTTCGTAGTAAATGGCAATGGGGTTGCCGGCCTCAAAGCATCTGACGAAGAAAGGCCTGTGCCGCCCTTCATTTTGGAGGCCACCATCGGGGGCATTGGATGTGTTGATTTCTGCTGGATCAGTACAAAGCCAATATATAGCAGCTGTCTTTAGAACTTCATCACTGTATACTGCCTTTTTCCCCCTACGACCAGCCCTTAAAATAGAACCAAGTGCGGTCCATCCACCATATTCTGCAGCATTTTGTGCAACAAGGGAAACGATTTTGATGAAAACATCGTCGGGGAGATCCGGCATCTTGGGTGCTCGAGCGGACAGATTGTTGAAAAAAATAATTTTATTCTAGTTTGTAGTTGAGAGGTAATAGACTAAAAACGAGAATATTATAACTCAGACACTTGGTTCTATTTGTAGACTAATAATCAACGTGACCTTTCGTTTTCCTATTGTTTTTCCTTTATATTCTCTTAATTCATTGTATCGTATTTTGGCGGGAAATCATAAGTTATTCATGTAATAGACTAATAATCCTAGTGATAACTCAGCCGTCAAGTTATATATATATATATATAACTCAGCCATAACATGAATATACGAGACCTTTCCCGTAAAACTATAACTCAGCCGTTAAGCGATATTTTGGCGGGAAACCGTAAGTTAACCTATTAATAGACGCGACCTGTCTTTTGATAACTATAACTCAGCCATCACATGAATCCGTAAAACTATAACTAAGCCATTAAGCGATATTTTGGCGGGAAACCGTTAGTTAACCTAATAATAGACGCGACCTGTCTTTTGATAACTATAACTCAGCCATCACATGAATCCGTAAATTTATAAATCAGCCGTAAAGCAATATTTTGGCGGGAAACCATAAGTTAACCTAATAATCGACGTGACCTTTCGTTTTTTCCATAAGTTAACCTATTGTTTTTCCTTTATATTCTCTTAATTCATTGTATCGTTTCCTTCTTCTCCGCTCACAATATATTGCACCTACAAATCTCCTCTACAACCAATATCAATATATCCTTCGATCATTGCATACTTAAGTCTCCACTCCATCCCCTCTCAATCTATTGCATATTTTCCGATCATTGCACCTATCAGTTGGTGACGGTTGTTTTTATTTTGATTTGTCAAGCTATGGACGGAGAGGGTTCCAGTAGACGTCAAAACGCAAGGCAGACGAAGCATTATCGTCAGCAAGAGTCCGAGATTACGAGTGGGAAGAGGAATCACTATTGGCCGTGTCCGAAGCCTTTTCTCAGACAAGAGCCGCGGTCGAGGCGGAGTCAAAGAGTCGCTACACAAAAATTCTGCGTATGATGGATGAGCATATGAAGAAGAAGGAAGAGAAGACCGTCCTCGGGCATCAACTGGATCTAATCGACGCTCAACTAAACCAACTGAATCAAATCTTGGGTGGAGAACTTGTCGACTTAGCCACAGAGCACAAGAAGTTAGAGGAGATGAGAGAGATTGCGGAGGCCGATGCCGACCAGTGTGTGGTTCCTCCTCCTCTTGATTGGTTTTTAGAAGCTCATGGTTCCTCCTCCTCTTAATCGGTTTTTAGAAGTGAATTCCATTGTAATGTCGTCTCTTCTTTATGAACCCTAAACTTGTTTTATTTTTATTTCTTTTTGTAATGTTTCATATTAATATAACTCAGCCGGTATTATGATAAATCAGCTACTAAAGATTTATAAATCAGCCGTCACATGAATCGTTGAGACTTTTCGTTTTCCCATAAATATTGTAACTCAGCCGCTAAGGCATATATATCAGCCATTTATTTTCATAAAGTTTCTTGAGGTAACTCAGCCATACTCACTCTAACTCAGCCGTAACATGAATCGGTGCGACATCTCGAATTCCGTAAATATGATATCTCAGCCGTCAAATCATATATATCATTCATTTACTTTCAAATTTTTCTTGTGATAACTCAGCCATTAGTCACTATAACTCAGCCGTTAAGTGACCTTTCGTTTTCCAATAATGGTTATAACTCAGCCGTAAAGCGATATTTTGGCGGGAAACCATAAGTTAACCTAATAATTTTAAAATCCAGTTGTTGGCGGAAACCATAAGTTAACCTAATAATATTAATATTCAATTGTCGAATGATGTTCTTCTTCTTAAAAACGAAAATCCCCAAATGTCGAATGCTTAAACCCTAAAAAACCAAATTCTCGTAAACCATGAGCAATGTATCTGGAGATTCGAGTTGTGCATCAACTGTCCGAGAGAGAGGACGAGTACAGTTGTTGGCGTACCTAAGAGATGTTGGTGTGGAGAAGCAATCGTGGCCAAAAATTCGAAATCGGAGTCAAATCCTTGTCGTAGATACTTCGTTGTGGGTATGCAGCTGCGAAGAAGGTAGAGTCTGTTCTTGGTTATGTTGAATCTGTTCTTGTTGGTTTATGTTGAATCTGTTCTTGTTCCAATTGTTGTCTCCATCACCTTGATAGCTTATGAATGATGACCACGTCTTCAAGTGGGTCGATGAGGCACTGTTGGATGAGGTAGAGTCTCTCTCTGTTCAAACTGAAAAACTACAAATGGAGCTTGGGAAGGAGCTATTTGAGAGGGTTGAAGATGCAAAATCAGAATTGAAAGCAAGGATGAAGGTTATGATAGTTGTAATAGTTTTTGGTTATATAATCATGTTTGGTCTATTTAAGATAGTCTATGATGGGATTATGTTTCCATAATGTTGTTGTTAATGGTGATGGATTCCCAGCAAACTAATGTTGTTATTAGTGATGTTTTATCAATCTCTTTTACTAACTCAGCCATATATTTACTATAACTCATCCATAACTCACTATAACTCAGCCGTCACATGACTTTTCGTTTTCCCGTAAATATAATAACTCAGCCCGTCAAGTTATTTATATCACTCATTTACTTTCAAATTGTTTCTTGTGATAGTGTATGATGGGATTATATTTCCATAATGTTGTTGTTAATGGTTATGGATTTCAAGCAAACTAATGTTGTTGTTAGTGATGTTTTATCAATCTCTTTTACTAACTCAGCCATATATTTACTATAACTCATCCATAACTTACTATAGCTCAGCTGTCACATGACTTTTCGTTTTCCCGTAACTATTTTAACTCAGCCGTCAAGTCATTTATATCACTCATCTACTTTCAAATTGTTTCTTGTGATACCTCAGCCATAACTTACTATAACTCAGCCGTCACATGACTTTTCGTTTTCCCGTAAATATTATAGGGTTTACAGAGCAGAGACTTGAAATATTTTATTAAAAAGAACAAAACAAGATAAATTATTCAAAAGTTCTTAAAAATAGATATGAACTATTTCAGTTTCCTCTCCCAGCGTATTGAATTGTCATCTCTCTAGCCATGGCTTCAAACCTTCTCTTATCAGATTTGTAGAGGTTGGCAAGATATTCAATGGTCTGTTCCTCATCATTGACCTCTGGTTCAATCAATTTCTCCACTATTCCCTTGAAAATCGTAACAATCGGCAAGGCAGTGGGAATCCAACGGTCGGCCCTCAAAACTTTTAGGTAAATGCCTCCACTATCTGATACATTTGGGTGGCAAATTCTTGTGATGAAAACAACCTGCATTATCAAGAAATTTTATTTAAAAAACTATTTAGTTGCTGCAAAAAGTCCTAATAAACATGCTTGCTAAAATAAAAAGAAGTATAATAAAAAATAGATACCTTGGGGGACTTCGTGGGTAATCAGGTGGAAAATTAAGCCTCATTTAAACACTCCTCCTTCATAAGGGGTGTTCGCGGACCGATTAGAGTGGCCTCCCAACGGAAAATGTCGTCATCAACAGTTACTAAAAAAGGCAAACACTCAATCTCTTTTATCATTAACAGTAAAAAAAACTAATCTGAAGATGTATGTGTTTACCTCTGTGACGTTTGGCGAAAGATTCCTGTTCAGATATTTCAAATCAGTCCTTATATAGTTTGAAGGAGGACGACGGGCCATTTCTGACGGATTGAAGGAAGAAGGTAAACAGATTTTTCGGATCTGAGAGATGATTTAGGAGTTTTCGTGAGACAAAGGTTTGATGTGTAACTGGAGAGCAAAAATATTTATAATATGCGAAACATCGCTTTGGTTTAAGTACCCCTTCGGCTTCATAAATACATAATTCTTACCCCTTCAACGCGTAATTATAACCGAACTAAAGCGACGCTTGTATTACGCCTTCAATCAATTACGGTTTTACAAGCCTCGGTGGCATAACTCAGCCATTACTCAGCCATTACTCAGCCGTCACATGACCTTTCGTTTTCCCGTAAATATTATAAACTCAGCCGTGAAGTCATATATATTACTCATTTACTTTCAAATTGTTTCTTGTGATAACTCAACCATTACTCAGTTTACTCGTCACATGACCTTTCGTTTTCCCGTAAATATTATAACTCAGTGAAGTCATATATATTACTCATTTACTTTCAAATTGTTACTTGTGATAACTCAGCCATAATCAATATAAATCAGCCGTCACATGGCCTTTCGTTATCCCGTAAATATTATAACTCAGCCGTGAAGTCTCACACACAGAGCATTAAAAATGCAACATGACTACATTCAGTTCTGCAATTGCCAAAAATAAAAATAAGAAAAAAAAAATAAATGCGACAAGCATCATATTAACGAACTAGTTCCCATGGGAAGGCTATCGTCTCTAGCATTCTGGACGGTCCTGAAGTCTCAAGATGGGAGCGGACCGGATAGATCGGACTCCAACGGTTCTTCCACCACCAGCTTGCTCAGTTCAGAGCCAGATTTCGACAATCCCGCCTTAAGGATTCAAGCCTTTCCATCGGCACTTGGAGCCCTTGGACACCATCTCCTCAAGAAGGCACATGGACCTTCTACGTCATGGCTTTCGCGGAAGAAATGGTCCGTTGACTCCAAGTGGTTGATGTACCGCCTCAGCCTCTCCAGGCAAGCTCGGTATGCCAAGACTTTCGTGTTGTGCGGGAAGTCGGTATTTCCCAAAGGTTCGTAATCACCTTCGGGTAAGTTGGGCACCACCATACGGGAGACCTGTTCTACGGAGGCATGCTCAGCAAGTAGACGAGTCATGCGCCACTTCGCCAGAAAAAAAACCTTCGTCGATGAGCTCATCCAGGACTCGGATAGTCCCTTCCAATGGCAGAGCCGAAAGACTTGCTCGTATTTAAGACGAAATGCTTTAATATAAGCGCCAAGTCTCTTGCGGCGGGCACATCCGGAGTTCCCTTTCACAGAAGGATTAAAGTAACGGGATCGAGACGGAGACTCTTGAGGGGGGCATTATCAGAAGCGCATTCTGGCTGACTCTTGAGGGGGCTAGTTCGCGCTGTCAGTTCTCGGAGGCCCGTTTCAACCATGCAGATCGGGTAGTCAACGGCATCTTTGCTAGTTTCGTTCTAGTTTGGAATGCTCTTAACATTTCCAACCCTTTCCCTATTATCTTCAAAAACTTGGAACCTTGACCCCATTGATTCCACTGCTTGGAAACCATAAGTTTAAGCAAATAATAGGCGGGAAACCATAAGTTAACCAAATAATAGAACGTGTAAAAATCACTAAAGTCTATAAAAATCCTACATTACGGATTTATAATTGATTACGATATCTCAGCCATTATGGATTTATCAATTATTTAACTCAGGCGTTATATGAGTCGACGAGACCTCTCGTTTTTCAGTAAATATTATAACTCAGCGTAAAGTCGTATATATCGGATTGTTTCTTTCGATAACTATTCATTATTCAATATAACTCAGCTATCACATGACCTTCGTTTTTCCGTAAATATTATAACTCAGAGCGTAAGCGATATTTTGGCGGGAAACAAATAAGTTAACCAAATAA